>CM076577.1:88426395-88703345 GCA_034641835.2 Pinus albicaulis
TTAGAGGAAAAATTGTTGTAAATGAGGTGGCGAAAGGCTATAACCTGGAGGGAAGTGGAGGGGACGCTAGAGGGAAACCCAAACAAAACTAAAAAGAGGTGTTTGGGATGGATAAATAGCCAATCTGAAGTGGATTTGAAGGTAAGGGATCAGATTTGAAAAAAGGCTGAACACTCTGAAATTTCAGACAACCTGCAGTAGCTAAAACTCTTCCACAAAAGATGGAGGGTATTGAAGCCCTAGAGGGCTAGGTTCCCACTTAGATGAGTAAAACAGAACAATTATATGTCTAAAATAGGCGGAGACGGAGGTCAGACAACTTTGAATAGAGGACCAGACAAACCTAATCAGAAACATCCCCACAAAAAGTCCAGGTCGCAGTTTCTGACCTGATTTCTGCAGAGGTCGCAGGTTTTGGCTTTTTTTCTGTGCCCTGGAGGTCTAGGTCGTAGGTTTTGGCCCAAAAAGTGTGACCTACACTTTCGGCACTCTTGAGAGCAGGTTTCAGAAGAATGTGTCGTCTCAACTGCAGCTAATGTCTGTCACCTACGCAATAGGTCCTAAAACACACGGAAGTTAGAATTTCCAATGTTTTAGGTTTTATAGGTTCAAAACAACATCAAGAAAAGAAAAAAAAGAAGCTGAAGAGAAATCCTAGGGTTTGAAGCATCTGGATATGCAGGGATCTGAAAAATGACATAGGTCGTAATCGTAAACCCTTCTGGAGTCACCAGTTTTTAGTATGAAGCTTAATCACAAGTGTACGAAAAAGGGTCACTTTAGACGTGCATAAAAAACATCCCTAAAAACAAATATGGCTGCCAATATCTTTAGATATGCAATTAGGTGACCAAGATAAATGCTACAAAAATATAAATCTATGCATTAAAAGACATTAAGCAGTGAATAAAAACAAGAGTTGCTCCACGCATCCAATAGACAAGACAAGAATATGTTTAAAGAATTTTGTATTAATGGCACCTGGGAGGAGAACATAGAAGGATGTTACCAGTCCTCCTCAATGGGATGGGTTCTTGTAAGTCCTCAACACTTCAGATCTAAAATCCCTCTCTCTTGATGGTGTAGAAAACGCAGACAAAAAATGGAACTAAAAGGGAGCTCACAAGAAAAAATGGTAGCAAAATATGACAATGATGGTGGATCAAAGTCAGACACAAAGTATAGATCTAGAGTGATCTTTAGGAAAAAAAAGGTAGTTAATGAATGGAAAACCCCTTCTATTTATAACAAAATATTGAGTTAGTCTAGATATTGGTGCACAATTAAAATATTATTAACCAAATCAAGATCCAACTTTTATGGAATATTTTATTATATTTGTTAGAGGGAAAAAGAATTTGACTTGGGTCAAATCCCTTTATTTGTAAATAATAAACAAAGAAATGATTTATTTATTATTTTAAGGATGTGGTTGAGTAATAATCAAATAAATAATGATTTATTTAATTATTAACTAGTGATTTTGTCAAATTTAACAAGGAATATTATTTAAATAAGGTTTAAATAAGTATTCCTAGAAAATAATAAGATAAATAATAATTTATCTAATTAATTTTCTTGTTTTGGGTTAAATATGACCAGGAATATTAATTAAACTATTTTTTAACTAATTATTCTTTGAGGAAAATAAAACAAATGTGGATTTATTTAATATTTCCTCATGGGGTTTCCTCGTTTAGACCATAAACAACTTAATAAAGGTGGTTTACTAAGTTATTTTTCATAGTGAAATAAATTTTACTTAGGGTAAAATTGGTCTTAAATGGTGTACTTAGGTCCATCTAATAGTAACAGGTTAGATGACCAAAAAATGGTGTAACAACCCTCTCTTGGTGCTATGACAGGTGTCTGTCTGGGTTGAAGGTGTGTCTGCACTATCTCCATCAATATCCTCTAATTCTACATTGTTGGGAACATGCACAATGTCCTTTTTCTTTTATGTTGTCTATGTCATCATCGTGGGCTCCTACGCATATTTATGCGTATCTTTCATGGTGTTTGGTTTTGACACAGATGGCTTAGGATGAGTAGAAGAAGTGGCATCGACACCTGTTGCTGCAATCAACCAGGTAGGGTGCGATTTGATGGTTACCTGGACGATATCATATTCGGTGACAAGGTAGGGTAGGTCATACCAAACCTTGGACAAGTCGGCCTTCGTGCGGATGTGCACATTGTGAAACGAAGCCTTAAAATCTCCAATATGCTTGTATTGTTCATACAGCATCATCGAAAGGCTGAGCTTCGAAAGAACTGCCTGGTGAAGCTTTGTCTAGAATAATACCGCAAATATCATATTCTCAATCACTCTTGAACGATTTTTCGTCACCTAGAGGGATGCATAGCGCACTACTTCGTGTAGACCAGGTTCAATGTCAGTGAGTTGTGACTGCGACGGCGACTTCCAGACCACTAATGCGACGAGCAACTACCACACGTAGTGGAATAATTTTCCATCCTCCTGTGCTGCCCAGACATTTTCCAGGAATTATTGGCCCAGGTACTTGGCCAAGTTGTACTGTACCCCTTTGTCGCATTGTGCTTCTAACGCAATGACTGGTGCTGGAACTTCTGTGGTGTGCCAGTTCCTCATTAATTTGCATGCAAATACCTATGTAGCAAATATGACCATCAGGTCGCTAATTGTGCTAATGGAAAAACCTCTTGTATTTCATGTTAGGGTCCTATAATTTATAGGATCTCAAGGTGATTGAGTATTTTATCTCAAAAATCTTATATTGTAAATAATTTTCAATATGCAAATGATTTCAAAATATATATATATAAAATAAAATGAAAAGAAGGTATATCTAAAAAAAATGAATAAAGAGAAAAATAAGAAAAGAAAGAAACATTGAAAAAGAATAAAAATGAAATCAGAACCCCACAAAAGAAAAACAAAAGAAAATAGCATTGAAAGTGCTGCAAATTCAAATGCCACTACTGATAGATAGTTTTATTTCTATCAAATAAAATAAGGTTGTGTACAGCTTTTTTAAAATGCCACAATGACTAGCTATTTGTTTAAACCATACAACTTAATCATGGTTAAACATGTTTAATTTTTTTTAAATTAGGTTAGAGAATAAATATTTTCCAAATAGTATAATCTTGGTAAATCAATAGTGAGGTAGAAAATGACACTGGTTCAACTATTTAATCTGAATGAATAGGAGAAATAAGTGATAGGATAGAATAGTTTTAAAAAAAAAGGGAAATATGGGTTTGCTAATCTAAATTCACCCCTAGAAGAAATAAAAAATGTTAGTTTAGGAAAAAAAATTTAAGTTTGAAAGGGTAGGTAGAAGTATTTTTTTTTTAAGGATTCAAAATTCCTTTATTCTAAGTTTTAATTTTCATTATGCATCAGGCACAAAAATGGATATATGATATAAAATGATCTATACTAACTTTTCGATCCAAAATAAAAATTGCAACCCAAAAAGATTTATTTGTCGCATGTGGTTCAATGGTCTGCAATTTTCCACCCTACAATCCTCCTGCTCTACAAATCAATGACGCGAATTGGCTTTCAGCCCCCCCTCTCCATCCTCGCTTTACCACCAGGGGGTGGGGGGTTTCAAAAAAAGCAGTTTTCTCGCTTGGTCCCATGACCACGTGGCCTCCCCTCCAAGTTTCGCACCCCCCACTTAAACCACTAACCACTCACTACCCCCTCCGAAAACCGTTCCTCCCTCATTCTATTAACATTGTTCCTACTCGACACCTCTGCCACTACCGTTCTGCCATGTTGTTGAGCCATTTCCAAGAAAATCATTTCTCGGGTTTATCCATTGAGCCTTTAATTACAACTGGATAACCGTTAATCCAACGAACCCGCGCCATTTGCAACAGAAACCATGCATTCATTAGATAAACCATGTAATTAATCTTCTTTCAACCTTTACTGTTACATTTTTTCTGCAAATTGAATTTGTTCATAGGTTTTCCAGTGCGCCCAGCCTTTTATCAGCTCTTCGATTTGCGATCAAGTGTCAATACCTTGTCTTCCTCCTTCAACCAACTACACACCTGCAACGCATTCCTAGTAACATTTTTCCTCCCGATTCCAATCAAATTGTTTAGAATTAATCATACCTCCTAAGAAGAAGAATCAAGAGGATCCTCTGAACCCTTTAGTCCATCTTCCCATAGACTTATATCATATTCCTTTAGCCGATAGGGATTATAAGATAACTAAGGCACAGTCCGACTTTGAATTATTTGAACTATATTGCTGGCTGGAAGAAAAATATGTTGACAAAATAGATGAGATTGGACTTTGGGAGTCCAATCTCCCACACTGCATCTTCTTCACACCTTCCATGCCCCCTAATTCATCAGAAATGCCAAGTGTTCTCACTAGAAAATCAGACAAGCAAGTATGACATTATTAAATGTCAGGGAGAAGGATTTACAAGGCTGAGGCACATTAGAGAATCTAAATTATTTAAAAATATCTAAGGTCTAAGAGGAAAATCAAATTGTGCACTGAAGGAACCAAAAAAATGTGCCTTTGCACGCACTTTTCTTTGATAAGCGCGCCTTTGCGCGACTTTCGCTCAAAAATCCGCGCGGTCCTCAGAGTGGTAGAAGTCACTTTCCAGGACCATAAGGCACACTCCAGGACATTGATCCCACACTTGAGGCTGCCTAAGGACAAGCGCCCAAGCCTCCTTAGGACCTCAAGGGAGCACATAATGGAATAAATGTGGCACACAATGGAATCACCCTCCTCTCTTGGGTCACCATCCATAAATGTACCAAGAGAGGGAAGGAGAGTTTGAATTCTCCTATAAAAGGCCACCAAGAGATGAAAAATATGAGAACACATTTTTATGCTGGCTAGAATTTCCCTAAGCAATCCAACAATCTCTGATCCGGAGCAGAGATAGAGGGGACTGAGTTGTTGGCCATCCAAAAACTCCAGTCCACCAGAGTAGAGAGAAGGAGACTTTGCACCAAGGTAGCTTGGAGGTAA
Organism: Pinus albicaulis; assembly: GCA_034641835.2. Taxonomy (NCBI): domain Eukaryota; kingdom Viridiplantae; phylum Streptophyta; class Pinopsida; order Pinales; family Pinaceae; genus Pinus; species Pinus albicaulis. Next base: position 88,431,398 of record CM076577.1, read on the forward strand.
ATACATCCTTGCATCGGGACTTAGAACTCCCTAGTTCTGAGGGCCCCTTGGAAAGTGGGTAAAAGTTTCATCCTTCATTCCTACCAGCACTCAATAAGAGGGGATGTAAGTGCCACTATTTGGATTATTGAAGTTGTTTGACTCTATTTAGAGATTTTTTATTATTTGTTTTAGTTTAGTTGTTATGTTTGAATATGCATGCTAGTTCACTATTTAGTATGTTTATTTCTTAGCATGTTCCCTAACTTGCTTGACTCCCTTTATTTTCTGTAATATTCCCAAATGGGGAAAGCGGGAATAGAGTGCATAAAACTAGAAATATGCAGAAATATAAATAAATCAAAGCATGACACAACAGTATATCCATTCCATTATGAATATAACAACAAAATAGGTACAATATCTTGAGTAAAATATCACTCAAGTTGGGCAAACAAGCCTCCCATGAAAGCATACACCTAGATCTAAAATGTTGTTAACACATGAAATACAGGAATGCATAAAATGTGTTTTCTATGAGAGAATAGCAGCTAGAAGATAGGAAAATGTATTATTTTTTACATAATGCTCCAAAAATGCTAATACTAGAGATCCATGCTCCAAGACAGATTCCCAGGACAACCTAGAAAAGGTTTCCGGAAATACACCCTATACAAAATATAGCAAATTTGGCCCTAGGGTTCAATAATCTCTGCAACTGAATCAATGATGGAAGATTGCTGATCTGATATACAATATGGCTAACCAACCTCCAAAATATCTCGTAAATTAAGGGTTGATCCCCACATAGGAAACCCAAACACTTCAAATAGGGCAATAAACCCACTGCTGCAACTGCTCTCCAAAATAACGCAGTCCTTGAGGGAAAATGTGCTGTAGCTAATGAATGCTACTTGGCCTGATGCCAAAATATGTAATGAAGCCCTGAGAACTTCCTCACAAGCTTCTGGATGAAAGGATGATCCCTCCAATGGAAAACTAGATCAGAAGTTGGAGATATCTCTCCTCCACTGCTACACCCCTGCAACACAACCCAACTCTAAATAGAACTGCATTGTACATGAGATCGGAGCTTGGCCAAATGCCTGAATGTGGAAGTATAGTGCAAAATATTCCAAGAGGCCTCTCAAGGAAAGAGGTGGGATTCCCAATCAGGAACACCCTGTGCTAAACAAAACTGCAATCTTAGCTAAACAACTGAAGAAAGCTATATGTCTAAATAGACCATATATCAAAACATAAACATATATCAACATGAATAATATGGCTACCATCCTCTTCCTTATATGATAAATGAGCTTTCTAACCCTAAGCCCCATTCATTTATGACACTACTTCCATGCAAGGTGTCTCCATCTAAAATTGCGATGTCCCTCCATAAATGTCCACTCCTCCATGAAAATGTTGTTGATTTGGTCAAATTTGACCCAGTCAAGGTACTCCAGCCCTTGTTCACACCTTAGGGTGCTTTATTAAGCTAAAAATATGACCCCCTTTCACATGAGAAGTGATTTTATTCCTTATAAAGAGATTTATGGGTCTCCCTACCCACTTATTCACCTATCTAAGTGACAAAATACAACTTTAATATTCCAATAATTTTTTGAATATTAGAGTCCTCCCCTCCAAAAATTTTCTTGTCCTCAAGAAACTGCAAGGATAATACAAAACCTCCAATGGATATGTCTCCTCCCAAGTATATAGATTAGATTTTGGTAGATATACCAAATAGCTCTCATCATGAAGAAGTGGGAGATATATGGAAAGAGTTATATGCTTTCTATTTGCCTCCTCAAGGCATGAGAGATGGTAAGTGTTGGGTGCCTCAATCCCAATGAGAAACTCCAATCTCCATGCTATCATCCAAGAAAATTGAGCCATCCTTGGTAGCTCATAGAAACAATTGCCAACCCCCTGCTTCTGCAATGTATCGGGGTTGCATGGCTGAAAACGATAATCAAGTTATTCAACTCACGTTGTCTCTCTCTCTCCATTTATGATAAATTTGGGGCTGTTGATCTTCGGCTTCAATAGTATAGTCCTTTGGAAGCCAAAAGGTACTTGGAATCTCATGATCCCACACTTTTGTTCTAGGAACCTCCTTTTCCCAATCCATCCCACATATAGTGAACAGAATTTCCTTCAAGTGAGACTAGCGTTGTTCTACCTCTAGCTGTCTCAAAGCATCATATGATAAGTGGCCATCCAACCTCTTTCTTGCTGCCATAAGCTTCTCAAAGGCTTGAAAATAGTGAAGGAAATTAGGTGTTAATTGAATATGAGCCAAAAGAAACATTTTTTTCCCAAAGTCCTCCATAAATTGGTCATTCCCATCACTGAATGTAGTCCCAATAGGACCATGAAACCCAAAGAGAGGCTTGCTCTTTTGTGGAGAAATGTGGTGCAAATGCATGGTAAAGGAATTCACATACATTGTTAGTTGATAAATAATCATAAAAACACAATCTTTACCATATATTGTAGACAATTTGGTGAAGAGGTCCATAGATGGACGTTCCCATTTCCCCATAAAAAGGGGAAATGATTGTAACAACCTTGCAAGGTGGTTGCTTTCCTCCTCATACATCAAACAAGCTACATATATCCTGATATGTTGGTGCACATCTTCTTTGAGATCCTCCCAATAGAATCCCTCCATGATGGTGTAATAAGACTCAATGAAGTCTACGTCCTGAAGAGATTGCCTCATATGATGCATGTAGAATCTAGTCAAGTAGATCTGATCATGGAAATAATGACTCCATCAACCACTCTATACCTCCCATATATCACTTACCCATCAAGAAACTTACATTTAAAGTGGTTCTTGGAATATTCCACCAATATTTGGGACTCCCAATATGGATCTAGGCTTCCCAACAATGACATCGCTGTAGAAATCTAAAATGAAGCACCTGTCTCATCATAACTCTCCTCTTTGACATGCTCAATTCCAAATTCACATGTTGGAGTACTGTTACCCCACTTTTGCTGCCTCCCTTATTGTTGATCTTTCCCAAGACAAGATTGAAGTACACATAGGTCAACCTCCTCTTGAAAGGTATTTCCCATCCAAAACTTCCATAGTTTGGCCAATGTATACAAGAGTGTCAATAACCTCTTGTCATATTCAAAAATCTTCCTTATGTGTGGAAGTATCATTTGCTACTCCAAGGCTATGGAGTATCCCTTTGACACCATGCTCATGCCATCATAGATTTTTGAATCGTCATTTTTCAGCAAAATAGCTGAGTGGGAGATGGCAATGTCCATATTAGAAAATTGCTCACCCCTCATTTGAACCCATCAAAGGTTCTCTGCGCTGTGATAGCTTCTCCCAAGGCTCCTTCCTTAGCCAAATATATCAATGCTACACCATGTTGAGAGAAATATTTTTTCATCTTCCAATCATGGGGTCTCCCTAGTGGAATGCCTCCATGTAATGAAACATCAAGGCCTAGAGTAGGTTGTATATGTAAGTGGAATGATTTGTCCCTGTCCTCACTGTGCAAATCATCGTACCTCTTCTTTGCATCAACCTTTTGAAATAGAGAGGGGTGTGTGCTCCTAGTCATATGATGCTGACCATCCTCCCTATATTTTATCTATAAGATATCACAATCTATCAATGATGGCACATGTTTCTCATGGATTGTGCCCTAATATCCACATGTGAGATTCTTGGGAGCTTCTTGCAAGGGTACAAGAATTCTTCTCATTGGATAAATTGCCTCATCTTCCCCTTCATGAGGTACTATATTTGCTCTTGGTGTGACAGCGTTGTTACCTATTGCCTCCTCTTCATCATTAATGGAGGGTACCTCATCATCATTGTGAGGCTCTTTGTTTTGATCCTCTTTTGAAAAAGAGATCTCCATGTCTTCCCTTTGAGAAGGGAGCTCCTCTTGAAGTGAGGATCTTGCCTCTAGCAAGGTATTATGAAATTTTTTAACCTCCTCAATAGTATTCTGAAATGGTGTTAGGTTTACATATCCTTCCAATTCATGCAAAGGTTTTGTTTGTTTAGGCTTGGCTAGCTCAACCAAGACAGTTTCAGAATTTTTTACATCAAAACTTTTCACTAACCTCCTAGTGAACTTTGCATAAGTAGATATATTTACATGATTCAAGGAAGAAGTTTCATAAAACCACCAACCATAAGCCTTACCTTCAAGATGCAGTGTTGCTACTTTAAGGGCTTCATCTTCTGAAACTTGGTCTTGCTGCAAATAGGTTTCTAACTCCTTCACCCAAGCCCTTGCTGTACATTTAGGTGACCCATCAAAAGTAGATAGAAAGAATATACCCAAATCATGCTGCTTGCACCACTTGCTTCTATTGTGATTGCTAGGTATTATATTCTCCTTGATCTTGCAAAACCCTTGGAAGTTTAGATGACATTTGAACCTTTGAGATTGAGATTCATACTCTTGGAGATAGTCACCAAGAGTCTCCTCCTTTGGTACATCTCCTACCTCCATCTCTCTTGCTATGAACATAGGCATGGTAGCGCATTGTAGATCTGATGGTGTAGCTAAATTATCACACCCACAATGTGAAAATTTGAAGCTTTCTTCATGTACAAGCCGTCTTGGGGAATCTCTACATCTCTCCATTCTCATCTCTTTGATGTCTCTGTTAATGCACTGCATAGTTTGAAGAAGAAGTTTTGGTAACTCCTTCCCTCCTGATAATGAAGTTTTTCCTTCATCTCTTCTACATATATTCTCCTTCCTATGAGAATCCTCCTTAGCTGACATAATGGTTTAAGTACACAGGCTGAGCCAAGATTATGCTCTGATACCACTTTAATATTTCCAAATGGGGAAAGTAGGAATAGAGTGCATAAAACTGGAAATATGCAGAAATATAAATAGGTAAAATCATGAGACAAAAATAGATCCATTCCATTATGAATATAACAAAAAAATAGGTATAATATCTTGAGTAAAATATCACTCAAATTGGGCAAACAAGCCTCCCATTAAAGCATACACCTAGATCTGAAATGATGTTAACACATGAAATATAGGAATGCATAAAATTGTGATGTCTATGAGAGAATAGAAGCTGGAATATAGGAAAATGTATTTTTTCTGATATAATGCTCCAAAAATTCTAAGACTAGAGATCCATGCTCCAAGACATATTTCCAGGACAACCCAGAAAAGGTTTATGGAAATACACCCTATACAAAATATAGCAGATTTGGCCCTAGGGCTGAATAATCTCTGCAACTGAATCACTGATGGAAGATAGCTGATATGATATAAAATATGGATGACCCTCCTCCAACATATCTCCTAAATGAAGGGCTAATCCCCACATAGGAAACCCAAACACTTCAAATAGGGAAATAAACCCACTGCTACAACTGCTCTCCAAAATAATACAGTCCTTGAGGGAAACTATCCTGTAGCTGATGAATGCTACTTGGCCTAGTGCCAAAATATATAATTAAGCCCTTCGAACTTCCTCATAAGCTTCTGAATGAAATGATGATCCCTCTAATGGAAAACTATCTATGAAATTGGATATCTCTCTCCTCCACTGCTAGACCCCTGCAACACAACTCAAATATAAACAAAATTGCGTTGTACATGAGACTGGAGCTTGGAAAAATGCTTGAGTGTGGAAGTATAGTGAAAAATATTCCAAAAATCCTCTCAAGGAAAGAGGTGGGATTCCCGATCAGGAACACCCTGTGCTAAACAACAGTGCAATCTTAGCTAAACAGCTAAAGAAAGCTATATGTCTAAACAGACCATATATCAAAACATAAACATATATCAACATGAATAATATGGCTGCCATCCTCTTCCTTATATAAGAAATGAGATTTCTAACCCTAAGCCCCATTCATTTATGACACTACTTCCATGCAAGGTGTCTCCATCTAAAATTTCGTTGTTCCTCCATAAATGTCCACTCCTCCATGACAACGTTGTTGATTTGGTCAAAGTTGACCTAGTCAAGGTGCTCCAGCCCCTGTTCACACCTTAGGGTGCTTTATTAAGCTGAAAAGATGATCCACTTTCACATGAGAAGTGTTTTTATTCCTTATAAAGATATTTATGGGTCTCCCTATCCAGTTATTCACCTATCTAGGTGACAAAACATAACTTTAATATTCCAATAAATTTTGGAATATTACATTTTATGCCTGTGACCAAGAACTTAAGAGGGAAAAACCACTCCTCTTAAGCAGGTGTGATTCGGTACATTCGTGCGCCAAACACACACACAGAGGATTGGTGAATCCACTAACTTTTATTTCCAAGTTTATGTGGTTGTGCCTATTTACAGAGACCTCTTTCTTTGCTGTGGAGTTGGGCTGGAACTGCCCCTTTCTCTCCTTCACTACTTGATTCACCCTCAGTGAAAGTCTGAAGCTGAAGAGCTCCCAAAAATTACTTTGCAAGAAAATTATGCAGCTTTTTTACTGACAGATGCGCCCCAGTGCACGCGTTCAGCGATGACCTGTGCGCACCCTTTGCGCATGTCTTAGCCTTTTGCGCGCGGAAACCAGAAGTAGGATTTTTCTACTATTTTCATTTATTTATTGCTTGTAAAGTGACTGGAAGCTGATAATAAATCTTCCAACACTGTTTGAGGTGTCCCGCAACTTTTTAAAGCTCACTTTTAGCTGTGTTTTAATAGTTTAGCTGCTAGTTTTATTTCAAGTTGATTTTCGTAAAGTTAACACATAGTTTAAGTAGGAAGAAAACTAACTTGCATTCCAAAATAATTTATGTTTTGCGAATTTAGGCACCAAAAAACACATAGTTAATTAGTGAAATTAAGTGGCCCAAGTCCACACATGCTTAGCTAAATCTTTTTCCTTTTTTGTAGTGTGAAATTCATTAGTTTAGTTTAATTGTTGCACTAGGATTTGGGACCACGATTGAATTTTCTCTAGAGAGAAAGTAATCTATGTTTCCTTTTCACCTTCGAGTGATCCTAGGCAATAATATGAACACTCTCTATTGATAACTCACTATCTCCCTATAGTTTATCATTTATATTAACTAGGAAAAATTGGAAGCGTCCCACATCCGCACATGTTTTTCCTTTGAGCAAGGAACAACCAAACATAGTTTAAATTGGGTATTTTGAAAAGGATCACTGCATATCCGCATGTTCAAAATATGTGCTTGTTCACCTTTTTTTCACACACATTCACACCCTAAGTAAATTAAATACACCTAAAAATAACTTAACCAAACTCACTAAACTCTCACCACAGGGGCCACAAGAGAATTTATAGTCTAAGTTAGGACCAAGGGGGTAGGCATCCAATAAGCTGCCTTGGTCATTCTACATCTTGAAACATAGAATTTGACCATTTACAGAACTTTCAAATCTGTCTATCCGCCCACGCCAAAGAAAACCTGAGCACAACAAAGATTCGATTATGAGGGAGTTAGGCTGAGGCCCGGTGTGTGTGGTATTATTCAAGGCTACTTGACCCATCTAATACTTGGTATTGGTAGCTGAAATACCAAGAAGGCCAAGAATAAAATGCTCACGTGGGATGACGATGCTTAGTGGCCAAAATTAGGGCATCCTTCCCTATAGGTGATGGTGCAGGCAGCACTAAATCCTCTACCCTTACCTTGGTTGATTTTCTTCGGTTGACTAGGGGCGTCGCCTGTTATTTCGGGACGTTGTGCTAGAATTTGCAAGATATATTCTCAAGGCCCATTTACATTTGAGCGTGTGAGGATGATTAGGTCTTCTAGGATTTGAGTATCATACACAAACAAAACAAAAAAACCATATTTTTTGATTCGCTGATCACATAGGATTAATCTAAAGGGAAAATTTATCTTTTATTTTCACTTTGTTTTATGTATATGATCTGATTTTTTCTTTGATTATAATATCTATTCTCTCAAATATTTCGAAAACCATACCTAGTCGATGCCAGAATGGACCCAACGAGACCTCGTCGATCTAGATGTCTTTTGGACCTCCCCCCATTACCGGGAGGGGTTCCAGGTCTTTTTCCATTTAGGCTTCAAAGACGAAACACTGCCACCCTTATTGGTTCATCATTTATTGGCGCATCATTAGTTGGGAACCCAAGTCGGTCACCCAACGCCACATCGGTGAACACCCCCACGGGGTCACCACACATCACCCCTCCCACAATCCCTAGCGGACAGAGGAGTGCTACCCATTCGGGAAGCCAGGTGAACGCACAACAGGGTATATCGCAGATAAACCTAATTCCTAACTAGAACATTGTGTTTTCACAAGTTTCAATGACTACAAACTCACTGTCACCTTTCTTAGCTTCGTTAAATCTACCATATTTAACAAAGTTGAAAAACGACCCTATTGCACACAACCCCACATGGCCTCCCATGCCCACGAAGCTCCCTTCGGACATTCCAAAGTTCGAAGGAAAGAAATCAGAAGACTCCAGAAATCATGTAATGACTTTCCACCTGTGGTGTTCGTCTAACAACATCGTTGACGATACTATTGGACTAAGACTATTTCAACGCAACCTAATCAGAATAGCCGCGAAATGGTATGTGGAGAAGCCCTTTGATACACATGGATCCTTTAGTACCGTCACTACTTCATTCCTGACCTATTTTCAGTTACCCATCCACCCGATTCCATAATGGAATTACTGACCCACTTTAGGCAAACACTCGCCATCCATATCTCGGACCATCTCCACGAATGGCGACGATGTTGTAGTTTTTTCAAAGCCAAACTCGATGATTGAGTTATGTTAGACCTGTTCCTGAAAACTCTCACCACAGATATTTCAAAGGATGTGGCGCAACAATAGTCCATATCCAAATACGATGCCATCAATAAGGCCCAACAACTCAAGCTAATATATACGCAGTCAAGGTATATTTACAATATCATGCCTAATGCTCCACGCCTGCAAACTTACAAAGAATTTATAGGCGCATCAAACTCCCCAAACAGTTTAATTGGTTCATTGACCCAAAATCACCTAAGCAGCAACGTTCCATACCCCGGTTACACATATGATTCTACCTAGGACATACCGCAACCCGGCTACCAAAGTCATCCCGTGCCTTCGAAACATTTGACCAGTAGGGCGTCATCGTACCACCATCACCAGTACACAGATATACATGATAACAAAATAGCTTCCCCCCAACAACCATTTATAAACCAGGGGCAAGGACCGCAATATGCTCAGTCCCCAGCACAAAACCCACCCATGCAGAATAATGCACAGGTGAACTTTGTGAAACCTTCCCAAGCCCAACCGCGCCAGCCATACAAACAGGAGAATCCAAATAATCCTCCTAACACGGATTATAAAAAATGAAAAACCAAGCATAAAATAAATCCTGGACAGGGGGGCAACAATCAACAATTTCCTACGCGATCTCGGGTTGGAGGCAATTCCAACCGAAATCAAAACTAAGAGCCAAGCAACCCCTAAAGGCAGAATAAGAGGGAAATTCTTCGGATGAACCACTCTTTTTCGATCTGTGGTGAGTACGTCCATTACACTCACCACTGTCTCAACCTCCTTGAGCTGAAGAAGTTACAGAGTAACTGTGTACAAGGGGGATCCTCCTAGCAGACAACAGTAATGCAGGAGCATTTCCCCCATCAAGGGACAGTTAGCATGTAACAACAAACTCCTGAAGATTCTGGAAAAAAAAGCGATGAAATCTACATGACTGGAAAAGAAATTTTTTTCAGACACGGAATGAAAATTACGATACCCCACCAGACACCAATGCATCAGGGGCCAGTACAAGTGCACCAACAACACCTTTGACCATATCAAAGATTCCTATTGAACCTTTGCCAAAAATGGCTAAGGGACCAACTAGGCAGGTATGAAACCATTCCAAAGTAGCCCATAATTATAGCATTATGGATGATCTAGCTCAATATCCCGCCGCTATGTCAGCTTTGGAGGTTTTACAATCATACCCAAAGAAAATGAAAGCCTTACTTTCTGCATTAGGCGCCATTGACCTTGTTGATTCGTGCCTGATGGCTTTTGATTTAGATAAAGCCACCCCTAGGCTTCCCTCGATGGTCGCCTTTTAGATACCGATGTCAGTTCAAAACATCACCATTCACCAATGTATCATTGATGAGGGTGCATCCATGTGAATCATGTCAAAGAATGTTTCGCAGAAGTTAGGGTCTCCTGAACTAAAGCCATCAGACATCATTCTTAGAGCATACTATGGACTCCCTTCAGCTCCCGTTGGTCTCTACCAAAACATTCTGGTCTGCTTAGCTGGCAAGATAGTCCTTATAGAAGTTGTCTTAGATGCCCAACTAGATTACAATATACTCCTTGGTCGGAGTTATATTTATGCCATGTCAGCCATAGCCTCCTTTGTCTTTCAAACTATTAGGTTCCCCCATGAGGATCGCATCATTAATATTGACCAATTGAAAAACAGCGAAAAGTGGCCCTTAACAAATATCGATGTCATTCTACCCTATGTAGACACATCTTCCAAGATGCTTACACGGTACCAAGAATATGGCCCTGGCCAGTTCAAACCATCGTCCATCCTAGGGTCATTCCTAGGAGATCCCCCTATTATACCTGAGTCATCATCTGATGTCATAGGGGCTCCAGTGTGCATGATGTCCTCATCAAGCACCGAAGCTAGTCAAGACACGGTGACGAGCGGTAATGACATAGATTACTTGGCCACGATAGCCTCTCTAGCCTACACCGCCTCCCAAACTCCTTTCCTCTTCCCCCTAGCTGGTTTTGTGTCACAACAGGTCATGGCCATGGTGGTCCTACCAAAATTATCATTTTCAATACCAATTTGCTACCTAGTCCCACCTACTCGAATGGGAGTCGCACACATCACCTCTACAGGGTTAATCCCCCTCAATCCTAAGCAGGCCCCAGCCATTCAAGAAACTATCGCAAACATCCCTTCAAAGGAAATTCCCATCGCAAAGCTGATGGTTATGACGAAGAAAACCAATAGAAGAGGAAAGAAGGTGGAGTATCCTACCAAACCACAAGAATCACCACGCTGCACCATATGTGGCGTAGTAGGCCACCCTACCCACATCTACCCAGAGTTGGATGAATTAAAACAGCTCCTTTGCTCTGTGGTAAACATCGCGGCAATAAGTTCCTGTAAGAAGGAACCTGTCGCCAAAAGTCAAGGCAAAGTATTGTGTACAAGTCACACATGCGCTATCTGCAGCAATTATGGACACTATACCCATAATTTCCCATAGATCCCATGATATATGGATGCCTTACATGCCATTGAGAAATCCTGTCAAGCCGATCCCTCCACCCAGTCATCTGGAGATGAACCTCACATCATTCTACACCTGCAAGAGGACTAAAAGTCACCTGAAAGACTCCTAGCCATTCCCCCTTCTCCTATCGAACATTGCATACTCTATGATGAACGCGATCATTTCATCGTCGATTGCCCAGCTCTGGAAATGTTTCAGCGATGGTATTCGATCCATGTAGTATATGGCACCAACCCAGATACACATTATTCATGTTAAATATGCAGTGGCCATCATCCTTTATGCCATTGTCACTATATTCCTAGATTCCACACAATTCTAACTTGTATGTGATCGACTATAGTTCACCTCTCTAGAGAATATGGCTCAGAAAGTGAATCTATGAACAGATCGACAACTCAAGAAGATGTGACGAGTAGATCCATCCTCTTTTTGTCATCTAAAAAGTGACCAATCAGGGAACCCTTAGTTACCCCCAACCACCCTCTGTAGAGAAGAACAACATGTACGTTGTGTAAAATGCCCAATCATGTGGTTTCCACTTGCCATGACTTAGAAGCGCTACGCCATTGGTACCCATTCACGCCATCAAGTGAGCAGGATAGGAACCCCATATCTAGGATGTTTTTCCTAGTGTGTCAGGGAAATCACAGCGAGTAGAGCTATGCTTGTATTCCGCGAGTTTTTCCTCTAATTAATATAATACATACATTAGAGAAGAAATGCAAAGATATCCTCAACCAATATAGGAGGCAGAGCACCTACAAGCCATCTACTCCATACCCACATTAGTGTAATAGGAAAGTATGGAAGGTACACCAACAAAGCATGACCCAAGTTAAACCTAGGATAACATGCAGACTATGCGACCTGATCGGAAACTGGGTCAATCAGTGTAAAGAACTAAAACACCTCACAAATAGTTTGTGCACAGTCTCTTCTCTCCCACAAATACTTCTCTCTAACCAATAGAAGATCACGCACAACTATTACCGGATTTTTTCACACTTTCATCATACAATAAAATTTGAGCATCTCTCGAAGCTTAGAGTAGAAAGAGCAGCGTTAAGTCTACACTCCCCAAAAGAGTTAGACATACTGAAGCCAAAAACTCAGAAATGGAAGTAGAAGACCTCATCTTCTATATTGGATCCTTTCTGAGCGTCCACGTTTGGAACGAACATTAGTGTTGATTCCCACTCAATATACTCATTTGGCAGAGTGGTACCATGGACCATTTGCACTAGCCATAACCATGAACCAGACGCATGCTCGCTAATGGAAACATTTAAGCACCTCTGTACTAGACACAATTTCCACCCACAGGATATTGACCATCCTAACGAGGGACCCAGACTTGTGCTCACACAAGCTCCCATCACGGATATTCTCTCCCCACCAAATGCTGACACATGATACACCATATACGATTCATATAATCATGTATCGGAACTATGACTCGATTTATCTGCTCATCTGCCATAGGTGTCGAGTCAACCGTAACTACGAGACTATTTGTACCTACGACAGTGCAGACCCAATCTGTTTGCACTCTGTCAACCGTGTCTGGTTCCACCACGTCGATGATGGAATTATTTTCATGTCTATCAACTAGATCCATGCGAACTGAAGCTCTTCAGCACAGCCTTCTGCAGAATCAATCCCCTTTAGTGTCCCTATTCCATTCAGATGAGGAAATCCTAGAGGCCATGATGGAGCCAGATTATCCATGGGATGCAATGCATCACCGCTCACTTTTTCTCCCCAGACAAGTGTTCAGTCCTGACAAGACAAAAGAACAATATATTTATGTGATCGAATCAAAATATTTCCTCCCATCAGGGAAAGTCGATTGGTTCAATAATTTTATCCCGGTGCCTGATGCGTTCGAAAAAGGAAACATGCCAAACATCTCACCTACTGTCAAGGTGAATATATCCCAAAATACTGGAAAGGTAGAAGAAATCACACTGGGGGCAGCATGTTCTCTAGAAGAAATAAACTCTTATACCTAATTGCTACAAGAGTATAGAGATATCTTCACATGGGACTACTCAGAAATTTCTGGGCTTAGTCCCACTATCATGGAGCACCATATTGACACTTGGCCTAACATACCTCCAATACACCAGAATTAGCGTCAACTACACCCATCAAAGGCAGAAGCAATAAAATGAGAAATCTATAAGCTTCATAAAGCCAGGTTTATCTACCCTATTTCTTACATATCTTGGGTTTCCAACCCTGTTCCTATCGTGAAAACTCAGGGCACCATACGTGTTTTCACTGATTTTTTAGATCTGAAAAAAGCATGTCCCAAGGACAATTAACATACCCCATTCATCAACCAAGTCATTGGTTCTTTTGCGGGTCATGAGGCCCTCTCCTTCATGGATGGATTCTCGGGGTACAATCAAATTCAAATCCACCACATAGACTAGTAAAAAACCACATTTACCACCCCTTGGGGCACATTCACATACAAGGTAATTCCATTTGGCCTAAAATACGTTGGAGCCACCTTCTAGAGGGCCAAGAACTACATATTTCATGACTTGGAACACCTTATCCTCGCCTACTTGGACGAACTAACCGTCTGATCCAAGAAGAGATCAGACCATCTCGAGGATCTGCGATTGGTATTCCAACGATGTTGACAATAAAACCTATGCTTGAACCCCCTTAAGTGTGTCTTATGCATCACAAAAGGAAGAATTTTAGTTTTTATCATGTCCTAGCAAGGTATTTGTGTGGACCCCCTCAAGGTCAAAGCCATCAAAGAGGTACCTCCACCTCGAACCCTCAGACAACTCAAATCCTACAGGGGAAGGCAAATTTTCTGAGACGCTTCGTCCCAGATTATGCCACTTGCTCTCAAGGGTTCCTATGCCTCCTTTTCTAGGACATCCCATTCAAATGGGATGATCATGCCTAACAAGTGTTTGATGCGCTGAAAGAATATTGTCTTCAGCACCGCTCATCAGTCCCCCAGACTATGACAAGGATTACATCCTATATCTATCAGCTTCCAAGATTGCCTTGGCCAGAGTATTGATTCAGGAAGGCCTAGATGGGAAGGAGCACGTAATCTACTACGTCAAAAAAACCTTATCAAGCTTAGCATTAATATATGAACCTGTTGTACTGTACAACAAGCCTCCCCATTTTTAAATTTTAGAATAAATCTCATTTTAAAATAGGTCCCCTTTTTAAACATCTTTTTCCCTAAATAGAAATAAAAGATCCATGGATAAAAGAATCCATATCACATTTTTATTCACAAAGTGTACAAACTTTAAAAAAAAAATTCCGATCTGATGAGTTAGAATACCTTCTAAACATATTTGAACATATTAGAAAGACTTATACTTAACAATATGTTAAGATGAACTGTAATCGTAATCGGAAATTCGGAAAAAGTTCTTTTAAAGAGTTTTTTTTTCTTTGAAAAGTTCCGATGCGATTGCGCTCAATCGCAATCGCATTTCAAAGTAGTGTAAGTATTGCATTTCTTTCGTTAAAAGTTTCGATGCGATCGCGCTCAATTTCAATCGCATTTTCGGAGATAGCATTAAACGGTCCATTTCATTTTAAAACTCCGATGCGATCAGGATTGAGTAGAAAGCATTATCGCACTTCCTTTCTAAAAAAATTGCGATGCGATTGTCGCAATCGGAAAATCGGCAATGAATTATATTGTATTGCGCACCATTGAAGACTTGCGATGCGATTGTTATTTTGCATTATATTTATTCATCGCATCGCAAAGAATCAAAAGCGAATTTTAACATTTATTCCAAGGATGCGCCGATCTCCGATGGTACGACACGATTAATTGAAAATCAGGCAAAAGATCATGTGTTATTTTGTTTTCAATGCGTGAATGTGACCCCTTGGAGAGCATTTATGTTGTAAATATGGGGAGATTAGATGGTAATTAAATAAACAGATCTTTTGATAGTTTTTCTCATTATTATGTTTTATTTCGGCTGAAGGCATTCATTTGATTTGCAGAAAAAAATTTCAAATCCTTTCATTCGCAAAACCAGAGAAAATTTGCCGAAATATTGAAATGTCAAAGAGAAGCAGAAAATCTAAAGCTACTTTTGTTGCAAAAGCTCCTGTATTAACCATGCCGCTAAAGGAGAAACTGGTGAGGCTCAAGCTAGTCACAGACACCTCCTGTCAAGGACTGGGGAAGATGACATGGGAGAATGTATACAATTTTATTGAAAAGGAGAAACCTAGGGTTATTGTGCTTAAAGAAATTGTTCCCGATGAAGAAGATTTAGACTCTGACTCTAAAAATCAACTCAGTGCATTAGAAAATTCATTTTTACACCAAGTAGCTGCTCGGGCAAACATTTTTCCCTACTATGATGTTATCAGATGGGTCATTAACAATGTGACCATTCAAAATAGGACTTTTGTTTCTGCTTCTGGATCAGTGTTCGAGTCATTCAGAGAAGAAGATATTAAATCAATGTATCATCTTCCCAACCTGCAAAAAATTTACAACAAAGACTTCCTTAAGGAATATGTTGCAGAACATCCAAAACAGGCAGAGCCAATCAAAGAATGGAGGAATAACCCTGAGAGCCAATCGAATTCTAGAGTACAGAAAAGACAAGAATTCAGGGAATTCCACCCCTTTCCATTTTTGTGCTTATATTTTAGACGCCCTCTGTTTCAATTCTGAGTTCCCCATGCTAGGTTGGAAATGGACTCCAAAAGAACCTATCCGTATTCATGTGTATCAAAATTTCTTATGGAAAGAACATTTCAAACTTCATGTTTACAGAGTCTGCGATGGTTTTCTAATTTTAATTTACCAAACCATTTTTGGGCACTTCCCTCCTAGACTTTCCAATAAAGCCAAGACTGATTTGTCCTCTATCGGAGATTGGTTCGGGGAAGAAAAATTCACTTATATCAGAATTTTTGGGAGTATTTTTCAGCCACATATCCTTCCCCTATACGTTCCAGATAAGCTGTTATCTCGGAGATTTCTTATCAATTAACAGTAGAAGGAATGTCTAGAATTTTGAAAAACAATAAAAATCTTATGTGGCCTACCTTTCCTTTTAAGTGTGGTGATTATACTCTTAATAGTTTCGCTCATGCTGAGAAAGAAGTTGGTAAGATTTCCGATCTTAAGTTTTCAACAATTCCTGGAAGACAATACAACCCAAGGAAAGTGGCGTATGATTTTACTACCTCTGTTTCGATTGCCTGGTTTGAACATGAACCAGACATTTTTGATGATTTATTTGTTTCCGTGGATGATATATCCCAAGTTTTTGATTCAGATAATTTCAAGTTGCAAGCCAAGGACATGAAATTTTTTTTGTTGTTTAGAAGCCAGAGGTTACTTAAAGTGCCTCTTGATCAGTTAAGAGCTCCCACATAGGAGAAAGCATCACAACAAGCAGGAAGTACTTCTGGTAAAGAAGTAACAGGAGCTAATCATGTTCTGGGGAAAAAGGATGACAACAGCAAAGCTGACACTGCCAAGACAGAAATAGCCGCTCAGAAAGATATACATAAGCCTTTAGTTCAAACAGAAAAAAGGAACATAGGTACTGATGCCCATGTACATATTGAGAAAGGAAGCACAAAAAGTAAAAAAACTGAACAGGCACCCAAGAATGATATGAACAATAATGAATATTCTCAACTTGGAGGACAAGTAGATACTGAACCTATTGTTTCTCCTAATTTTCTGAGCCAATATCAACAATTTGTCCAGCAGATAGGACAACAAAACACTTCTCAAGTTGATAATCCCAATGATCAAGATGTAGAAATCATTCCAGAAAACCCCACAGGAGAAATTATGCTAAAGATAGAAGAAAAACCTCCTTTAGATATATTCTACAGTCCCAAACATAGGGTTGTGGTAAGAAAACAAAGGAAAATAAGGAGAACGGATCAAGATGCCCTTTTGGCATCACAGGGGGAATTTATAAATATTGTTTATAACAATGCTGAGGTGGATCCATCTGAGGATCTCACCAAATTGTCTCAGTATGCTGGTGCCTATAGTGCTACCACTATAGATAAAGCTTCTGAAGTTTCACAGCTGGTAAAACAAAAGGATATGCAAATTTCTATTTTTGAAGAACAGGTTGCAGGAGATCAACAAAAGATTATTCATTTGGAACAACGAGTACAGGATGCAGAGCTCAGAACTAAACAACTAGAAGAGCAGCTCAGCCTTGAAAAGAAGAAGATTGATAAACAAGCCTTGGACAAATAGCAGCAGTTGAATCAAGAGGTAGAAAAGCTACAAAAGCTTCTACAAAATGAGAGAAATTCAAAGATTGAACAGGAATAAATTTTCCAATCAGAATTTGACAAGTTCAAGGAGTATCCTAAGTTAGCTCAATTCATAACTAAAGCTCTTGAAATAAACAAACTGCTATCTCAACAGTTAAATGAATTTTGTCTAAAGTTGACACAAATTGAGCCTTTGTGTGAAATAACATCATCTTTGATAGATAAATCAGTCACTCTTAGGCAAGAAATTGAGGATTTTGATGATAAAATTTCTGAGTTCCTTTCATGGAAGGATACAGAGAAGGGAAGAAAAGCTAATCTTCCTAGAATTGAAGAAAGACACAAGGAAATTTTATTTATGGAATGGGAACAGCAGTTAATGAAATCAGAAAGAGCCATATCAAGGGCTAAAAGTTTAATGAATAATACAACACAATTGATTAATGACAGCTTGTACGCTACCATTTTGATCTCAGATTGTACCCCAGACGAGTTACTTAAAGTAAAAGAAGCTGATTCCAGGTGGAAGGAAGAGATAATCAATAAAAATCAACAGATTAGCAAACTTCAAGGAATTTCATGGGATATTATGTGGACTTATCTGATCAAGCCACACAGCCAATAGATGGCCATCAAATTCCTTTCGAATGCTATTCATTGTATCATTCCTGAATTCTCTAATGCTACATACACTAGACAGTTACATTCAAAAATGAGTCGGCAAACAGAAGTCCAAGATATGCTCAATATCTGCCACCTTCGCACATCCACCTCAATTGATGATCAATGAGCCAGTCTACTATAAGCTCGCATTTTAGTTTCAGATATTTTATTTTAGATAGATTTTAGGAATAGTTTTAGTTATTTTGTTTTGTTAAGTACCTATTTAAACCCCTTTCATGCATTTAGAAATGGGTCCTGAATTTTTAATATTTTTGACCTGGGGATTACATTTCTGTACTCCATTTACTCATATATTCTTTTATAAAGGATCACATCTAGTGATTCTGTGCGGAATTATTTTTAAGAGTTGCATTTCTGTACCTTGGAGTTGATTTTGCATCGAAATTGCTGGATTAGAGTATGAGATTGTATTTGAAAGTCTCAAGATGGATATGGTATTTCTATATATTCACTGTTAGTTTCTTTTGTTATATAATATTCTCTTTTAAATTTGCTATCGTTTATATGTACTTCGTTTCACAATATTTCTTTATATATCATTTTGAGTATATTAGAAATATTTATCTTTCATAAGTATATGTAAATGATATACAATGATGAATACAATATGCTAATATAACTCTGTTTAATTTCTTAAATAGAGTTATCTTTATTTGTTGCTGCACATTTAAATTAAGCTATAATACATTTTTATGGTTATTGTTCAATTGAAAAAAATTTAGAGTTGTATTCACATATGATACCCGAGTTAGTTTTAGAATTTCTTTATCAGTATTTAAATTAGATTAGTTGATATTTTCATTTCAAGTCATTTAGTCCCATTTTCCCCCATCCAATCATTCCATTACCAACCCATTCAAATTATTAGGAAACCGGTCCTATAAATCCAGTCGCAGCCACCATTCCAAATGGAAAAGGAGTTGTCTTAAGGTTCCGACTGGGTGGTTAACCCCCAATCTTTGAAGTAGCAATTTTAGAGGCTTCAACAGAACCCGAAGAAAATACTGCCCTAGCATTAATACATGCAGTCCGAAAGCTTTGCCACTACATCATGGTAAATACCACTACGGTCATCGTAGATATCAACCCTATCAAATATCTGCTAATGCGCTACCTAATGAACCACAAATATGCCCACTAGATATTCATCCTCCAAGAATACGACTTACAGTTTTGCTCCCCCAAGATAAGAAAAAGGCACTAATCTTCGCAGAGTTCATTATGGACCTACCAATACATACCAAAGGATCACCAGTAAACGATTCACTACTAGATGAACATCTCTTCTTCGTAGCAATTGAAGACCCTTGGTACACAGATATTTTCCTCTTCTAATGAACCCAAAATTTTAGACCTCATCTCAATCAAGACGACCATTGACGCATTCTCCATCAAGCCCCCCGATATTTCCTTATTGTAGATGTCTTATACCAACGGGGCATCGAAACCATTTTACGTTGATTCCTTACTCATGACCAAGAGGAAAAAACCCTTAATGACTGCCATGGTGGAGCTTGTGGCGACCACCTCTTCGGGATGGCCACTACCCAAAAATTCATGTTGGCTCCTTGTAATTTGAAATATTGGCAAGAAAAAGTAGCAGGGAACCACATCAAACCACTTTGGAGTCCAAGGACTTAGCCTTCCTGGGCTTAGAGAGGGCTCTCTCTGTGTTTATAATTGATTGATTTATCTTTATGATTTTTTTTTTGATTTTAGGCTAGTTATGAAGTTTTGGGGTTGTTTGTTTTGTTTGGTTGATTTTTTGGTTGAATAGATAGAGTGTGGGAAGCTTAATCCATTGGGATATGGAGTCATAAAGGGGTTAAATTGTACATCAACTCTTCAAGGGTTTTCATAGGGAAAGCTAACTATCTCAAATGGATCTTCTTAGGTAAGATGAATATGATATGACAAAAAGTTTGTGAATTCAGTAAAACTAATGGGAAATTAAGAATCATTTAATTATACTTCAACAGGAAAGCCTTTAAGATAACAATTTGGTAAAAATAAAGATAAATTAAGAATTCTTTAGCTATACTTTACTAAGAAAGCCTCAAGACAAAAATACAGTAATACTAAAGAACAATTAAGAATTATTTAGTTATACTTTCAGATAGAGAAAACATTCAAGATAATAGTTTAGTGAAATCAAAGAGCAGAACACCTCTAAATTCTTTAACTAAACTTCAAATAAGGCCTTTAAGATAAATATTTTAGGAGAAACTAAAGAGAAGAACACCTATGAATTATTTAGTAAAACTTCACTAAGAAAACCTTAAGCCAACAGCTAGGTAAAGCTAAAGAGCATAACACCTCTGAATTATTTAGCTATACTTTGCAGATGAAAACATAAACATAATAATAATAGATAGAGTTAAGGTGCCCAAACAACATAACTCAAGCTAAAATTTATGTTCTATTATCAGAGAAATTGATGTACAATATGGAAAACAGAGGAGAAAAATTAACAAAGAGGGATAACATCACCATTAACATAGCTCAGAAATCTTGTGAACGTGCTTGTATTACTGATGTCCAACTCAAAAATAGTTATAATGCTCCAATACAATAATATTTTCAACTCAGAGTCTAATCAAAATCCAACTTAGCAACCAACCAACAATAATAATGAACAATACATGCAATATTTAAGTGCAGATGAGGAGGTTGCCCTAATCTAGGGTGATAGATTTTCATTTACTACAGAGTAAATGATGTTTGAAAATTGATACCATGCAAGGTCCAATGCCAAAATATCTTTGACTGACCTACTATAGTAATAACTTTCTAATTTACTGCTGAGATAACTTTAAAATATCTTTGACTAATTTTCCTTGAAACATTAACTTTACAATAATGTCTAAACTGCTGCTAAAATATCTTTGATTGTAACATTAACTGTAGCTACCTTCATTTGAAGCAAAATTAGGTTGTAGGTGGCCAATGTGACTGTGAAGAAGTAAATGTTGAGTGGATTTGTCATTTGGCTTTGTCTTCTTTGTTGATTTGTTTCTGATTTGTCTTTTCCTTAATTATGTTTTATTTTACCTCGTCTTTTAACTTTAACCTTTGACTGATATTTTATTCCTTTTACCTTTCACTGTCACAGTAAATCTTTTACCTGTCACTTGTTCTGTGACTGTGTTTTTCATTTGTCTTCATCTTTGCCTGCACAACCACTATAAAAATTATCCTTGTTATTTACCCTGTCTTTTTGAAGAAACCTTGTTGTATGATCCTAATTGATCATGATCCATTGATGCTTTTGATTGTTCTTGCACTCCTAATCCTCTAATAAATAAGGCTTCTATATCGTCACCCAGAGAGCCTATTTTAAACAATTTTTGGAACTTAGAAACGGAATATGATTATTTCATTTTTGGATACATCGATCACCTGCAAAATTTAAAACAATTTATTAATAAAAGCGTGAGCTTCATAGGGAGGCAATATGGCTTTGAGGATATCAAGAATTCTGTGGACAGAGTCCGGACAATGGTGTCCTTTGGTTTCTATATTTAGTTGTGACCTTCCGGGTCTTTAGAAACGTTGCAGGGTTTACACGGTGGCTCGAGGCTTATCGGAGTGACACATGGCTTCAAAATATTCAAAAAGGGTCAATGGTTTCATATTATGGCGCGAGGGTGGTTTCAGGTTTATCGCACAGGGTGTAGGCAGTTAGGTGGCATATGATGGGGGGATGCGATAAAACGGATGGGTGACACATGGATGGAAGGAGGGGTTGCAAAACCGCCCATTTCGCAACCCTCCAAAAGTTTTAACCATCGTGCATTTGGGTTTGCGATATGAGGTTAGGGTCGTCTGATTAGGCGAGGGGGAATTAGACGGTGGTCGGGAAATGGTTTGATCGCGGGTAGGCTTGGAAGGTGGGGCCGGGGTTTTAAATGAGGTGGCAGCTTTAAATATAGTGCAGGGTTTTAAATATAATGGGGCCAGGGTTATATTATAGCAGGGGGGGCGTAAAATATAAAGGCGAGTCGGGCCTTTGAATATAACGGGGTCAAGATTTTAATAAAGAAGGGTTTATTAACATGGGACCCAGAATTATAATTTATTTCAAAACAATGTAAAAATGGGTTTTTACATTGTTTTGAATGAACAGAGGGGAATGAGTGAAGGGGAAGGGATTTTTGTGAGGGAAAATGGGGTTTTTTTGCATAGGGAAAAAAGGTTTTTTAAGAAAGGGGCAAGGCCAAAACGAGGTATTTTAAGGTTAAACATGGATTTTCAGAGCGTGAGGGTATTGGGAAAGGTAAAATGAGAGATAATGAACAAGTTAAATGGGAAATAATGAAGGGAGTGATATTTCTGAAAATAAATGATAATAGGGGAATATTAATTTCAGGAGACTGTAAGAAATCCATAGTCATCTAGTGATACTATAGAATACAGGAGACTAACAAGTCCTACAGGCAGGATATTTATGGCCCTCCTTGTTTCGTGATTGCATTACAACGGTCAAGAGATGCGAACAATTTCAGCACTTCACTCATAAGGCAAGAGCCCCTCTCACTCCTCTTCACCCTGTCATCATCACTGGTCCCTTTTGAAAATGGGGTATCGACTTCATGACTTGTAACCCGAAATCATCGGGCAATCATAAATACATCATATTGGTTGTCGATTATTTAACCAAGTGGGTCGAAGCCATGCCCACATACGACAACACTGCAGAAACCACCGCACGATTTCTGTTTAACCATGTCATTACCTGGTTCGGATTTCCCAAGGAGTTAGTATCCGACCATGGAAAATACTTAAAGAATGAATTTTTCTAGGAGCTACCTCACCATCTCGAATTCCCCATGAATTCGCATCACCATACTACCCCCAATCCAATGGGTAGGTAGAAGCTATGAATAAAGTCCTCAAAACTATGTTACAATGCATGGTGAATAACCATAAAACCAACTGACACCATATGCTTCTCTCCACCCTATGGGCATACCGCATGGTCATGAAAACATCCCCTGGTTTCACTCCCTTCCACTTGGTATACGGGGTTGAAGTCGTGATTCCCATAGAACGCGAGATCCCAAATTTACATGCCACCATCAAAATCCTTGATGATGCCCAACCTATAGAACAATGTTTAGTACAACTAGAGTTCATCGATGAAAGTCGACAGCAGTCGCTGCAACACAACGAGGCCCACAAGAAACGGGTAAAATAATCGTTCAAATACCACATCAACGCTCGCTCATTCACTGAGGGAGATCTATTCCTGCGCTATGATGTCACAAAAGAAGCCCTAGGGCCAAGAAAGTTCGAAACTTTGTGGAAAGGACCCTACATCATAAAACATTGCCTCCTTATAAAGGGGGCATACATCTTGACTAAGCCAGATGGAACATGCCTCAAAAACCCCGTCAAAAGCCTTTATCTCAATAAATTCTACCCATAAGAGCCGAGAAGGCCCACCCCTAGAGTGAATGTACACAGACCCAAACACTTTAATTTTTTGACCAAAATACTTGTCACAAATCGCGCTCTAGTGTCACAATGGATTACCAACTCTACCTTTACTTCAGATTTTCCGATGGAGCATCACGATGGTCTCAAAGTTTAGCAGCAGCCGCCTAGGTTATCTATCACCCTGACCAATCACCACTCTGCACCAATGGTGTTTATATCGTCTCAACAACAGAAAATCAAGAAAAATATGACATCGTCATTGGACTTATGTGCGATGCCCTCAATCAGGGAATATGCCATATGCATATCTACCTCAATTCCCAGTTAGTAGTGTCGCAGGTAAACCAATCATTTGAGATAAGGGATTCACATCTTTTTAGAAAATACATGCGTGCAAAAATATTAAGCCGATAATTTGACTACATTACATTCACACATGTACCAAGGAGTCAGAACCAAACAACTGATCGCATAGCTAACAATATTATAAACTAGAATGCATCTCAGATAAACCATCATACATAAATAAATAAAAAACATAGAAAACATAGATATCCATCAGCATAGAATAATCCATTAAAAAAGACATGGGGCACACCATGTAGAGCCGCAAAAAATATCTCTCACATATATACCAAAAATGTATGTGTCTGAGTACAAAAAATAGTGTCTCTGACCCGTAATTCAACCCAAAATATACACAAGTACAATTCGACCAAAATAGGGGAATAATCCTCATAATGGGTGCTTTCCCCGTGTACTATAAAAATCTAGGGCGGTGCTCCCCTAGGTGGGACACCTGGACCCACAACCGCTCCAGGCACCAATACTGGAGCCACCGTCAAAAGGAAGATCACGACCTGATATAAAATCAGCCGATAACCCCTCTCCTGGGCCAACAAGCTCTCCAACCAGGCATCCTTGAGGTCATCAACGAAACCTCGGGTAGGTATCCCTTGGGTCAAGCGGTACACTCAACCCCATGCATCGTATAGCACCCAAGCTCCTACCTCTAGAGCAACCACCTGTTCTTTCAACTTAGCTACACGAGCCTCTGCCGCATCGGCACGAGCTCGCTTAGCAACAGTCTTAGCAATAGCTGAGCTGCTACCCTCCCCCAAGGGGCCAACCCCTCCACCCAGTGCTCCACCCATAGGCTCTGTGGGAGATCCTCTCTATCCCCTGATAGCTCCTGGAGGTCGCCAAATCGGATGGTGTCCCACCAACCAAGCCACAGGATGTTCGACCTCGCCAACATCTAAAAGAGTAACCAAGACTATGCCAATGTGATCATAATACACATATAAAACATATATACTCAAGTAAATGCAGAATAAAACACAAAAACATACCTACTGCCCCCCAAGCATATCCAGCAGGAAGACCCATGTCTGGATCTCCGTGAAAGTCCATCCCCACATAAGGAAATGGCAGGAAATGCTGAGGATTGGCCTCAAACCAAGACTCTGTGGTAGCATTCCAGTAACGCCCCACCCTACCTCCCCCTTCGCGAGGCATCACAGGGGGCCACCACCTCATGCGAGGCTCTAGTGGCCCCCCAGCAGGCATAGCCACCATAGTTCTTAGCAGCACCACTCACTCATACATAATGTTGAATAGAATGTAGGCATAAGTGAATGGATTTTATCCATCTCAGAACTTATATATTTGTGCCAGCATCGCATCATAACAAAAATGGCCAAAGTCGAAAAAGTGCCCGACCCTCAGCCGGCGCAAGACTCCTATCTATGGTCCCAACGCCCGATGAGGTGCAAATGACTCTACCAGTCATACGATAGTGGCCAGAGCACATTGCTCAGCCAAGTCAGTCACAATAGAAATCACTATGCACCCCTTTGTAAGGGGTTCCTTGCCACAATGACCTGCCAAAAAGTGCTCAAGATCCACTCTCCCAGGAGGAAGTGGATATGGGAGAGCCTCACCCTGAGGCAGCAACCCGGTCACGAAATAAATATTCGTCTCAGGACGGATAGCAAGGTCGCACCCCTACAACACCATCACCTTGCACCGCTTGTTCCAACATTGGATCAGGTAGCAGAGAAGATGATCCTGTGATCGTAGAAGGTCATTCTCCATAAACTTGAGAAGACCCCAACTGTAATATTCCCAAATGGTAAAAGTGGGAATATAGTGCAAAACCATGGAAATAGTAGTGTAAAACATCGCATCAAAGTATGAGACCAATATGGAGACCTTCCATTCATCATAACAGCAGCAAAATAGTACAAAATCAATAGCTAAAAATCATACAACAAGATGGAACAAGCCTCCAATAGACAAAACCCTCAACAAGAGGTGCTGCTACTATATCAAAAATGTCGGAAGACTGTTACACTGCAATCATGGATGCACTGCTACAGAAAATGAATACACAAAATATCTATGGATGTTATATGCCTCAAAAGATACAACAAATACAAATCTGGGCTCTATACAACCTCCAATGAAGAACCCAAAAAGGGTTTTCATAAATACACCACTATACAAGATGGGAATCAAAGCCCTAGGGATGAAGATTCAGTACAAAAAATGAACTGGAAATATGGAGCTGATATACCAAAGAATGTAGCCTCCTCCAATAGAATCTCTAAATGAAAGGTTGATCCCTTATCTAGAAAACCTCCTCCTTTTTGGGGTCTTGTGATTTGGCTGATTGGCAAGCCAAATGACAAGGAAACATATAAACCAAGCTTTAGAGCTCTAGGATCTAGCCCTCCTAGTCTCAGAGAGGGATCTCTCAATTGTTTGTAAGGATATAGCTTGATGTTGATAAGAGGTTGATTTCAGGCTAGTTATGAAGTGAAAAATTGTTTGTTTGTTGGTTGAACAAAGATGATCTAGGCAGCATAGATAGAGTATGGAAATCTACAAGACATTGGGCAATGGAGTCATGTGGAAGTCTAAATAGTTCCGGTTGATGAATTTTGGGAACCAAAGGGAAAATATAACTTATTCAATGGATCTATGGGATCATATAGGTGGGATGAGATGAACATCAAGGATTTGGAAGGAAAAGTAGAGCTTTAAGGGCTGTTAAGACTCCTTAATCATGTATACCTTTCAACGAAGGGACTTGCAACATTATCCAAACATAAAGAAATATTCAATAGCCAGGGCTAACCATGAATCCTACCAAAATACTTTATGCAGATAACATAAACAAGACAGACTTTCAAGTAAGACAAAGAAGGAGAGGAACACTTTGTTTCTTCTAATTTTTTCACTTAAAGAAGTTAGAAAACACATAAGAAGCACAACTAATTGCATTCATAAAAGGGGGAATGCCCAGGCATATAAGACTTTAATTATAAAGACCCTCAAATACAACTATCCCAGTAAGAAAAAGAGGGTAATATCAGAACAAATCCTCTCTGCCAAGTTGCAGACAATAGCGTTTGAAGGATGATTTCAGAAATAGTTTTCAAGAGGCAGCAAGTAGACAGATCAAACCATAATTCAACCTTGAAAACTACTATCTAAACTATTATGAAATAAATGAGCTTAAGGATTTAAAAGCAGTCAAACTACTAAATAAAACCTTCAGCTGATGAAAACATAAAGGCAGTGAAGAGTAAACAGGCCTAAGGTGCTTCTAGGAGACATTTCTTAGCCTAAGCTTTTTACTCTACTGCAAGCAAAGCATAATGGAAAAAATTGAGGAACAGGAAATAACATTAACGAATAGAGAGTACTTCACCAAAACCAGGCTCAGGGATCCAATGGTCCAACTTCCTTCATCAACAAAAAAGCAAAGATATCCACACTTCTATAAAACACCAATTCTTCTTCAAAACAATGGTCTATGTATTAATTTAGAATTCATCAAGTGTCAACCTTTTACAGTGAGTTTTCTATGAATACATATAGGTGAAATGAGGAAGAGTGTTGCAGAAATGGTAATAAATATCAATTAAGACAGAGTGGGAGAGGAGTTCGAATGCCCATTCTGCTTAATAACCATTGCAGTAACTGATTGTACCATTTCAGTAGTTTTCCCTGTCTGTCATGTATATCTAGTAGGCTGGTAATAACTCTGAGGCCTGTTCTTTGAATTTATCTCAGTCTGAAGTACTCTGTTTGACCGTTTTGACAAGTAAACTATCATTTTTGGATTTCGTAGCCCCATGCTTTCTTAATAACTGTTATAACAGTTTTAATGAGGTTATGTCGGCAGGATGGCTATCACGGTGTCTCTGGAAAGGTAACGCAGACTACAAGTGTCCTTACGGGCTTCTGAGAAGGAAATAGCCTCACTGATGTGTCTTTAGGAGGCTCTCTTTCGCTGATTGATCTGTCTTTAATTCATTTGTCTTCAATATTGTGCTTTATCCCTTGAAACGGTGGATTAGGCCCTTCGATCTTCGAATTTATGCCTTAATCTCTGACTTTCACTGATCTTCTTTACTTTCCTTTGTGTACAAGTGTTTCTTCTATGCGCTGGAGGGTTTGATTTGTAATCAATTTCCGTAAACATTTGATTAAACTTTGAAATTCAACCCCTCGGCCCCCTGCCACTGTTTCCTAGCTGTGGGAGACCTTTAACGCCATTAGCCACCATAAAAACCTGCAAAACCAACAAGCTGGTTATAAAATCCTACGGATGTGGATTTACTGCTTCAGAAGGCTCTAGAAGAGGCAGAGGAGCGATTTCAGAGAATCTATATGCAGCGGGAAAAAGGTTTCATGGCACAACACCATGAAAACTAGGGTTCAAACTGAGTTTGGCGCGAAGATTTGGAAAGGTGGTATTGGAAAACCGGCAGTGGTTTTTGCATGGGGTGAAGGCAGTAAATGGTATTGGGATAGAGGAATGCGACACAGGTGAGCGAGTGACGCGTGTCCTTTGAAAACCACCTATTTCGTGTTCAAAACGCTTGATCAATTTTTTTGGTGAAATGAACGCGAAATTGAATGCTAACTGTCGGATCTGGGGGGCAGATCTACTACTGTGTTTGTGCGAAATGGAGAGATGTGCGATGAAATATATCGTGGGCCCAGGCTAAAGCGTGTCTAGGGAGAAAAACAACCCCTTTTTCACGTTGAAAATGGGGTTTTGGATAGAAATGGAAGAGCGGGCGCAAAAACGCCTGTGGACCGTTGGATCTGGAGGGGGAAAGTAGATCAACGGTGGATATTTGAAGGAAACATGGTGGAAAGGCCCAGCGTGGTCGAGTGGGACCAGTGGGAATATATGGAAATTGAAAGAAAATACACCAGTGGGGGAATTTATATAGTTATTCTGTGTATTAATAGTGTCCGCGGGTGAAATAAGGAGAATCAATGTGGGCTGTCGGATCTGAAGGATGGACGACGGAGATCAATTTGGGCGAATCAATGATCGGAGTAGTAGAGGGTCTGGGGATAAGGCTTTTGGATTTGCGATGGCCGATGGCCGATGGGAGGGATAATGCGATGGACAGAGGGCCGTAGGATCAGGATTGAGATCAACGGCTAGGATTTGGTCAGGGCATCGCATATCGAAAAGGAAAGGAGATGCGAGAAGGAAACAGGGGAAGCCCGATACGATGGGGAGTGCTGATGCGATGCGGGATAATGCAGACCGTCCGATTGGGATCAAGATGGATGGATGAGATGGATTCGGGGGATCACATCAGCGGAGAAGAAGGGGAAAGGGATGTAGGACCCGTGGAAAGTCGATTTGCGATGGGGCGACGCGCCGATGGCCGTTGGATCTACGAGATCAACGGTGGAGATTTTCCCAGGAGTGAAACCATCGTGCGGGGGAGAAAATGAAGAAACAAAGGAAAATGGTCGCGGGGAAAGGGAAAAAGGTCGAAATGCGATGGGATTAGCGCTCTGGTCGCAGGGCCTGGTTTTATTGCAGCAAAACGGGGTCAGGGCTTAAGTGGAAGGGGCTTAAGGCCTTTTTATGAAAAAGTCGGAAAAAAGGCCAAAAAAGTTGGTTTTTGAGCCTTTTGAGGCTCCGATAGAGGAAATAAAAGGTGTTTTAAACCAATAAAAAGGGATTTTCACGGTTTTAAAGGGAATTTTAGAGGAAGTGAAGGATAAATGAGGGGGAAAATGAGGGAATAAAGGTAATTGTGAAGATAAAATAGATGAATGAAATGGTGGAGATGAGGCTTTGAAAAACAATTCTTCTCTTTGGAAACAACAGGATTTTCAAGGATTTCTTATGGAAGCAATAGTGAAGATGACTTGTAAGATAAAAGACACCAAGAAGGCTTCAAGAACTAGCATTTCCATGAAGATTGCTTCTTAAAGGCTTCAGAACATATTTAGCCATCATTTGGTATAACATAAATTATAGATGGCTAACAGTGGCTCCACTTGGGGAGGACAACTGTCCTTTTAGGTGTCCAGAACCCCAGTTTATCAATCTCTAGCTGCTAGCAGGCCAGTGCCTCATCCATTGGGCAGAATCTCTTTGCTCTCTTGTTGATTTTCTTTGTATTTCTTCAATTATCTGCAGCATGAAAACACTTTAAGACAACACCTCTACCTACCCAAACTACTCGTCCTAGAATTTTTTCTTCTCTTGAGTGCACTTGGACTGGCATCTCTTTTATATATTATTTTTGAAAACAGAAAGATAAAACTATCTAAGGCTACCCTTATTTCTTCCAAGAGTCCAGATTAAATAGTTGGACTCAGAAACTTCTCTACCTAATCTACTATCTTTCAAGATTAAGCTGTTTTACAGATCTGCATTCTTTACATTCTAAAACAGAAATTTAAACACAGAAAAACCAAGATTAAACAGTCTGATTTGCTGTAGTGTCTATGGTTGTATGTACAAGCTGCACGTAGACTTTATTTGCAGAAAATTGAAACAAAATTGTGAAGGCTTAAGATCTAAAAATAAAAGACATCCTTCTTTTATTTTTTAGCTCTGATTTTGATCCTTTTTAGTTGTCCTCTTCTTCTTTACCTAGTTCAAGTTTTCATCATGTTAGAACTAGTCTTCTTTGTATCTTTGGCTCACATTTTGATCTGATTAGAGCCGTTTTTTCTTTTGATTCATTGGTTCAGATTTTGAGCATGTTTGAACCATTCTTTCTTCTATCCTAATCTATTCTATTGATAAGCCAAGATTAAATAGTTTGGAAAATCTTCTTCACTAACCTATCAACAATAAATTGAAATCTATCTAGTCATGATTAGGTTGTATGACTAAATAGCAGTGCCCTTTCAAGTAGTGGCATTTAGGCTTGCACACTTTTAGATTTTTCTCTTTTTTGGTATGGGGTTGTACCTTTCTTCTTTTCATCTGCCCTATTTTCTCTTTTTTATTGTTTTTTTTGTATTTTTTCATTTTTTTCATGCAATGGTATGTACAATGGATGAAAAAATTTGAAACTAATATTCTTGACAGAAATAGTGTTTGAGCATCCTGCCATTGACAGGACCTCCAAACACATATTCTCCATTCAGCTCCTGCAGAAAAAATGCATTGTGCCCCCTTATGGAATGAATAATGTAGGGCCCCTTCCATAGATTTTTGAATTTTCTATGTTTCCCTTTCTCTTCCCTTTTGGAATCCCATTTTAAAACTACGTTTCCAACTTGGAAGTCATTTTCTTTGGTCCTTTTATCAAATAATTTCTTGATCCCTTCCTGGACTACTTGTGTCCTTTTATATACTTCCTCTCTTGACTGTTGCAAATGTATGGTCTGATTGATCCTCCTTTGCATATCATTTTCTTCAGCCTAGAGCTCTTGAAGGAGTTTCATGACCGGAACTCCTAGAGAGTTTGGGAAGACTGCATCCATGCCGTAAACCAACTGATAGGGAGACATGCCGATGGAATTTTTAGCAGTCAATCTATCAGCCCATAAGGCATGGAGGGTGATCTGATATTTGTGTTGAGCTAAGGATGATGGGTGAATTTCCCAAATGAATTCCAGGGTAGGAGGCAGTACAATGGCCTAATGTGATCTGATATTTATGGCAGAAATCTACCATCCTCTTGGACTTGAAGGCAACCGCATTGTCTATGATTATTTTCCTAGGACAACCAAATCTGGATAGTATTTTGGTTTCAAGGAACTTGACAATGATAGAGTCAGTAGCATTCCTAGTGGGTATGGCCTCTATCCATTTTGTAAAATAATCAGTGGCTATGAGGATCCATTTGTGTTGAGCTAAGGATGATGGGTGAAATTCCCCAATGAATTCCAAGCCCCATTGCTGAAAGGGAGCCTCAACACTGATAGGCTGCAAAGGTAGTGGTAAGAGTTTTCTCCTGCCCTCAAAGATCTGGCACTTATGGCAGGACATGACTAACATATGGGTGTCTGTGAAGAGGGTGGGCCAATAGTATCCGGACCTAAGGATCTTGTTTGCTGCGGTATTCCAGTTAAGATGTCCTCCACATTCTTCCTCATGTAACTCATGCATTATTTTTCCTGCATCAACCTCAATTAAACATTTAAGAAAAATTCCCACAGCATTTTTCCAATACAAAACTCCATCTAATATACAATAATTTAAAGCCTTCTGTTTGAAAAATATAGCTTTTGCTTTTTATAAAGAAGGAGGAGCATTCAGATAAAGCAACACATATATGATGTCAGGAAACCAAGGAGAGTTCATGAATGTTTCTTCAATGAATGGTGCTGTGCATTCTTCTATTTCTTCTAAAACATCAACCGCGTTCATGTCTAAAGCTTGGAAATTTGACTCAGCCATGAGTTTTGCTAGTCCCTGTCCTTTGGTGAGTTTGGTGGGCCTAATTTCTAAGTCATATTCTAGAATAGTGGCAATCCATTTTCCCCTTTTACCATCAGGGTCCTGACTTAGAATATCTTTGACTACAGTGTGTGGCACAAAGGCAATGATATGTAAATGTAAAATGTACACTCTAAAGTCCTTTAATTCTTTTACCAGAGCTAATTCCTACTTCTCCATGATATTATATTTGAGTGGGGCATCTCTCAAAACCTTAATAAAGAAGGATATTGGTTGTTCCTGCCCCATGCTATTCTTTTGCAATAATACTGCAGCTATGGTATGTTTAGATGCAAAAGAGAAGATATAGAAATATTTGGTGAAATCAAGACTAATTAGAACCGATGTTTGAGTGAGGGACTGTTTTATCAGTTCAAATGATTGTTTAGCTTGCATTGTACATTTAACACCCACTTCTTTCCTAAGCATATTAGTGATGTTTCTTAACATTTCAGCCAGGTTGGGGATGAATCTCCTTAAAAAATTTATCTTTCCAATGAAATATTGAAATTCTTTGAGGTTTCTTGGGTGGTTGATATTCAATATGCCATCAATCCTTTTAGGGTCTACTTTGATCCCTTCTTCAGAGATTATGTGACCAAGAATATTTCCTTCTTGGAGGCCAAAGAGTGTCTTTTTGGGATTCAAATACAAGCCAAACCTTCTGCATTTCTCGAAAACCTTTCTTAAATGGATAAAATGTTCTTCATCAGTTTTGGAAAAGACAGTAATATCATCAAGGAAAATGATTATAAAATAACCTATATCTTCTGAGAAGGCTATGTCCATGGCCCTCTGGAAAGTGGCCCCTGCATTCATCAAACCAAACGGCATTTTGGCATACATGAATGTCCCCCAAGGTGTAGTAAAAGCAGTTTTATGTTGATCACTTGGGAGTACCAAAACCTGATTGTAACCTGAGACCCATCCAACAATGATATTCTTTTGGACCCAACCACCTTTTGGAGGATGTGATCCATCTTTGACAGGGGGTAAGTATCTTTCAGGGAGGCTCTATTTAGATTCCTAAAGTCAATACACAACCTGATTTCCCCTGTTTTCTTCCTAATAGATACTAGGTTGGAAACCCATTATGAATATCTGAGAGGGACTATGATCCTAGTGTCATACATTTTCTTAATCTCTTTCTCTACTGAAGGTAATAAAACGGGGTTAATCCTTCTTAGTTTCTGTTTGAAAGGCTTATGATTTTCCTTAAGAGGGATTTTATGTTGGATGATGATAGTATCATAAGATTTCAAGTCTTTATAGTCCCATGCAAACACATCCACAAATTCTTTGAAAAGTGCTATGTACTGCTGTTTGACATGAGTTGGGAGGGTGTTGGATAGCTTGATCATTTTGGGTTCAGTGGGGCTGCCTATGTTATGTTCCTCAACATTAGTTTCTATAGGCTCTGTCTTAGGTTCTTTGGCCACGTCGTTGAAATCGAATAGTTGTTCTAATGGTGCAAGTTCCTTTGGTATAGTATCACCTTTACATTGTAAAACTTCAAGGTCCTTTTGGTTTGGGTTGTTAGATAACTCTA
Organism: Pinus albicaulis; assembly: GCA_034641835.2. Taxonomy (NCBI): domain Eukaryota; kingdom Viridiplantae; phylum Streptophyta; class Pinopsida; order Pinales; family Pinaceae; genus Pinus; species Pinus albicaulis. The sequence goes on from CM076577.1 coordinate 88,465,348, forward strand.
CTTTAAAAAGGTGCTCAAACTAGTTTATATTAGCAGAAAGGGAGGGCTCTGTTTCAAAGGTTTGTTCCTCATTGCAATAATCTTTTTCATGGCTACAACTTGGTGTTGCTGCGGACAATTCATTCCTTCACTGCAAGAAATAATTTATGTGTTTGTCATTTTCAAACACTTTCCAATAATCTTCATTGTCAGGCACTGCTGGTCTGTTTTTCACCTTTATATTGAACTGTTCATTTATCTGTGGTATTTGGCAGTTGCTGGCAGCAAAGGCAAGCTCATTAGCTAGATGATTTTGAGATATTGGTACGAAAATGAGTTCGTATTTCTCAAAGGTTTTAAGGAGATCAAGGGCAGAATTTCTATATTCTATGAGTCTAGGGTTTTTGGCTGAATATTCGCCTTTGATTTGTTTGATGATTAACTCAGAATCCCTTTGGACTAATATCCTCTTAACCTCTAAGTCTTTGAGCACATGTAAACCGAGGATGAGGGCTTCGTATTCTGCAATGTTATTTGTGCATGGAAAATCCAGTTTATAGGAGTATCCCTTGTTCGTGTTATGTATCTATACACCAACCCCTAAACCAACATGGCTACAAGAGCCATCAAAGCTCATTTTCCAAATTTTTTCTATCTCATTATCTTTTTCTCTTCACTGCCCAAGGCTACTGAGATTTGGGGCATCTTGTGGTTGAGTGAGAGGCAATTTTAAGTGTTTTGGTGCACTAATTTCTTGCTTATTTTCCTCTTCTTGTTTGGTGATTTCATCTTTGTTGAATAAGATAAAGGAATCTAAGTCTGAATGTATGGAATAGGTAGGAGTTTTGTTGGGTTTGTCTTTGCTACTCACCATGTATTTCATGAGGGATTCCCTATATAATCTTTTGGTTTGACTAAACACTGGTATAGTGGCATAGGACATATCCATTTTAAGGCTCCCCTGAACTTTGGCTCCCCATGATCTAGACAAAAGCATGCCATATTTTGGGGGAATGTAAACTACCACTCTATCCATCACTAGGCTTTTAGCAAAAATTTGTGACAGGTTAACACACAGATCTTTGATTAAACCCAAGAATTTGACCCTTATTGAATCAAAAGAGTATAATTCCTTATATGGTCTAGTAATTTCTAAGCCTAGGCTTTCCATTACTGCTTTGGGCATAAGGTTATGTGATGCTCTAGAGTCTAGCATGGCATTGTGTAGGATCTTATCATGTACGTTTAGACTAACATAAAAGGGAGGGACAACCCCTTCTTGGTATTTTCCTTCAATTCTAGGACCAAACAACAGTTCTGGTTTGTCATCTGTCATGTTTAAACTATCAGTATTGATGCTTATATTAATCGCTTTCAAAACTTGATTTTTGTACACTTCCTGAGTTACTAGTTCAGGTAGGGGCACGTTGATTTTGATCTTGGAAATTTCACCTTTGAGGCTGAAAGGAAGTGTCATTTTCGGTATATTCACATCTTTTTTTTCGCTTATGTTTCTTTCAGCAGTTTTGGCTGGCTGAGATTTATTAGGACTATCAGTTGGAACTATTTTGATAGGGCCACTAGTAGAAGTACTAGGACAACTCTTCTCATCATTTGTTTGGCCACAGTGTTGGTGCTACTAGCTATCATTTTAGGCTGATTTTCTGAAGTTTTCTTAACAGCAGTACTAGTGTTTTTGTCATTAGAAATTTTTGAGCTCCCTTTTCTTCTAAGATTATATTGTTTATGTACTTCCATGATTGCATTTTCAAACCCCAATCTGTAATATTCAGAATCTTCATGGTTGTGTTCATTTTTTTCTGATGAGAAAAATCCTTTTTCTTCGTCAGTGAGGAAGATATCATCTCCGTCATCAGATCCTATCAATTTCACATGATTTTCTTCCAGCCTATTAGTTTCCCCTTCATCCTCTTGTTCTACATAGTTTTGTTGAAAGGGAGGCCTAATTTGCTGGTCATTGTCTTTATGGCTATCTTGACTGAGATTTATCCTAGATTTCTAGTTCTGATTCTAAGGCGGGTTCCTATTCTGAGCATTTTTTTGGACAGCCAACCTCTCCATCATTCTTTCCAACCTATCCAGGTTCTTGGCTAGATGGTCTAATTTTGAGTCAGATGTGGAAGGTACAGTGTCTTCCCTATATGTTACTTTCTTTTCGGACCTCATTCTAGCTCTATTCTCAATCAGATTTGCTTCTACACTAAGAGCTCCCTTATACATGTCTTCTAAAGTCAAGGGATCCCTTTCTCTTAGCTGATAGGCCATTTTGGGATCAAATCCTTTAGGAAATTTTTTCAAAGCTGAGCCTTGTAGAGGCTTCAAATCTGGGGGTAGTGCATTATAAACACTATTGAATCTAGTGCAATAATTCTGAACACTTTCCCCAAGGTTTCTTTTGAGGTTGTTGTAATCTGAGAGTATTTGTAGAGGGTTCTTCCTAAGTTCCCATTTGTTTATGAATGTCTAATGTAAATAAGGAAGATCATTAATACTATTAGGATTTAAACCTTTAAACCATTTCTTTGCTTCTCCTCCTAAAATTTGGGCAAAAATTATCATCTTAATGGTCTCATCTTCTATTTCCATATAATCAAAGGCATCATTGAAAATTTTTAAGCTTTTTGAAGGTAAAATGTTTATGGTCCACCACCAATGTTTATTATGAAACCAATATGAATGTTTTTGGGGTTTTCTGAGTTTATTGTAGTTCTATTGTTGTGAGAGTGTCCTATACCTATTTCAACACTTAGCTAAGGTAGTGAAATAAACAGAGTCTACTCTATGGCTTACTAGCTAATTTCTTCAAGGTTTGATAAGGGTCTCTCAGAATCCTAAGGGTTAATTAGATTGCCACTGATTCAGAAAGGTCCCATCATGATCATCGTTATGCTGGTAGTGCTTGAAGAAAGATAATTTCACTTGAATGAATACTGAGTGTTTTTTTTAGGGACTTTTACTCAAAAAGGTCCCACCGTGATCGCCAAAATTTTGGGGACCTGTGATTTGGTTGATTGGAAAGCCAAATGACAAGGCAACATATAAACCAAGCTTTAGAGCTATAGGATCTATCCCTCCTAATCTCAGAGAGGGATCTCTCAATTGTTTGTAAGGATATAGCTTGATGCTAATAAGAGGTTGATTTCAGGCTAGTTATGAAGTGGAAAATTGTTTATTTGTTGGTTGGACAAAGATGATCTAGGCAGCATAGATAGAGTATGGAAATATACAAGCCATTGGGAAATTGAGTCATGTGGAAGTCTAAACAGTTCCGGTTGATGAATTTGGGGAACCAAAGGGAAAATATAACTTAGTCAATGGATCTATGGGATCATATAGGTGGGATGAGATGAACATCAAGGATTTGGAAGGAAAAGTAGAGCTTTAAGGGCTATTAAGACTCCTTAATCATGTATACCTTTCAACGAAGGGACTTGCAACACTATCAAAACGTAAATAAATATTCAATAGCCAAGGCTAACCATGAATCCGACCAACATAATTTATGCAGATAACATAAACAATACAGACTTTCAAGTAAGACAAAGAAGGAGAGGAATACTCTGTTTCTTCTAATTATTTCACTTAAAGGAGTTAGAAAACACATAAGAAACACAACTAATTGCATTCATAAAAGGGGGAACACCCAGGCATCTATGACTGCAATTATAAAGACCCTCCAATACGACTATCCCAGCAAGAAAAAGAGGGTAATATCAGAGTAAATCCTATCTTCCAAGCTGCAGACAATAGCATTTGAAAGATGATTTCAGAAATAGCTTTCAAGAGGCAGCAAGTAGACAGGGCAAACCATAATTCAACCTTGACAGCAACTATCTAAAATATTCTGAAATAAACAAGCTTAAGGATTTAAAAACAACCAAACTACTAAATAAAACCTTCAGCGGATGAACACATAAAGGCAGTGAAGAGTAAACGGGTCTAAGGTGCTTCTAGGAGACATTTCTTAGCCTAATATTTTTACTCTACTGCAAGAAAAGCATAATGGAACAAAGTGAGGAACAAGAAATAACATTAACGAATATAGAGTACTTCACCAAAACCAGGCTCAAGGATCCAATGGTCCAGCCTCCTTCATCAACAGAAAATCAAAGACATCCACACTTCTTCAAAACACCAATTCTTCTTCAAAACAATGGTCTATGTATTACTTTAGAATTCATCAAGTGCCAAACTTTTAAAATGAGTTTTTGTGAATACATATAGGTGAAATGAGGAAGAGTGTTGTAGAAATGGTAATAAATATCAATTAAGACAGAGTGGGAGAGGAGTTCAAATGCCCATCCTGCCTAATAAATATTGCATTCACTGATTGTACCATTTCAGTAGTTTTCCCTGTCTGTGATGTATATCTGGTAGGCTGGTAATAACTCTAAGTCTTGTCCTTTGAATTTATCTCCATCTGAAGTACTCTGTTTGACCGTTTTGACAAGTAAACTGTCATTTTTGGATTTCGTAGCCCCATGCTTGCTTAATAACTGTTCTGACAGTTTTAATGAGGTTATGTCGGCAGGATGGCTATCACGGTGTTTCTGGAAAGGTAACACAGACTGCAGGTGTCCTTACGGGCTTCTAAGAAGGAAATAGCCTTGCTGATGTGTCTTTAGGAGGCTCTCTTTGGCTGATTGATCTATATTTAATTCATTTGTCTTCAATATTGTGCTTTATCCCTTGAAACGGTAGATTAGGCCCTTTGATCTTCGAATTTATGCCTTAATCTCTGACTTTCACTGATCTTCTTTACTTTCCTTTATGTACAGGTGTTTCTTCTTTGTGCTGGAGGGTTTGATTTGTAATCAATGTCCGTAAAATTTTGATTAAACTTTGAAATTCAACCCCTCAGCCCCCTGCCACTGTTTCCTGGCTGTGGGAGACCGTTAACGCCATTAGCAACCATAAAAACTTGAAAAACCAATAGATGGTTATAAAATCCTGCAGATGTGGATTTATTGCTTCAAAAGGCCCTAGTGGAGGTAGAGGAGCGAGTGCAGAGAATGTGTATGCAACGGGAAAAAGGTTTCATGGTGCAACACCATGAAAACTAGGGTTCAAAATGAGTTTGGCGTGAAAATTTGGAAAGGTGGTATTGGAAAATCGACAGTGGTTTTCGCCTGGGGTGAAGGTAGTAAATGGTATTGGGATAGAGGAACGCGACACAGGTGAGCGAGTGACGCATGTCCTTTGAAAACCCCCTATTTTGCGTTCAAAATGCTCGATCAATTTTTTTGGTGAAATGAACCTGAAATTGAATGCTAACCATCTGGGGGGGCCAAATCTACGGCTGCACGTGAGCGCGAAAAATGGAGAGATGTGCAATGAAATATATGGTGGGCCTAGGCTAAAGCATTTCCAAGGAGAAAAATAGCCCCTTTTCGCGTTGAAAATGGGTTTTGGATAGAAATAGAAGAGCGGGCGCAAAAACGCCTATGGACCGTTGGATCTGGAGGGGGAAAGTAGATCAACGGTGGAGATTTGAAGGAAACATGGTGGAAAGGCCCCATGTGGTCGGGTGGGACCAGCGGGAATATATGGAAATTGAAAGAAAATACACTAGCGGGGGCGTTTATATAGTTATTCTGTGTATTGATAGTGTCCGCGGGCGAAGGAGAATCAATGTGGGCCATCGGATCTGAAGGATGGACGACAAAGATCAATTTTGGCGTATCGGCGATTGAAGGAGCAGAGGGTCCAGGGATAAGGCTTTTGGATTTGCGATGGTCGATAGCCGATGGGAGGGATAATGCAATAGACGAAGGGTCATAGGATCAGGATTGAGATCAACGGCTAGGATTTGGTCAGGGCATCGCATATCGGCAGAGCAAGGAGATGCGAGAAGGAAACAGGGGAAGCCCGATGTGATGGGGGAGTGCCGATGCGATGTGGGATAGCGCAGACCGTCTGATTGGGATCAAGATGGATAGTTGAGATGGAGTCGGGGGATCGCATCGGCAGAGAAGAAAGGGAAAGGGATGCGAGACTGGTGGAAATTTGATATGTGATGGGGTGATGCACCGATGGCCATTGGAACTGCGAGATCAACGGTGGAGATTTTCCCGAGAGTGAAACCATCGCACAAGGGAGAAAATGAAGAAACAAAGGAAAATGGTCGCAGGGAAAGGGAAAAAGGCCAAAATGCGATGGGCTCAGCGCTCTGGTCGCAAGGCCTGGTTTTATTGCAGAAAAAGGGGCTTGGGGCTTAAGCGGAAGTGGCTTAAGGCATTTTTATGAAAAAGTCGGAAAAAGGCCGAAAAGTGGGTTTTTGAGCCTTTTTAGGTTCCAATAGAGGAAATAAAAGGGGTTTTAAACCAATAAAAAGGGATTTTCATGGTTTTAAAGGTAATTTTAGAGGAAGTGAAGGATAAATGAGGGGGGAAATGAGGGAATGAAGGTAATTGTGAAGATAAAATAGATGAATGAAATGGTGGAGATGAGGCTTTGAAAAACAGTTCTTCTCTTTGGAAACAACAGGATTTTGAAGGATTTCTTGTGGAAACAATAGTGAGGATGAGTTGTAAGATAAAATACACCAAGAAGGCTTCAAGAACTAGCATTTTTCCATGAATATTGCTTCTTGAAGGCTTAATAACATATTTAGCCATAATTTGGTATAACATAAATTATAGATGGCTAACACTCCCCAAATGGTGTACTGAAACCACCCCTGCAATGCCTCACTAAAATAACGCAGTCCAATACATAAACTGCATTATAGGGGCAAATGATCAAGTGGCCTGATGCCAAATGTTGCAATAAGGCTCAAGGGCCTTGCTCACCAGCCTCCAAATGGAAGGAAACCTTCCTCCACTGAAAAACATATCAGAAATCACCCGAATCTAGTATCCACTGCTACAACCTGCAACTCAACACATCTCTCAATAGAAATTTCTTTGTACCACAAGATTAAAGCTTGGCCTCATGCCTGAATGTGGAAATGTAGTGAAAATCTCTTCCTAGAGGCTTCTCATGGAAAGAGGTGGGATTCCCGAACAGGAACACCTTGTGCTAAATAGAACTGCAATGTTAGTTGAACAACTGAAGACAACTATATGTCTAAACAGACCATATATCAAAATATCATATCATCAACATGAATCAATATGGCTACCATCCTCTTCCTTATATAACTGATGAGCTTCCTAACCCTAGGCCCCACTCATTTAAGACACTACTTCCATGCAAAGAGTCTCCAACTAAAACTGCATTTTCCCATAATGAATGCCACTCCTCCATAACAACGTTGTTGATTTGGTCAAATTTGACCCAATATATGTGTTATATCCCCTTTTCACAACTAAGGGTGCTCAATTAAGCTGCCAAGATTTCCTCCTTTCACATTTCCATTGATTTTATTCATATTAAGGAGATTTATGGATCTCCATATCCTCTTATTCATAAAATTAAGTAGCAAAAAAAAATGTAATATTCCAACTAGCTGCGTGCTAATTTAGGAATATTACAATCCTCCCCTCCCAAATGTTTCTTGTCCTCAAGTAACTGTAAAGGTGAGTGCTGCAAATCTTCTCCTCCTCCATTGATCACACCTCCATGTGATAAGATTCCCTCATAAGCCAACTGTCTCCCAATCCATCCCTTCAAGCTATCATCCATACAAAATGAATCACCTTCCAAAGTGGTAATTCATAGAAAAAATCCTCCCATCTACTCATGAGAGGCACCTCCCAACTGCTCAAGTTACCTAAATGGCTCATCCCATAAGGAAACAAGAGACACAATGTATAAATCATGGATGATCCAATTCTCTCCCATAAATATGAAACATGAGAACCATGGAGAATCTCTCTCCCAAAGGGAACGCCCAATCCCTCCATCCTCCCTCCAATCACTCCCATAAAAATAATAAGGATATCATCAATACGTGGGATCAAAACCAGTGATACATAAACAATCAAATGCAATAATGGAGGTGTATCATAGTCCCACATGTGGAACTAGTGCAATATATCTCTTGACTACCTCATATCATAATATGGTAAGTGGTTTCCCCACCACTCAATTTCTTCCATATTCTTCTCACATGCTTCGAGAAGGTGAGTTATATTTGGTGCCTTTTGTGCACACCCGGAATGATGTAACATCTCCCTATATCCTCCTAGGGAATGGCCATGCTCAACATTATTTATGACCCAAAGTTGGCCATGAATTTTATAACGAAGAATGCTCCCCCTTGGAACAATGGTCTGCACATATATGGTAAAGGAATGAAAATATTCATCATATAAATCAGTATGCATAAAAACAAGATCTTTACCACATACTCTGCTCACATAGATGGAGTGGCTCATAGATAGATCCCCTCTCATTCCCAAAAAGGAAAGAGGTGGTTGCGATAACTCCATCAAAGAGTTATGTATCTCCTCCATCTCCACATAGTCCATGCATATCCTTAAATGCTGATATATCTCCTCTTCAAATCCCTCACAAGTATAACCCTCCATGATGGTGTTGTATGCTCTCATGGAATAAGTATGGCTGAAGAGAAAATCTTGATGTGCTGCATGTAGTAACTTCTCCTTGAGCTTGGAAACTCTAGACAAGAAGATCCTACCATGATAGTAGATGACCTCATCTCTGATTGAATATCCCTCTTCTTGTAGTTGGTCATCAAGTATCATGCAAGTGAAAATATCCTTGGAATAATCCACCAATAGCTGGGATTTCCAATATGGATCTATCCTCCATAGTGACAGCGCTAATGATCTATCACATACAACATCTTTCAAGATCTGAGATGAGAGTGGGTAATGATGATGTTGGGAGAATGTTTCCCTCCTCCTTGAGTCTACCCAAGACTCTCAACGTTGTACCATGAACTCCCAATGCTCCCACGATCTATGAGTGGTGCAAGATGTTGAGAGAACTCTTTCATCATCTTCCAATCAGGGGGTCTCCCTGGTGGAATTCCTCCATGTAATGAAACATCAAAGCCTAGAGGAGGTTGTATATGTGAGTGGTCTGATTTTTCCCTGCCCTCACTGTACAAATCATCCTCCTGCTTCTGTGCATAAACCTCCTAAAACGGATGGGTGTGTATTTTCCCAATCACTGGATGTTGGCCCTCCTTCTCATCTTCTCCTACCTTCTGCAAGATCTCATAGTCTAAGGTGTCTTCCTCAGATGTAATCAACCCATGTACACCAAACATCTCATTAGTGTCAAAAGTCTTGATCCCAAGGGAATGATCTATAATAGATTTTGTCCCCAAGACTGTATTCAATGTTGGAACACACTTCCTCAATTGTTTTGTCTCATTAACTATCAACATAGACACATGTTGCTCTTTTTCTTAATATGTAAGATCCTTTGGAACTTCTTGCAAAGATACAAGAGCTCCTCTAGTTGAAGAAATTTCTTCATCTCCATCTCCAAATAGAAGTAGATCTCCTCCTATTGTCACAGCACTAGAGGATCTTTCCAACTCTTCCTCTTCCTTATCCTCATCAATGGAGAATACCTCATCATTAAGAAATCCTTTGTCTTGATCTCCTTTTAAAACATGAATCCTCATGTCTTCTTCTTGAGAAGAAAATTCTTTCTGAAGTGGGTCTTTTTCCCTTGGAAAAACATGTTGTAGATCTTTAACCCCCCCCCCCCCCCAAAATGTTCTGAAATGGAGTTGGTTTCATGGATCCTGCCCACTCATGCAAAGGTTTTGATTTCTTGGGCTTGGTTAGCTCTCCCAAGGAAGTTTCAAAATATTTTAGATCAAATCTTTTCACTATCCTCCTAGTGAACTTTGCATAAGTATATATATTTTCATTATTTAATGAAGAAGATTCATAAAACCACCAGGCATAAGCCTTACTTCAAGATGTAGCACTGCTACTCTAATGGCCTCTTCTTCAGAAAATTGACGCAACTGAAAATATGTGTCTAGCTTCTTTACCCAAGCCTTGGCTGTGATCTTGGGTGACCCATCAAAAGTAGGTAGAAAGAATCTACCCAAAGTGTGTTGCATGCACCCTCTTTTATATTGTGGTTATTAGGTCTTCTATCTTATTTGATTTGACAAAACCCTTGGAATTTTAGATGCTCTTTGAATCTACTATACTAAGATTCATATTCTTGGAGATAGTCACCAAGAGTCTCCTCCTTTGGTGTTTCTCCTTCTTGTTCTTCTCTTACCAATAATGTAGGCATGGTACCATGTTGTAGATCTAATGGTGTATCTGAATGCTCACACCCACAAGGTGAAAACCTAAAGCTCCCTTTATGTAAAAGTTATCTTGGAGAATATCTATATATCTCCATCCTCATCTCTATGATGTCTTTGTTAATGCCCTACATAGTTTGGAAAATAAGTCTTGAGAACTCCTTCCCTTTCATTCCTCCTAATAATGGGGTTTTACCCTTGTCTTCTTTATCATCTGTTAGTCATACTCTCAGTTTCTTCTTCTGAGATACCTCTTCTCTCTATCTGTGAGAGGATCTCCTTCTTCTGATGACATATTGGCTTAAGATGCACAGGCTGAGCCAAGATTATGATCTGATACCACTGTAATATTCCCAAATGGGAAAAGTAGGAATATAGTTCAAAAACATGTAAATAGCAATGTAAAACATCACATCAAAGTATGAGATGAATATGGAGACCTTCATTCATCATAACAGCAGAAAAATAGTACAAAATCATGGGCTACAAATCATACAACAAGATGGAACAAGCCTCCAATAGAAAAAACCCTTAACAAGAGGTGCTGCTACTATATCAAAAATGTCGGAAGACTGCTACAGCATAGTCATGGATGCACTGCTACAAAAAATGAATACAAAAAATATCTATGGCTGTTATATGACTCAAAAGATACAACAAATAAAAATATATGCTCTATATAACCTCCAATGAAGAACCCAAAAAGGGTTTTCATATATACACCATTATACAAGATGGGAATCAAAGCCCTAGGGTTGAAGATTCACTGCAAAAAATGAACTACAAAGTTGGGGCTGATCTGATATGCCAAAGAATGTAGCCTCCTCCAATAGACTCTCTAGATGAAAGGTTGATCCCTTCTCTAGAAAACCTCCTCCCCAAATCGTGTACTGAAACCACCCATGTAACTCCTCCCTAAAATAACGCAATCCAAGACAAAAAATGTGTTGTAGGGGAAAATGATCAAGTGGCTTGATGCCAAATGTTGCAATAAGGCTCAAGGGCCTTCCTCACTAACCTCCTAATGGAAGGAAACCTTCCTCCACTGAAAAATAGATTAGAAATCACCCGGATCAAGTTTCCAATGCTGCAACCTGCAACTCATCACATATCTCAACAGAAATTGTGTTTTACCACAAGACTAAAGCTTGGCCTAATGCCTGAATGTGGAAATTTAGTGCAAAGCTATTCCTAGAGGATTCTCAAGGAAAGAGGTGGGATTCCTAACTAGGAACACCCTGTGCTAAATAGCACTGCAATATTAGCTGAACAACTAAAGAAAACTATGTCTAAATAGACCATATATCAAAATACCATATCATCAACATGAATGAATATGGATTCCATTCTCTTCCTTATATAAGTGATGAGCTTCCTAACCCTAGGCCCCACTCATTTAAGACACTACTTCCATGCAAAGAGTCTCCAACTAAAATTGCATTGTCCCATAATGAATGCCACTCCTCCATGACAACATTGTTGATTTGGTAAAATTTGACCTATTCTATGTGTTCCATCCCCTTTTCACACCTAAGGTGCTCAATTAAGCTGCAAATATTTCCTCCTTTCAAATTGGAATTTATTTTATTCATATTAAGGAGATTTATGGATCTCCATATCCTCTTATTCATCAAATTAAGTAGCAAAACAAAATTTAATATCCCAACTATTTGTGTGATGATTTAGGAATATTACACCAATGCGCTAACTATTGGCATGCATGACCATCATCAATTAAAGTGGCCTGGAGATCAGGCCAGTCCCTCTCCCTCCACAACATCCTATAATCAAACAGGCACCCATCAACCACACTAAAAACACTAAAAAATAAACAAAATTTCCCAAAATTTTTGACAAAAATAGCTTCGGCCCTCCATACACCTGTTCCTCAAATAGGAACGAGGAAAGCACGTCTTTCTTTCTCACAGACATGCCAAAAGCTAGGAAAGCTGTGATAAATGTCCGTAAAACCTTATTTTTGCACGCAAATTGCACGCCTGTACCTTGATCGCCTGCACGGTCAAGGAAAAAACTAGCCTAGGATCCTTACAAACCCATCATGTACGGACCCTAGCACCAAAACACTAAATAAATTAAGATGCAGGACGTCATGGACGCTACATGGCTAAAAAATTGCTATTCCTGGGTACTCAAGTTGATCGCAATGGCAAGAACTGCTCTGCAGAAGCCTCTGACCTCTCAAAGCCTCGAATGCTCAAACAGACACAAATGAATTGAATTGAGCCATATTCACCTATATGTCGCCCTTTTCAAAAAATTTGGAGGAGAATAACAAGAGCTCAGAAGGCCCAATTACAGGACCGAAATCAGAACTGTGATTAGCACTCAATAATGCCCAGGGGCAGTGCCACACATTTACACCCCTGAAAAAATAAATTTTCAGTACTGACAGGTATGCCCTCTCTCATCTTCTTTTTTAAAAGCACATGTCTTTCAATAATATTTGAATAAAGAAGATGCTTTCACTTGGGGTATTTTTTTTTTACAGGTACTATGCAAACCATCAACCACTCCATCTGCTAAAAGTTCCAGAGTAGGTATCTTTCTACCCTCAGCATGATAAAGTCCCATAAAAACTCTACATATCATGACATCATCTCTCCATCAGAAATTAACCATAGGTTCCAAACACCCAACCATGTTTATCATCACCCCACTTTTTCACACGATAAACATCCTCGTTAATCGGTAGAGCCTCCCCTCCATGGCGCCCATCACCCACAGTCGACCATATATCAAAAAAAAAATGACACCATGGCCATACCACTTTAGTTCGAGAAGCACCTCATGCCCATTCACCCACCATGCATCAGGTCAAGTTTTACCATATCGAAATAAAACCCCTTTCCTAGACGACCAGGTTGTGCAAGTAGATCTAAAGCACACTACCTTGCCTCGCATTTGGCCTACGGTACCTCCATCAGCATAGCCCATCTGCGACATTTTCCATCTGCTTCATCAACCCCACACATGAGACCAACCAATAGGGACCCCACCCTCAACAAAAACACCTTCCTCACATCATCAGTAAGCGAACACTTTCATGTTTTGGGGCACCCTTCTCTATGTTTTGTACAAACCAAACACCATTATTTCATTCTTTTGGTAAATGTACAAATACCGCAAATGTTGCACTATGTCCCCCACCCACCCAACCATTTTTTCTCCCATGGAAGTAGTCCCTGGTCACCCTTGGTCGGAGTATCACACCCCCATGCATAAGCCACCATGAAATTCATAACTAATCTATACCCACCCTATATGTCATACCGACTCCAGGTATTTCCCCATCAGAAATAGTTATGACTACCGCCAAGCTACTTTTTATACTCTGACCTTGGGTCACTGAATCCCCATCATCAATTTTTAGTCACCCCTCACCATAATTCCTATGTTAAACCTATCACATCCAGAATCTTGATCCCCTGTATCAGTGACTCTCTCATTTGAATGAGGATTCATTTTTTCCAACATCAACACGTATTTTCCAAAAAGGAAGTAGTACCTTGGATCACCCCTCTCCACAAAAGGGACATCCTCATATGGCACTGTGGGAGAAATATTTTCACATAGATATCATCGATCCTCCTGACATTCGACTACAACACAACCTTTCATGTCAAGATGTTTATCGTACCTTACACCCATTACACTTTGATAGAATTCATCAAGGACCCATGCCTTTATAAGCGTCTCTTTCAACAATTCTTACACGGGAAGGTCCCAGCCATACACCTATGTGTACAATGCGAATTTACATTCCATACCAAGTTTACACATATGGGTAACACATTCCACCTATTGTCAAAGAAAAGACGCCCCTGAGGGCATCAACAGTCGTCGTCATCAACCAACAAATCACCACCATACTAGTGACATAGAAAGAATCTATATCTGTCAAATAGATTTGTTTAACTAGCCAAATCATCAAGAGCATGGAACATGCCCGCCTCATAGAAAATTTGTATATACTGTATTATAACATTGCTTGTAGGGATCCCACAGGACATGGTTTCTCTTCGACCTGATGTAAGGTGTCTCCAACTCCGTGCTACACTCAGGTCTCTCTCTCTCTCCGCACAGTACACAGAAAATAAAGTATAATGTATTTCGGCTATATAGTTCTTCCTATACCTCACACATTAGGGGGAAATTGTTATCATTAGAAAATTGGACAAGAAAATATGACATTATTAAATTTCAAGCAGAAGGATTTACAGGGATGAAGCACATTAGAGAATATGAAGTATTTAAAAATCTCTAAGGTCTAAGAGGAAAATCAAATTGTGCACTAAAGGAACCAGCAAAACGCACCTTTTTTTTCACTTTTCTTCGATAAGCGCGCCTTTGTGTGAATTTACCTCAAAAAGTCGTGCGCTCCTGAGAGTGGCGGAAGTCAGTTTCTGGGACCACAGGGCACACTCCAGGACATTGATCCCACACTTGAGGTTGCCTAAGGACAATTTCCCAAACCTCCTTAGGACCTCAAGGGAGCACACAATGGAATAAATGTGGCACACAATGGAATCAATCTCCTCTCTTGGGTCACCATCCATCAATGTACCAAGAGAGGGAAGGAGAGTTTGAATTCTCCCTCAAAAATTCGCGCGCTCCTTAGAGTGGTGGAAGTCAGTTTCTGGGACCACAAGGCACACTCTAGGACATTGATCCCACACTTGAGGTTGCCTAAGGACAGCCGCCCAAGCCTCCTTAGGACCTCAAGGGAGCACACAATGGATTAAATGTGGCACACAATGGAATCAATCTCCTCTCTTGGGTCACCATCCATCAATGTACCAAGAGAGGGAAGGATATTTTGAATTCTCCTATAAAAGGCCACCAAGAGATGAAAAATATGGGAACACATTGTTATGCTGGCCAGAATTTCCCCAAGAAATCTAGGGGTGTGTGATCCGAAGCATAGATAGAGGGGACTCATTTGTTGGCCATATAACAACTCCAATCCACCAGAGTAGAGATAGGGAGACTTTGCACCAACGTAGCTCAGAAGTAAAGACATCCTTACATCAGGACTTAGAACTCCCTAGTTCTATGGGCCCCTTGGAAAGTGGGTAAAATTTTCATCCTTCATTCCTACCAGAACTCAATAAGAGGGGATGTAAGCACCACCATTTGGATTATTGAATTTGTTTGACTCTATTTAGAGCTTTTGAATTATTTGTTTTAGTTTAGTTTTTGTGTTTGAATGTGGATGCTAGTTCACTATTTAGCATGTTTATGTCTTAGCATGTTCCCTAACTTGCTTGACTCCCTTTATTTTCTGCCTGTGACCAAGAACTTAAGAGGGAAAAACCACTCCTCTTAAGTAGGTGTGATTTGGTACATTCGTGCCCCAAACACACACATACACACACAAGGCATGCTACATTCCCAATCAAAGAGCCATTATTTCCTCTACTAGTGAAATCCTCTTCACCATCACTGCCCAATCAATAAACTAGATGATGCAAGCTCCCTCTGTGGAAAACAACACTCCTTTTTCCTTAGAATCCCTCACTGAACTTCATCAAAAACTTGATTTTTCTAAAACAGCCAATATCTTTGGCAAATGTTTACTAGAAAATACCCAGTTGCCAAAGAAAAACCCTCCATACCCTTCCTCCATCTTCCCTGATCAAGCTAAGTAGATAATAGTTGTAATTTCATATTTCCTTGGTTATTAATCTGATCAGTGGGTAGATGAACCCATTTTAGGCTTCCTTTCAATATTTTCCACAGAGAGAAAACCATCTATTATATTTAATTTCAGCCAATTCCTGGCTGACAACATCCATGAGCAGTTTCTTAAGTTTCAGAATGAAGAATTATTTAAATACTCTTCAATTTTGGTATATATGTTTTTGTATTATCAGGCAGATAAGTTCAAATTTTCCATGCAAAAGCTAGATGAAGAGGGAAACCAGCAATCAATGATATTTTGGACATCTCTAGTGATGAAAGAATAACAAGAATTTTTTTACAAACAGTTCATTGAACAATTTTTTCACTCAACTATGAGTGTTCTCATTAGTTTAGAAAAAATCAGGATAAGTGAAGACATCAAGGGAATTCTACATTTGACATATCAAGCTAAGATAGGAGACTAGTACTTGTACCAGAATTACACCGAAATCATAGTTTATGGATGCGAGCTAGCACCTTATAAGCTCCCAAAATAGCTCCCCGTGAGGATTTTTTCTCTCGAATATATCAAAAAAATGTTGAATTCAGATGAAATTCATTTTGTATTAGCCCAAAAGAAATCCCAATTCATAATCAAGATACAAATTGGGTCTTTCATTTGCAATAGAAGGTCAACAGGGGAAGAGGTAGATAAACTTTTGAAACAGATCAAATTCAACATGAGTTTCACCTGGTCTTATGACCCTCTGAGTACCATTTCCAAGCTAAGAGTAGAAAAAAAAACTACTCCTTACATTCATACCCAGAGGCCTGAGATAGAGAGATATGTGAACGAGTTCATATGGGGAGAAAATACATTACAGGAAGCTGAGTAGTAGTTGGTATCTACATCAAAGGGAAGAAGAGTCACCTGCAGTGACTGAAAGTGTAGGAAAAGAGTTTAAAATCATGTACAGGAAGAGAATAAAGCTAAATCCAAAGCTTAGTACAGAAAATAATTTAGAGCAAGAAGTAGCTATGGTGATAAAAGAAACACCACCCTCCTCTCAAGTAGGTGGCCAATTTACTGCATCTTGCACAACATCTGTAGTATCTCATGACCAACAAGAAATTGTCCAAATAACTAAGGTTGTCCAAGGAGAGAAGAAGAAGACATTATTTGATAGATTCAAGGAAATAAAGCTTAAGAATGAGATTATTAAGAACATCACTTATGCCCAATTCTGGAAGCAGACTTCCAGCTCTCAAAGCAGGTTACTATTAATGTTTGATTCAGAGAATGGAAACATGCATATGGCCTTCCTTGAGGCCAAAATTCCACAACCAAAATCAACATATGATTACAAGAAAACAACATTCGAATTTGACATAAAGGATATTCATCCCATTGACAAAATGGAGATGCATAAGCAGATAGGTGAAACGATTTCCTCAACTCTAAATAATACTACCATGAATATTTCTAAATTGCAGGTTTCATTATCAAATACCCAGTCACAGTTGAATATGGAGAAGATTTCTTCTCTTCCAAAAGATACAAGGATTAAATCCTTAGAAGATTTAGTAGTCAATATGGGATGTGAACCCACAAATATGAAATATTGAGAGGAATTAATCAAGAAGAATAATTTTGATATAGTAGCATTGAGAAAATAGTTGAAATGGTCAGCCACTGAAGATCCCCTTAAAAAGGACATCGAGGAGATAGAGACCCAGAAGACTGACATGATGAAGCTCATCATGGAACCAAATGCGTAGATAAGGAAAATGGAAACTGAGATGGATAATATGATCAAATAAAGAGAGAAAAATGAAAATTTGGCTATGCTTCCATTAGATGTTGTACCTCTTATAGTTATTCCTTCAACAACTGCTACAACTTCCACTCCACATACTACACAGTCAGAATATGGTGTTGAACAATTAAATAAAGTTGTTGAAAACCTGTCAATTAAGACAGAGGAAATCAAGAAATTGCAGGACTAGGCCAAAGCGTTACAGAAACATAAGTCAAGAAGTGAAGCTTCCCACTCAGTTGAATCACAGAGAGCTAAAAAAATAATTGAAATATTGCAGAAATCTAAAAGGGAATAAACAATAGGATAGACCCTGGCCCAAGCCAAGGAAATAATTTGGAAAGACATCATGAACTCAATAGCTGAAATATGGCCCTGCATTTAGATCATATTTGAGTAGAAAGAGTTCATCGAGAGAGAAACATAGGCTATAATAGAGATTAAAAAAGTGTTGGGAGAAATGCCTGCAAAAGCAACAAATATCATCAAATTCCTAAATTCTAAAAACAGATATGAACTAGATGATTTAGGAGTTGATGACAGAACAAAAACCATTCTGGAGGTGAAGAGGATTCTTACCAAAAATAATCTGGTTATTCGTCTAGAGGAGAAGTGTCATAGTTTGGAGATAGCAGTCAACATATGTTTTACCAGAATTGAGCCTTTAACTCAGAAGGGGCTACCTAGTTTATTTGTAATTAATGACAAGTTAATTACTTATGAAGACTATGTTAGAAAGCTGAAAGAGATAGTCAGAGACAAATCTAAATTTTCAAGCATCAAAGGTAGCATGACAGACAGAGCAAATTTTGGAGGCTATGTGTAATTTCTTCATCTAGCATGAAGTAAATCATATTTTTTTTATAAAGCCCACTTTTGCCAGATATACCGAGGTTGATGAGATTTACCGAAAGGTAATAAATAAACCATTCCAAATGAATATAGGTGGGATAAACTTTGTGAGTTACATTACTGAGCAGTAATTCGGATGCAGTCAAAACATCAGCCAACGCAACATAGGAATACGCCTATTCAGCAACCGTCTCTTCCAAAAGAGAGCCACCTTTCCACACTATTGTAGACCTTGCATATTATTTTGTAGAAGATCTATTTTATTATTTAGGATAATGCCAATAATACATTGCCGGTTGAAACAACGATTTTGTAAATCATTTTGTAATTTAGTGTATAAATATTTCACAGTTTGAAGTATTAAGGGTTGAGTAATGAGTATAATTTTCTCGAGGCATTGTAATTTTCTGTTTCTTGGAAGCATCAATAATTCAAGGACATTCTTCAAAAGATTCATGTGGTTTATGAATTGGTGATTTTTTTATTCTATTAATGTGTTATTCATTATTTGTATTTCTCTGTTATTTCTAAAAAGCTAAATTACATAATAGAAATTGTGATGAATAGGATATTTTATAAAGAGCACCCTATTCTGGTTGTTTGTAATTTACATGTTTTTTGTTGAAGTCAAATTGAGGAATACTTCATTTCTCCTTAATTTCTACTGAATTTATATTTCTTTCATTTCATAATTCATTTAAAATCTTGAAAGGTCCAACTAGTGCAACCTAACTTACCCTGTGAATCTCCTTCAAACTTTTATGCAGATCCAGTAAATCTTTAGACTCCATAGCCCAATGGAATTATAACAATTTAATCAACCAAAAAATCCAAATCAAACAAATAATCAGTACAGTAATAACTAGCCTAAAATTCACATAAAACATAGCTAAATTTTAAAGAGAGATCCCTCTCTGAAGCTGGTATGGCTAGATCCCAGCTTCCAAAGTGGTTTTGATGTTTTCCTCTATGTTTATTCTCACAATCTCGCAAATTACAGAACAATAACATAGTGGTGATGTAATATTCCAAATTAGAAATAGTAGCAATATAGCTCATAAAAATGTAAAGAACAACAATTTTGAACATGACATAAGAGGGATCAATGTACAACCATCATTTTATTAAGATATCAGCAGAAATATACAAAATATCATGAGGGAAAAGCCACTCAAGAAATAGGAACAAGCCTCCAATGATCAAAACCATCAGCACATGAGTTGCTGCAACTGTATAGAATGTCGGAGAGTAGTGAAAAAACTATATATATCAGTGTAGTTGCTACTGAATACATGTATGAATGAAATATGGCTAATAGAAACAAATAAATTCCCAACAAAGAAGATGTGGGCTCTAATATAAGATTTCTAGCCAACTCGGAAAAGATTGCTAGAAATGCCAAGAGATATATAATGTGACAAATAACCCTGGGGTTAATATGCCACTGCAAACTAAGCCTGATATGAAATGAGGCTATTACAAATCTGAAATGGTGATGTCCTCCTCCAATGGTATTTCTAAATAGAAGGATGATCCCTCTACTCAGAAATAAACCCTCCTGATGAGCTCAATGAACCCTCCCAACAATTGCCTCCAAAAATAACGCAGTTCAAAATTTTGATTGCGCTGTGACGGATGGTAGATGGTTGGCCTGATGCAAAATATGATAAAATATGCCCATGAGCCCTCCTTGATGATCCTCAAATGGATAGGTTACCTCTCCACTGAAAAACAAGCTCAGAAATAGCTCTATGTGATCCTCCTTTGCTGCACCCTGCAACACAACCCAACTCTAAATAGAAAATGAGATGTAGCTAAAGGAGGTAGCTTGGCGAAAATTTTGGAATGAGGAAATGAAGCTCTAAGAACCTCTCCTTCCCTAAGGATGAGGTAGGGATTCCCGATCAGGAACACCCTTGTGCTAAACATCACAGCAACCCTGCTAAACAGCAAGAGGAAGCAAAATTCTAAACAGACCAATATCAAATAATAATATCAAAACATGAATAATAATGGTTTCTATCCCCTCCATATATAGCATGAGAGCCTCCTCACATTGGGTCACATCCATGCTTGCCACCAAGCTCATGCAAGTTGTCCTCCACCAAAACTGTGATGTCTTATCATAAAGACCACTCCTCTATGACAACGTTGTTGATTTGGAAAAAGTTGACTGAATCAACATGATTTAATCCCTTTTCACACCCAAAGTTTCTTATTCCAGCTGCTTATTCTTCCTCCTTTCACATTAGGAGTGTTATTATTCCTTCAAAAGGGGTTTTATGAGTCTCGCCACCCACTTATTCACCTACCTAGTAATAAAGCAAACTATAATATTCCATTTAGATGAAGTCTAAATTTTTGGAATATTACAGTCCTCCCCTCCAAAATTTTTCTTTTCCTCAAGCAACTGTAAAGGTGGAGAAAAATTGATCCCTTCCTCTTCTTGTGGCCTCCTCATCAATAGTTCCCACCACAGCTCAACATAATCTGCAATAAATATTCCCTCCAATGGTTCCTTCCAAGTATGCAAAACCAAATGGTGTACATCATGAGAAAGTGGAAGGTGTAAGTGGAAACCTTCTTGTTGTCCAATGGCCTCCTTAAGGTAGGAGTGATGATAAACATATGGAATCTCATCCCCAATCAGAGTCTTCCGTACCCATGCTATCATCCAAATAAAATGAGCCATCCTAGGTAGCTCATCAAAAGAATCTTCAACCCCTGGTTTGTGCAATGTGTTGGGGCTACATGGAGAGTTTATATTTTCCCATACAAGTTGTTTCTCTCTCCATTTATGGTAAGTATGGGGCTATTGCTGATCTTGGGCTGAAATTTCATGGCTTCCAAGAATGGCCCAAGTTACCCCACCAAACCAATCAGCCATGAAGTGCCTCCTCCAAGAACTCGAATTCTCCAAATGGCTCCTCCCACATGAAGAAAAGAGATGTGGTATGGCAGTCATGGTTTGTCCATTGTTTCTCCTGAAAGATACAACATGTAAAGTAGGGAGAATCATACTCCCAATGGGCACCTCCAACTCTTGTCCCACTTTCCAAACAAATCTTCCCATGAACATAGAAACATCAACAATATATGGAAGCAAAAACCAATGAAAACAAGTTGCCATATGACAACTGGAAAGTGGATCATAGTTCCACATATGGAACCAGCGCGGTGCATCCCTTGCCTGCCTCAAATCAAATAACAACAAGTGCTTTTCCAACCACTTGTTTGCTGCTACAATCATCCTACAAGATAGGATCATGAAAGAAAAATGTGGTGCCAATGGTGCATACCAAGAATCATGTGGCTTCCCCCACAAACCACCAAAAGGATAGCCAATCTCAATGCAAAATTTGGCCTCAAGTACAACATAATATAATGTATGAGAAGGAATGACCCTCCTTAATACAACATGCTACTCATAAAAAGTAATGAAGTACAAATCATAATGCAAAAATCATACCTTCTCCACCATGTACTTTGGTCCTTGAGCTGAAATGGCTCAACTAGAAATTCTCCCTCACTCTCAATGAGTAGGGAAGTGGTTGTGCCAACCTCTCCATAAGAACCCGAGCTATGCATCTCTACATATGTTGATATATATCCTTTTGGATGCCCTCCCAAGTTAACTTCTCCATCAAAGAATGATATGCATCAAAGTGCATAGAAAGAAAGTCCTCATGTGCTGCATGTAGCAGCTTCTCCTTGAGCTTAGAAGCTCTAGTCAAGAAGACTCTACCATAAGAATAGATGAAAACATCATCCACCATATACCTATCATCTCCCTCTGGGTCATCAAGAATCATGCAGGCACCAAGATCCTTGTAGTACTCTACCAAACGTTGAGACCTCCAATATGGAGCAATCCTCCCAAGATACAACACTGAAGATCTGAAATGTGAAGCTCCCCACCTGGTGATGTCTTCTCCTTTGACATCCCTCATGCCAAATTCATCCTCCCAATTACTGCCATTCCCATCATGCAACTGCTCATGCTTAAATAGAAGTGGTGACTTTTGGAAGTTGGCCTCCCATGAGAAGCTACCATCCAAAAAGAATCTCCTGACCTTGGTCAATGTAAGCATGAGTGGCCTCCATCTACTCCAATGTATGGAGGATTCCTTCCTCAAAGGAATTACCCTCTGTTTCTCTAAATCCATGGAGCAGCTCTCTCTTGCACCATGAAGGTGCCATCCTCTGTCACTGCAGCAACTTCTGTGAGCGCAGAATATGTAGTGAGAGTGGGTGATGCTAAAAATATGAGAATGTCTCCCTCCTCCTTGAGTCTACCCTAGAATCTCTGCACTGTACTAGACCCCTCCAAAGTATCCACCTCTTCAAGATCTAAGATTGGTGAACCAAATGGTAAGATTTCTCCCACCAAATCTAGATCTAGTGGCCTCCCAAGTGGAATTCCCCCATGTAGTGAGACATCAAAATCTGAAGTGGACTGAATATATGACTAGACTGATTTTTCCCTCTCTTCACTATGCAATACAGTCTCCTTATTTTGTACAGAACCCTCCTGCAATAGATAAGGGTGAATCCTCATCATCCCTTGATGCTGATCCTTTTCTTCTCCCATGTCACAATCCACAAAAACTGATACATGCTACTCCAGAATTGTGTTTTGGTTCCCACATGTTGAATCATTTAGAACTCCTTGAAAAGACACAAGGACTCCTCTAATGGAAGCAATGGCTCCCTTCCCATCTCCATGTGGTGATGGATCTCCTCCTGATGGTACAGCGTTGTTAGCTCTTCTTTGCTCATCCTCTTCATCAATATGTCAGAATGCCTCACCATCAATGAGAGACCCTTGATCTTGGTTTTCCCTTGAAGGAGGAACCTCTATATCTTCATCCATATAAGAGGGCTCTTCAAGAAGTGGGGATCTTTCCCTTGGCAAAGAATCATGCATTTTTTTATCCCCTTCAACAGAAATATGGAGTGGAGTTGGAAAAAATATATCTCTCCAACTCATGCAAAGGTTTTGAGTTTTTGGGTTCAACAAATGATGTTTTACAATGTTTAATATCAAATCTTCTCACTAATTTCTTTGTGTACCTAGCATAAGTTTTAACATTTTCATGATTAAATGAAGTAGAACTACAAAACCACCAATCTTGAGCCATACCTTTGAGGTGCAACGCTGCTACTCTGATGGCCTCCTTTTCTGAAACTTGGTGTAGCTAGAAATAGGAATCTAGGTCCTTCACCCAAGCTTTGGCTGTGCACTTTGCTGATCCATCAAATTTAGATATAAATATTTTACCTCTCTTGCTTCTATTATGGTTGCTGGATATTCTGTCTTCCTTGCGTTGGAAAAACCCTTGGAAGTCCAAGTGCTATTTGAATCTCAAATATTGAGACTCGTACTCCTGAAGATAGCCACTCAAGGTATCCTCCCTTGGTGCATCTTCTTCCTCCATTTTTATTACAGTGCATGTGGGCCATAAAGTGGATTATGGATCTGCATGTGTGGTTGAATTTCCACACCCATCATGTGAATATCTAGGGCTTGCTTCACCTTCAAACCCCCTTGGAATTTTTCTACACTTCTCCCCTTTCATCTCCTTGAGATCGTCTTTGATATTTTTCATAGTTTGGAAAAGAAGATAGGAGATCCTCTCTTCCTTAATTTCCCCAAATAATGGAGTCATGCCTTTGTTTCTTCTATACAACTTCTCCTTTCTATGAGAAGAAGCTTCTCCTTCTAATGGCACAATGTCTTGAATGCACAGGCTGAGCCAAGATTAAGCTCTGATACCACTATAATATTCCAAATTGGAAATATAAGCAATATAGCTAATAAAAATGTAAAGCACAGAAATTATGAACATGACATAAGAGGGATCAATGTAAAAAAATCATTTTATTATTATATCAGTAGAAATATACAAAATATCATGAGGGACAAGCCACTCACGCAATAGGAACAACTCTCCAATGATCAAAACCATCAGCACATGAGTTGCTGCAATGTATAGAATGCTGGAGAGCAGTGACAGTGCTATATATATCAGTGTAGCTACTGATGAATACATGAATGAATGAAATATGGCTGATAGAAATAAATAAATTCCCAGCAAAGAAGATGTGGGCTCTAATACAAGATTTCTAGCCAACCCAGAAAAGATTGCTAGAAATTCCAAGAGATATACAATGTGACAAATAACCCTGGGTTTAATATGCCACTGCAAACTAAGTCTGATATGAAGTGAGGCTATGACAGATCTGAAATGGTGATTTCCTCCTCCAATGGTATTTCTAAATAGAAGGTTGATCCCTCTAATCAGAAATAAACCCTCCTGATGAGCTCAATGAACTCTCCTAGCAATTGCCTCCAAAAATAACGTAGTTCAAAATTGTGACTACACTGTGAGGGATGTATATGGTTGAATTGATGCCAAAGATGAGAAACTATTCCCAGGAGCCCTCCTTTCTGATCCTCCAATGGAGAGGCTACCTCTCCACTGGAAAACAAGCTCAGAAATAGCGTTATGTGATCCTCCTTTGCTGCACCCTGCAACACAACCCAGCTCTAAACAGAAAATGCGCTGTATCTGAAGGAGGTAGCTTGGAAAAAATATTGGAATGAGGAAATGTAGCTTAAAGAACCTCTCCTTCCCTGAGGATGAGGCAGGGATTGCCGATCAGGAACACCCTTGTTCTAAACAGCACAACAACCCTGCTAAATAGCAAGAGGAAGCAAAATTCTAAACAGACCAATATCAAATAATAATCTCAAAACATGAATAACATTGATTGCTATCCCCTCCATATATAGCATGAGAGCCTCCTCACATTGGGTCCCATCTATGCTTGCCACCAAGCTCATGCAAGTTATCCTCCACCAAAATTGTGCTATCTTATCTTAAAGACCACTCCTCTATGACAGCGCTGTTGATTTCGTCAAAGTTGACTGAATAAACATGATTTAATCCCTGTTCACACCCAAATGTGCTTATTCCAGCTTCTTATTCTTCCTCATTTCACATTAGGAGTTTTATTTTTCCTTCAAAAGGGGTTTTATGAGTCTCCCCACCCACTTATTCACCTACCTAGTAATAAAACAAACTATAATATTCCATTTAGATGAAGTCTAAATTTTTCGAATATTACAGTCCTCCCCTCTAAAATGTTGCTTGTCCTCAAGCAACTATAAAGGTGGAGCAAAATTCCTCCCTTCCTATTCTTTTTTCCTCCTCATCAATAGTTCCCACCACAACTCAACATAATCTGCAATAAATCTGCCCTCCAATGGTTCCTCCCAAGTATGCAAAACCAAATGGTGTACATCATGAGAAAGTGGAAGGTGTAAGTGGAAACCTTCTTGTTGTCCAATGGCCTCCTCAAGGTAGGAGTGATGATAAACATAGGATATATCATCCCCAATGAAAGTCTTCCATACCATGCTATCATCCAAATGAAATGAGCCATCCTAGGTAGCTCATCAAAAGAATCTTCAACCGCTGGTTTGTGCAATGTGTTGGGGCTGCATGGAGAGTTTACATTTTTCCCATCGAAGTTGTTTCTCTCTCAATTTATGGAAAGTATGGGGTTTTTTCTGATCTTGGTCTAAAATTTCATGGCTTCCAAGAATGGCCCAAGTTACCCCACCAAAACAATCAGCCATGAAGTGCCTCCTCCAAGAACTCAAATTCTCCAAATGGCTCCTCCCACATGAAGAAAAGAGATGTAGTATGGAAATCATGGTTTTCCCATTGTTTCTCCCGAAACATAAAACATGTAAATTAGGGAGAATCATACTCCCAATAGGAACCTCCAACACATGTCCCACTTTCCAAACAAAGCTTCCCATGAACATAGAAACATCAGCAATATATGGAAGCAAAAACCACTGAAAACAAGTTACCATATGACAACCGAAAAGTGGATCATAGTTCCACATATGGAACCAGCACGGTGCATCCCTTTCCTACCTCAAATCAAAGAAAAATAAGTTCTTTTCCAGCCGCTTTTTTTCTGCCACAATCATCCTACAAGATAGGATCATGAAAGTAAAATGTGGTGCCAATGGTGCACACCAAGAATCATGTGGCTTCCCCCACAAACCACCAAAAGGATAGCCAATCTCAATGCTACGTTTGGCCTCAAGTACATCATAATATAATTTATGAGAATGAATGAACCTCCTTAATACAACATTATTCTCATAAAAAGTAAATAAGTACAAATCATAATGCAAAATTGTACCTTCTCCACCATGTACTTTGGTCCTTGAGCTGAAATGGCTCAACTAGAAATTCTCCCTCAATCTCAATGAGTAGGGAAGTGGATGTCCCAACCTCTCCATTAGCATCCGGGCTATGCATATCTCCATATGTTGATATATATCCTGTTGGATGCCCTCCCAAGTGAACTTCTCCATCAAAGAATGATATGCATCAAAGTGCATGGAAAGGAAGTCCTCATGTGTTGAATGTAGCAGCTTCCACTTGAGCTCAGAAGCTCTAGTCAGGAAGACTCTGCCATAAGAATAGATGACCACATCATCCACCATATATCTATCATCTCCCTCCAGGTCATCAAGAATCATGCAGGAACCAAGATCCTTGGAGTACTCTACCAAAATTTGAGACCTCCAATATGGATCAATCCTCCCAAGAGACAATGTTGAAGATTTGAAATGTGAAGCTCCCCACCTGCTGCTGTCTTCTCCTTTGACATCCCTCATGCCAAAGTCATCCTTTGAATTTCTGCCATGCCCATCATGCAGCTGCTCATGCTCAAATAGAAGTGGTGACTTTTGGAATTTGGCCTCCCATGAGAAGCTACCATCCAAAAATAATCTCTTGATCTTGACCAATGTAAGCATGAGTGGCCTCCATATACTCCAATGTATGGAGGATTCCTCCCTCAAAGGAAGTACCCTCTATTTCTCCAAATCAATGGAGCAACTCCCTTGCACTATGAAGGTGCCATCCTCTATCACTGTAACAACTTTTTTCAGTGTAGAATATGTAGTGAGAGTGGGTGATGCTAAAAATAGGAGAATGTCTCTCTCCTCCTTGAGTCTACCCTAGACTCTCTGCGCTTTACTAGACCCCTCCAAAGTATCCACCTCTCTAGGATCTAAGAGTGGTGAACCAAATGGTAAGATGTCTCCCACCAACTCTAGATCTGGTGGCCTCCCAGGTGGAATGCCCCCATGTAGTGAGACATCAAAATATGAAGTGCACTAAATATATGAGTGGACTGATTTGTCCCTCTCTTCACTGTGCAATAAAATCTCCTTCTTATGTGCAGAACCCTCCTGAAATAGATAAGGTTGAATGTTCATCATCCCTTGATGATTGTTTGGTCAATTTAGTGTGTCCTAAATTGCTACATTAATTTGTCAATCCAGGATTCGTAAGCTGACGAAGTGTGGCGCACTATATGTGCAAGATAACCTATCTCTTACTTTTTTGTTGTTTTTGTTTTTTTTCTTTTTATCTTGGTTGGTTTCCTAATGAAAATTCTAAAAGACAAGTATGGTTATGATTGTTCAAGGCAATGATGTCCTTTATAATGATTTACCAAACTTTCAAAATTCAAAAGGATTTTGAAACATACAATGAGAAAATTAGTTCCTAAAAGGAAATAAAATGTGCTACTATCCTAGTTAAACAAATAGTGAACTATTGATCATGAAAACCATTACCCTTGCTACTGTCTAAACACAAAAGAAATTGTTACTCAAAGAAAAGATTGCAAGTAAAGTAAAACTAAAATCAAATTACATCAACTCATATTCTGACCCCTCACCATTAGTCTCGCTATGGCTTTCGGAGGTAATCATAAACAACTTGAGCAATATGATATCTAATTTGCAGAAAAGTAAACTAATATCAAATTACACACTCATACTTCAATCCCTCACCATTAGTCTCGCTATGGCTTTCGGAGGTAACTGAAAATGACATGAACAATTTAATATCTATCTTGCAGAAAAGTAAACTAATATCAAACTATACATTCATACTTCAATCCCTCACCATTAGTCTCGCTATGGCTTTCGGAAGTAACTGAAAATGACATGAACAGTTTAATATCTATCTTGCAGAAAAGTAAACTAATATCAAAATATACACTCATACTTCAATCCCTCACCATTAGTCTCGCTATGGCTTTCGGAGGTAACTGAAAATGACATGAACAGTTTAATATATAATCTAACTACTAAAGCAAATGTGCAAGACTGAAATAAACAAAACAGTGTTGGAATTAAACAAAAACTAAGAAAAAGAAATCAGCAGAAGGACAATATTGATTCCATGTCATTAGTCATTATAAAAAGATGTGCAAATGCCCAGGCTGCCTATTGTAATCTGAAACAAGAACACTGATCAGTTAACAACAACATAAAACATAAAAGATTATGGACAAAAGTAAAATATAAAATATGAAATATTATGGACAGAGATGAAATGTAAATACCATGAAAGATGTAATGTATATATACATGTGAATGACTATGATACAATGAACATAAAGAAATGAAGCATGAAACTATACAGTAGTACACAAAACCTCAGCGTGTGCAGGGGCCCTTTGCACAGACCTCGGGAAGCAGCTTTCAAATACGAACTACGCTTTTGAACAAAGTCTTCTCATATATTAAAATGCGGTCAGAGAAATGTCACAGCACAATGGCAACGCAATTACATTACAGAGCTAAAGAAGATCTAACTATTATGCGTATGAGAACGCATTATTTATAACAGAGGGAGATATAACTAATTCCCTAAAGTCTGCACTGGTAGAAGACACGTGAACCATCACGTCCAGAGATCTAGCATCATGGCCGCCGTGAGGATTAAATCTATGGAGAGTGGATGTTGGATTCGGCTTATAAAGCCATTTACAGGTGTTGATGTGTCTCCCGTGTTTTAGAAACGGCCACGCAAATCTCCACGTGATGAGAAACAGAGTTCTGTCACCGTGGGACTCTACGGTTGACCACCACTTGGCCACCTTTGACCACAGCCTTCTTAGATGAATTCGACCGAGCCAATAGGACATGATCCATGTCCACGTCATTTTGAACTTGCCCATGTGGCCCGATTTTCCTGAAGACACCTGCAACATAGAATTTGACAAAATGGCTGCGGAAAGTTGCAGCATCTGCGGAAAGTGACAAGATTCCGCAGCTAAATGAGCAAAAATCTAAATCAAACAGCACACACAAAACATAGTTAAAAACCATTTTAAAAGCTCTTTTACAATTAATATGCAATGATATTGGTGACTGAGAAGGTCCAGGTGAATGAAAAAGGTTTGGAAAGGTGTATAAGAAAGATGCAGATTTGAGACTCAACATACCCCCATTGTGAAGGTGTTGCATGTCCTCATGCAACCAATATTTGGATAATCCTTCTTCAATTCATATTCCTTGACACTTCAGCCAGTACATCTAGTCCTCTCCTCCTCTTCCTTGGTGCTGCTAACATCCTGGGTTTCTTCATCAAGCATCTGAATTTGATATTAACCAATGCTCTACTTAACTTCTGGCATTTCTTCTTCAATTTTCTGTTCTTTTTCTGCCATAGTCCCAGATGTAGCATGGTATTGTCATGAATGATCTTGTCCAGTTTTCTTTGTTCCTTCAATGCCTCATTTTCATTTTTAATGTGTCTATTTAAAACCTCCAATTCAAAGACTTCTTGTTTCAATGATTGGACGAGATCTTCCTTTGTTGTGTGAGGCTGAGTGGATGAAGTGCTGGGACCCGTGGCTGCCCTTTCTAAAGATTCTATATAATCATATACTTCTTGCTGCTTTGGGTCTATCTCAGGTGTCATTTTTATTGGGCTGTCCCCAAAATGCCATGGAGGAGAATTGGCTTCAAAATCTGGCTGAAAAGGGCTCATGTCAACGTCTGGCTGAGAATGAGATGGACTATGTTCAATATCTAACTGAGAATGAAATGAACTATGTTCAGTGTCTGACTGAGAATGAGATGGACTATGGCCAGCTGGGGATTGTTCATATGTTTCTTCTCCCAAATCAATGAAATGGGGTCCTTTCGTTTGTGTTTTCCTCAACATCCCTTTAAGTCTGGAACTTCTTCTTACACGCTGTGGACCACTATCTTTTCCTTTTTGTTTTTCTTTTCCCCTCTTTTTGGCCATAGATGACTGTTCCTGAAGATGAACTAGTCTCTCAGATAACACTTGATGATATTCTTCAGAGGAAGGGGTTTGATGCATAGCCTCAATACTTTTTCTCTCTTTTGATGTTATTGGCTTTTTACCTTTGGTTTCTTCCTTCCTCTTCTTTGACAGTCTCCCTTCTCCACTAGTTCTTTCAATTGTAGTAGTAGGAGTCTTTTGAGTTTCATCATTTGTTCTCTTCCTCCTACTCCTTCTTGAAGTACTGCCTTCAGGAATTTCTTGGGGTTCTTCAAAGAAATTTCTAATCAAAAATTGTTCCCATGTGTCATTTTTCTCTTTTAACTGTTTTTCAATCAGAATTTTCACAAGACCATGGTGATACAAATGTGGCTCCACGTCCCCTAAATGCTTCTGAACGGTCACAGACATCTTCTTCAAACTATTTAATAAAAAGTATGGCAGATTGAGGGTCTGGTTGTCTAGAAAATTCATCAGCAACCGGGTATGATACATATACATGGATCCAAAACGGCCCTCACAGGTGATAAATTTTTGAATAACTAGCAGCAAAGTAGTCCACTCCTCTTTCAAAGCATGAACAGGAATTCCCTTTTTAAAAATAGTTACATCCATACCTGGGTTACGCAGGATCATTCTCCAGGCTTCATCACTAATGCTTTTGTTCTTGAACCATTGTTCACCTTCTTGAGGAAGTTCTGTAGCGGATGCTATGGATGCCTCATTCACCGTAAATTTAAGGTCCCAAATCTCTACCTCTAGGCCATTGAAAGACCTTGCAAAAGCTTTTGTCACCTCTTTATGGTAGCCTCTAAACTTTTGGATGAACCGAAGCCACTTTGCCTTTTTCAATAAATCTCTGACTTGCGGGTATCCTTCCGTGAATTTAGGTCCTTCTGGTTCTGTTCTCAACAACTGACCCATCCTTCTTTCTGCTCTTTTAAAACTTGTTTGCGTGAGGAGGGTTCAACGGAGGTAAGATGGCTAAATGAACGGAAATGAGCACGATGACTATAGGCAGATATCAGAGAATGGGTATACAGACTGTAGCGTAATAGAGAACAAATGGGGTGAAGTGAAACAGAGAAGGGTTACGTGAGCACGGTGGAAATGCGGCTGTGAGATCAATAGAACAATAGGAGGAGTATAACACATCCAGCAGTGTTTAAAATTTACTGGCTGCAGAGTAAATGTAAGCACGTTTATACAACGACTACGGATTTCATGCGGCTGAAAGAAGCCGTAGTCAAATCAACCACGTTTCATCATCACAGGTGGAGTATCGGACTATGAGTGAAGATTGGAGGCTCGATTATGGACCGTTTGAAAATAAATGCAAGGATTATGGGCGGATCATATAGAGATCGTGGAATGGTTACGGAGTTTTTCAACACAATCATTGCACATAATGGAGCTATGGTTCATAACTATGTAAAAATGTGTTTTAAATGCTATTTGAAATAAATTTTACTCATACCTTGGAATTCTTGCCATTTTTCCTTGGTCTTCAATTAGTTGCTTCTCATTTGATGTCTTGAATGCCCCCTATCTTCATAATATGTCTTCATACCTGCATTTGATTTCATGATTATTGAACTCACATCTGGCTGTACATTTTTTTGAAAAACAGAGTGGTAGCTGCAGAATCTGCTTCTGGCTGCGGAAACTGGTGTCAGCTGTGGAAACAGATGTCAGCTGCGGAAACTGACACAGCTATTATTTGGGTAAATGGAAATAGATGGATGATAACTTACTGAATGAAAATGGTCATGAAAATTTTTTTTATTGGTGAAATGAAATGAAGTGAAATGGAATGAAGTGGAGTGAAATGAAGTGGAATGATGTGGAATGGAATGGAGTGGGTGGTCACAACACTTGTGAAATGAAAGAGAGATTTTTTTTTTTTGGAAAATATAGGGTGTCAGGTGTCCCTGATTTTCACCCTACATTTTCTGTATAAGACTGCCAATCAATGATTGGTTTTCAGGCTTATACAACAATTTATTTATTTATTTATTTATTTTTATTTTTTTATTTTTTATTTATTTTTTTTAACTGAAAAGAAAAAAGGCTAGGCTGGTGGAGAAGAAGAATTCTTCTGTACCAGCCTGATTGCAGAATTTTCTTGAAACATTTTGACAAATTCCTCTTTTGAGAGTGGCTTATGATAGACTTTTAATCTGTGGCCATTCACAATAAGAGGAGTTTGAAATTCATCAATGGTCTTGATTCTTACCGCTCCATTGCTAAAGATCTTGTCAATCTCATATGGCCCAAGCCAATGAGTTTGAAATTTTC
This sequence comes from Pinus albicaulis, assembly GCA_034641835.2. Taxonomy (NCBI): domain Eukaryota; kingdom Viridiplantae; phylum Streptophyta; class Pinopsida; order Pinales; family Pinaceae; genus Pinus; species Pinus albicaulis. Next base: position 88,498,293 of record CM076577.1, read on the forward strand.
CTTTAAAATCTTTAAACTTGGAATCAAATAACAATGCCCAATCTCCTTCTTGAAACTTCTTCTCTTTGATGTATTTTTCATGCCATTTAGCTATTTGATATTGAAATAGATCATTTCTTAGAATTGCCTCTTGTCTGATGTCATCTAGCTCATTCAAATGCTCCATTCTATTGCTTTTGAGCTTCTGATAAATCCATCCCCAACTGAACTGCTATCTTGAAGGTCTTGACTTGGAACTCAATGGGGAGCAAGACTTCTTTCCCATAAACAAGTTCATAGGGAGAATGTCCCGTTGTATTTCTCCATGTAGTTCTGTAGGCCCACAAGGCTTCAGGAAGCCTTTCTGCCCAATCTCTTCTATGTAGATGAACAGTTTTGGTGATGATACTTTCAAGAACTTTGTTTGTAGACTCCACTTGACCATTTGCTTGCGGATGGTAAGGAGTAGATCTTCTGTGCTTGATTTTGTATTCTTCCATCAATTTCTCCACCAAGTTGGATGTGAATTGGCTTCCTTGATCTCTCACAATTTCTCTTGGAACACCAAAGCGAGTAAAAATATCCTCATAAAGAAAATGAACAACTGAATTTTCAGTAGCAGATACTAATGCTTTGGCTTCTACCCATTTAGTAACATAATCAGTACAAACCAATATATACTTCTTTTGCTTAGATGGTGGATTAATAGGTCCAATGAAATCTAAAGACCATTTTTCAAAGGGTTCAATGAGTACCTGTGGTTGCAATGGCATTTCATTTGAAAGGGTAGGTTTCCCTACTCTTTGGCAGCTGTCACACCTTTTGACATATTGTTTTGCATCTTTGAAGAGGGAAGGCCAATAATATCCTAAAGAGAGGATTTTATAGGCTGTCCTTTTGTTTGCAAATTGTCCGCCGCATGGTTCATCATGACATGCCTTAAGAATATCAGGCATTTCATCTTCCCTGACACATCTTCCGATCACAAGATCTGGCCCTGTTTTGAACAATTCGTTAGAAATCCATGAATATTTTAAACTCTCCTGAATATTTTTTCTTTTTTCACTTGGAAACAAATGTGAAGGCAGTTTCCCTGTAACCAAATAGTTAGCAATATCTGCATACCAAGGAGTCTTAATAGTTACTGCAAACAAGTATTCAATAGGAAACTTATCCTCTACAGGAGAATCTTCTTTAAAATTCTGAATCCTAGACAAGAAATCAGCTACTGTATTTTGTTTTCCTGGTCTATCCAACACAGTAATATTGAATTCTTGCAAAAGTAAGAGCCATCTTGTCACTCTGCCATTATTAACAGGTTTTTTCATTAGATATCTAATTGCAGAATGGTCAGTATGAATAAAAGTTTCATAGCCTGTTATATAATGTCTAAACTTATTGATTGCATGAACAACAGCTAAAAACTCTTTTTCAGTCACAGTATACTTCAACTCAGTAGGAGTCAAATTTTTACTGGTATAGTAAATGGCATAAGGGACTAAATCTTTTTGACCCAACACAGCTCCCAAAGCTGTATCTGAAGCATCTATAGAAATATGAAAAGGGAGTTTCCAATTTGGCCCTCTTAAGATAGGTGCTTCAGATATTCTTGTTTTCAAAGTTTCAAAGGCTAATTGACAATCAGGATCCCATTTAAATTCACAGTCTTTTGTAAGCAATTTGAAGAGTGGAGATGCTATTTTAGTGAAGTTTTCTATAAATCTTCTATAGTAACCATTAAATCCTAGAAAACTTCTAACATCTCTTTGACAATTTGGAATAGGCAACTTGGAGATGACTTCAACTTTTGATCTATCAACTTTAATCCCATCTCCTGAAATATGATGCCCCAAAACAATACCTTCAGTAAACATCATAAAGCATTTTTCATGGCTTAATGAAAGGTTTGTTTCTTTACCTCTTATAAGGACTTTTTCCAAATTTTCTAATGCCTCTTCAAATGAATTACCTTAAACTGTAAAATCATCCATATAAATCTCTACACAATCATGGATTAGATCAGAAAAAATTCCTAGTACTGCTCTTTGGAATGTTGCGGGTGCATTACATAACCCAAAAGGAAGTACTCGATAGGAAAAAGTTCCCCATGGATAGGTGAATGTGGTCTTATCTTGATCTTCAGGTGCTACTTGAATTTGATTATAGCCACTAAAACCATCCAAGAATGAAAAGTACTTTTTACCTGCTAATGTATCTAATACCTGATCGATAAAAGGCAAAGGAAAGTGATCCTTCAAATTTGCTTTGTTCAATTCCCTATAATCAATGCATACCCTCCATTTACCATTCTTTTTAGGTACTATAACAAAAGGAGAAACCCATCGGCTATCTGAAATTGGATAAATGAAGTTTACATTGAGTAATTTTTGGAGCTCTTCTTTCACTATCTCCCTAAGATTTGGATTCATCCTTCTTTGAGGTTGTCTGATTGGTCTACTATTTTCCTCAATATAGATATGATGAATGCAAGTCTTAGGACCAATACCTTTCATGTCAGTATACTCCCATGCAAATGCAGTAGAATGTTTTTGCAAGATTTTGGTTAGTTCTTCCTGTTGTGACTTTTCCAAATTTTTGTTGATATTCAATGTTTTTCCTGGAAAAATCTCAATGATAGAACTACCAAACTCTTCCATAGAGTAAAGAGACATTTGTCTTGATGATAAATATTCTATGTCATATTCCAATTGAAATTGTGTGGGGTCATATTCTGAAGATATCTCAAAATTTTCTAATGTGTTCAGAATTTGACTATCCTCACTGATTTCAGAAATGGTAAAGACAGGTTGTATAGTGTCCTCATCATCAACCATTCATTGTCTCCTACTTCTGTGATTGCTTTTGCTGGAGGATACAAATTGAATTTATTTGTCGAATTACCATTAGAAATGTACATATCCCCAGATCTACAACTAATGAAAGCATCAACTGTGGCTAGCCAAGGTCTTCCTAAGATAAGTGGGTGCCCTCCTAGATTACTCTTGGGAGTCAAAATCATAAAATCTACTGGATATTCCCAAGAATCTAAGGAGACTGAAATGTCTTCTAATACACCATCTGGTTTAATAATTGATCGATCTACAAGTTGCAGTAAAGTAGGTGTAAAAAGAAGGTTAGGAAGTTTTAGCTGGTCCATAGTCTGTCTACTCATAATGTTGATAGCAGCCCCTAAGTCAATCAATGTGTTTGGAATTTCTATCCCATTTATATGTGTCTTGAAAATTGGAATTCCTGGATCTACATACTTCTGCATGGTAATTTTTCCCATCATGATATCTGCAATTTTTCCTACCAGGTGGATTCTTCTTGTGTCTTTTAGTTTCCTTCCTGGTCTTTTGAAACTCAACTCCTTTATTGTTTTTGCTAGAATAGGAATCTCTCGAATGGCTTGTAGCAAGGGAATATTGATACAAACATTCTTTAATTCATCTAGAAAATCATAGTTAGGCAACAAGATTTGTTTTTCCACCCCCTTTTCAATTTGTAATCTTTCAGGAAAAGGCGGTGTAGATAAAGATGCAGGTTTCTCAACTATAGGAGTTGTGGATGTTAACTTTTCTTTTTATTTTTGAATGTTTGAGTTTTGAAGAGATGCTTCCTCAGAACTTTTATTGGCTTCAAGAGAGTCCTCCTCAGAGATATCTTGCTCTTGGACATCTATAGAAGGTTTTTCAAAAACTCTACCAGATCTGAGTTGTACATCATTGAGAGGAACAATCATATAGGTAGGAAATTGTTGTCCTTCTATCATGTAAGTATTCTGAGGATTTTTATTGTTAGGATTTGGAAATGGTTGAGCTGAAAGTTGATTTGTCTTTTGTTGGTATGGAAGCATGAGTTGAGGATTTGGATTTTGCTGAGAATGTTGTTGTGGAAATGGCAATGAAAGTTGTGGATTTGAGTTTGGAAGTTGTGGAGCTTGTTGATTTTGAAAAGATGGAGGATATTGATAAAATTGAGCAAATCTCCCATAAGGATTTTTCATCCCTTGTACCCATGGCTGATATGGATTTTTATGTTGGGGCCAAGGTTGTTGCCAAGGATTCCAATTTGGTGGGGTTTGAAGATTCATAGGGTTGTTAAACCCTTGAGTTTGTTTTCCCTGCCAAGGTCTTCTTGCAACAAAACAGAGAGATTCTACTGAATTTGGGTCTTCTTGAAAGATAGCTTTGAGTCCAGGAATTGAAGGACAATCCTTGATCTCATGATTCTCTGAGAAAATCATACATGTTTCTACAACTTTTGCATCCAAGGGACATTCCCTTAAAGCATGTTTCTTCCTACATTTCGGACAAAAGATGGCTAAAGCATCTGTTTCTGCTTTCTGCTTGTTTTGGATCTTAAGGGTGTCTAGTTGTTCACTAAGGCTCCCTAAGATATCAGTTTTGAACTCATCAAGCATATTACCAATCTCTGCCCTACTTACTGATCTAGTTGCAGATTTGTTAGCCCTAATAAGAGAAGGATCCCTAGGCCCTTTTCCTGTTTTAGATTTTCCTCTCGAGAGATGGACACATAGTTCTGTTATGTCACGAAGTGGGAGTTGAGAAATGTCTCCTTTCCCCATCATGTTTAAAATATCTATCCATTCATCTCTAATGGCTTTTAATATGAGGGCTTTCAAGGTTTCATCATCTAAGTTGCTCATTTTTTCTCTTTTCAAGTTGTATTGAAATCTTTCAAGTAAATCTTCCAAGTTTTCATCTTCTTTTTGCATCATTTTGAATACCTCATCCTTGTGATTGGTGGGCATACAATAGTCCAAGTATCTATCCAAAAATGTTTGTTTCATATCATTCTAAGTCCTAATAGATTGAGTGGCTAATCCCATGAACCATTTCAAAGCAGCTCCCTTGAATGTTGAAGGAAACAATTTGAGTTTTTGAGAGTCTTCCATATAGTCATAGGTTCGGCACACGACTTCAAACTCAAACAGAAATGTTTCAGGATCCTCACTTCGCAATCCATAAAAGTTGGGGAGGACAGATGGTGAGATGTTTTTCATTGTTTTATGAGTTTCCTCATCAACTATAGGGAATACAAACAAGTTGTCTCATTCCCTATTTCTTCCATCATTACCTTCACCATTGTTGTCTCCATTGTTTCCTCCTCCTCTACCTCTACCTCTACCTCCAAATCCATCTATTATTTCCTCTGCCATGATAGTTTCTTTAGAGTCCTCAAAGTCCTCTGGTTCTTCTATCAAGGGAGGATGAGAGGGAGTCTTTTCCTTTTCTTCTTAAGGTGATTCTACTTCTTTGATTACAATATACTCTCCTGTAGAAGTAAAGAAAGGATCCTTTTCTAAATGAGATTTAGTAGGTGGTATAGGAGAATCCTCTAATTCAGCTGCTCCTTGAATTCCAAAAATCTTAAGGCTAGGGGCAGATGGTGGTGAATCTTGTCTATGCCTTGAAGAAGATGGAGTTGTGAAAATCGAACTCTTGGCTTTAGCTATAAACCTTCCCCTAGAATCTCTTGCTCTATGCATGTCATTTTTTATTTTTTATTTTTTAAAAATTTGGGCTAATAATTCTCTTTCTGATCTTCCAGGTCACACTAGGTGTAAGAAGAGAGCATACTTAAGAAATTACTGAACCAATAACTCTCTTTTCTGATCCTCCAGATCACACTAGGTGCAAGAGGAGAGCATACTTCAAGAAGTTATCAAGTTTTCCCTTCTTTTTTATTGTTTTTTTTTTTAAGAAATTGGTTACCTAGTTACACTTCCCCGGCAACGGTGCCAAAATGTTTGGTCAATTTAGTGTGTCCTAAATTGCTACATTAATTTTTCAATCCGGGATTCGTAAGCTGACGAAGTGTGGCGCACTATATGTGCAAGATAACCTATCTCTTACTTTTTTGTCGTTTTTGGTTTTTTTTTCTTTTTATCTTGGTTGGTTTCCTAATGAGAATTCTAAAAGGCAAGTATGGTTATGATTGTTCAAGGCAATGATGTCCTTTATAATGATTTACCAAACTTCAAACTTCAAAAGGATTTTGAAACATACAATGAGAAAATTAGTTCCTAAAAAGGAAATGAAAATGTGCTACTATTCTAGTTAAACAAACAGTGAACTATTGATCATGAAAACCATTACCCTTGCTGCTGTCTAAACACAAAAGAAACTGTTACTCAAAGAAAAGATTGCAAGTAAAGTAAAACTAAAATCAAATTACATCAACTCATATTCTGACCCCTCACCATTGGTCTCGCTATGGCTTTCGAAGGTAATCATAAACAACTTGAGCAATCTGATATCTAATTTTCAGAAAAGTAAACTAATATCAAATTACACACTCATACTTCAATCCCTCACCATTAGTCTCGCTATGGCTTTCGGAGGTAACTGAAAATGACATGAACAATTTAATATCTATCTTGAAGAAAAGTAAACTAATATCAAACTATACATTCATACTTCAATCCCTCACCATTAGTCTCGCTATGGCTTTCGGAAGTAACTGAAAATGACATGAATAGTTTAATATCTAACTTGCAGAAAAGTAAACTAATATCAAACTATACACTCATACTTCAATCCCTCACCATTAGTCTCGCTATGGCTTTCGGAGGTCACTGAAAATGACATGAACAGTTTAATATCTAATCTAACTACTAAAGGAAATGTGCAAGACTGAAATAAACAAAACAGTGCTGGAATTAAACAAAAACTAAGAAAAAGAAATCAGCAGAAGGACAATATTGATTCCATGTCATTAGCCATTATAAAAAGATGTGCAAATGCCCGGGCTGCCTATTGTAATCTGAAACAAGAACATTGATCAGTTAACAACAACATAAAACATAAAAGATTATGGACAGAAGTAAAATATAAAATATGAAAGATTATGGACAGAGATGAAATGTAAATACCATGAAAGATGTAATGTATATATACATGTGAATGACTATGATACAATGAACATAAAGAAATGAAGCATGAAACTATACAGTAGTACACAAAACCTCAGCGTGTGCAGGGCCCCTCTGCACAGACCTCGGGAAGCAGCTTTCAAATACGAACTACGCTTTTGAACAAAGTCTTCTCATATATTAAAATGCAGTCAGAGAAATGTCACAGCACAATGGAAATGCAATTACATTACAGAGCTAAAGAAGATCTAACTATTATGGGAGATATAACTAATTCCCTAAAGTCTACGCTGGTAGAAGACACGTGAACCATCACGTCCAGAGATCTAGCATCATGGCCTCCGTGAGGATTAAATCTATGGAGAGTGGATGTTGGATTCGGCTTATGAAGCCGTTTATAGGTGTTGATGTGTCTCCCATGTTTTAGAAACGGCCACGCAAATCTCCACATGATGAGAAACAGAGTTCTGTCACCGTGGGACTCTACAGTTGACCACCACTTGGCCACCTTTAACCACAGCCTTCTTAGATGAATTCGACCGAGCCAATAGGACATGATCCATTTCCACGTCATTTTGAACTTGCCCATGTGGCCTAATTTTCCTGAAGAAACCTGCAACATAGACTTTGACAAAATGGCTACGGAAAGTTGCAGCAGCTGCGGAAAGTGACAAGATTCCGCAGCTAAATGAGAAAAAATCTAAATCAAACAGCAGACACAAAACATAGTAAAAACCATTTTAAAAGCTCTTTTACAATTAATATGCAATGATATTGGTGACTGAGAAGGTCCAGGTGAATGAAAAAGGTTTGGAAAGGTGTATAAGAAAGATGCAGATTTGAGACTCAACAATGATGATCCTTTTATTCTCCCATCTCACAATCCACAAAAAATGATACATGCTGCTCCAGAATTGTGTTTTGGTTCGCACATGTTGAATCATTTAGAACTCCTTGAAAAGACACAAGGACTCCTCTAATGGAAGCAATGACTCGCTTCTCATCTCCATGTGGTGATGGATCTCCTCCTGATGGTATAGCATTGTTAGCTCTTCTTTGTTCATCCTCTTCATCAATATGTGAGAATTCCTCATCATCAATGAGAGACCCTTGATCTTGGTCTTCCCTTGAAGGAGGAACCTCTATGTCTTCATCCATAGAAGAGGGCTCTTCAGGAAGTGGGGATCTTGCCCTTGGAAAAGCATCATGCATGTTTTTATCCCCTTCAACAGAAATATGGAGTGGAGTTGGAAAAAATAGATCTCTCCAACTCATGCAAAGGTTTTCAGTTTTTGGGTACAACAAATGATGTTTTACAATGTTTAATATCAAATCTTCTCACTAATTTCTTAGTGAACCCAGCATAAGTGTTTACATTTGCATGATTAAATGAATCAGAACTACAAAAACACCAATCTTTAGCCATACCTTTGAGGTGCAACACTGCTACTCTAATGGCCTCCTTTTATGAAACTTGGTGTAGCTTGAAATAGGAATCTAGCTCCTTCACCCAAGCTTTGGTTGTGCACTTTGCTAATCCATCAAATTTAGATAGAAATATTTTACCTCTCTTGCTTCTATTATGGTTTTTTTATCTTCTGTCTTCCTTGAGTTGGAAAAACCCTTGGAATTCCAAGTGCTCTTTGAATCTCAAAGATTGAGACTCATACTCCTGAAGGTAGCCATTCAAGGTCTCCTCCCTTGGTGCATCTTCTTCCTCCATTCTTCTTGCAGTGAATGTGGGCCATAAACTATGTTGTGGATCTTCATGTGTGGCTGAATGTCCACACCCATCATGTGAATATCTAGGGCTTGCTTCACCTTCAAACCCAGAATTTTTCTGCACTTCTCCCCTTTCATCTCCTTGAGATCTTCTTTGATATTTTTCATAGTTTGGAAAAGAAGCTGGGAGATCCTCTCTTCCTTCATTTCTCCAAATAATGGAGTCATGCCTTTGTTTCTTCTATACAAATTCTCCTTTCTGTGAGAAGAATATTCTCCTTCTAATGGCATAATGTCTTGAATGCACAGGCTGAGCCAAGATTATGCTCTGATACCACTGTAATATTCCAATTTGGAAATAGCAGAAATATAGCTCATAAAAATGTAAAGCACAAAAATTCTGAACATGACATAAGAGGGATCAATGTACAAACATAATTTTATTAAGATATCAGCAGAAATATACAAAATATCATGAGGGACAAGCCACTCAAGCAATAGGAACAAGCCTCCAATGATCAAAATCACCAGCACATGAGTTGCTGCAACTGTATAGAATGCCAAAGAGCAGTGAAAGCGTTGTATATATCAGTGTAGCTATTTCTGAATACATGGCTGAATGAAATATGGCTAATATAAAAAAAGAAATGCCCAACAAAGAAGATGTGGGCTCCAATACAATATTTCTAGCCAACCCAGAAAAGATTGCTAGAATTGCCAAGAGATATGTAATGTGACAAATAACCCTGGAGTTAATATGCCACTTCAAACTGGATCTAATATGAAATGAGGCTATGACAGATCTGAAATGGTGATGTCCTCCTCCAATGGTATTTCTAAATAGAAGTTTGATCCCTATACTCAGAAATAAACCCTCTTGATGAGCTCAATGAAACCTCCCAGCAATTGCCTCCAAAAATAATGGAGTTCATAATTGTGACTGCGCTGTGAGGGATGGTATATGGTTGGCCTGATGCCAAAGATGAGAAAATATGCCCAAGATCTCTCCTTTCTGATCCTCCAATGGATAGGCTAGCTCTCCACTGAAAAACAAGCTTAGAAATAGCTCTATGTGATCCTCCTTTGCTGCACCCTGCAACACAACCCAGCTCTAAACAGAAACTGCACTGTAGCTAAAGGAGGAAGCTTGGCCAAAATTCTAGAATGAGTAAATGAAGCTCAAATTACCTCTTCTTCCCTGAGGATGAGGTAGGGATTCCTGATTGGGAACACCCTTCTGCTAAATAGCACAACAACCCTGCTAAACAACAAGAGGAAGCAAAAGTCTAAACAGACCAATATCAAATAATAATCTCAAAACATGAATAAAAATGGTTGCTATCCCCTCCATATACAGCATGAGAGCCTCCTCACATTGGGTCCCATCCATGCTTTCCACCAATCTCATGCAAATTGTCCTCCACAAAAACTGCGATGTCTTATTATAAAGACCACTCCTCTAAGACAGCGTTGTTGATTTGATCAAATTTGACTGAATCAACATGATTTAATCCCTGTTCACACCCAAAGGTGCTTATTCCATCTGCTTATTCTTCCTCCTTTCACATTAGGAGTGTTATTATTCCTTCAAAAAGGGTTTTATGAGTCTCCCCACCCACTTATTCACCTACCTAGTAATAAAACAAACTATAATATTCCATTTAGATGAAGTCTAATTTTTGGAATATTACAGGTGGCCATACTGGGGAACTATTGAAAGTATTGTAATTTTCTTTGAATGCTTTACCCTGGTTTAGGAAAGTGTATGATATAAATATTTCGAAATATTGTTTCCTTTTCATTTTTTGTAAATAATAAGTTTGTTTGTGATTTATATTTTAATTATGGCTCCCAAAAGAGCTTACACTAGATCTCATCCTAATCCACAACCTGCAGTTATTTTTGATGAGCCTGAAAAAATTCTGAGAAGATAAACTATAGTTGAGAGCCAAGGAATTAGTAGTCCTCCCCATAGGGAAGATTCTCTTCCAAAGGATTTTGTTACCTTACAAGACATTGAATTTGATTTACCTTTTGAACATATTTTTTTTAGAACTAAGTCAACCAACTGGGTAGATCAAACTATGGTAGATCAATCCACATTAAGACGTCATTATATTGAAGTAAAATCTACCCAACCTGATATTGACCTTCAAATTCTTCAATATTTTGATAAATTACAAGGTTTAGTTCCAGGTCTTGAACTTTTTGTTCATGAGGCATATTTCCAACAATCTGTTGAACTCTCTACCCTAAATTCTTTTGTAGTTTCATCTACCTCATCACAATATGTTCATTTGAGATCATCTAGTTGTACCCCTTCTATAGTTTCTACTACTGCCCCTGTAATTTCTCATCAAGAAACTCAAACCCCATCTTCTCCCCAACCCTCACCCATAATCCAACCTTCACCTTCACCACAAACTCACACTTCGATTCATCCTCCACCTCTGATTCAACATCCACATTTTATCCAATAACCACCTTTGATAAATCCACATAGTATCCATCCTCATATACCTATAATGGCAGCCAGGTATGCTCCACTTGTTCTTCAAGGTCCTTTGGAAAACATTCCACAGGACTATCAAAATAGGATTCCATAGTTTGATGTAAATGGACCTATCACTAGTCAACAACATGTATATAGGATGAATGATAGTTTTGAACTTCATGAAGTAGATGAGGAAAATTTCCAAAAGAGGTTGTTTGCACAAAGTCTCACTGGAGAAGTTAGGAAATGATTTAAATCCTTGCCACCTGCTAGCATAAATGATCTCCCTGCATTCCATCAGCCATTCCTTAATAGATGGGAAGTGAAAAATAACCCTTTTCAGATTCTATCAGAATATGAAAGCATTAGGAGGTAACATGGGGAAAGTGTTCAGAATTATTGCACTATATCCAATAGTATTTACAATGCAATTCTTGCAAACATTAAACCACCACAAGGTCTAGCCTTAATAAAATTCCCGGATGGATTTGAGGTAGACATGTCTTATCAACTGAGAGAGAGAAACTCTTCAACATTAGAAGAAATGAAAAGGGATGTAGTGAGTGTAGAAGCCAATTTGTTAGCAAAAAGGGCTAGGATAAGAACTGAAAGAAGATTTACCATGAAAGAAGAACCCTCAACTTCTTCTGTTGATGACAAAATAGATTCATTAGTCATAACAGTAGAAATAATGATGGAAAGGATTAATATAACAAAAAATTTTACTCCAAGAGAAAACCATCCTGCACCTCAAAATCAAAATCAAAATGTTAGAATAAATCCTTCCCAAATCAAATAGAGGGAACAAAGGGGACCATATCAAAAAATTATACCTCCATTTCAGGAGAATTATGTTGATGATGATGTGGAAATTGTTGAAGAGGTAGAATACAACCAAATAAATTTGGTGGGTATTAATGATGATAAAACAATTTTTCTCACTCAAGAAGAACAAGAGCTTTTTCAACTTTCCTAAGATAAGCTTGATTCATAGGAATTGGATGATTACAAACAGGTATTTGAAAATTATGTTATGGAATTCCATAGGAAATATAACCTTAGGAGTAATAAAACCTCAAATACCCCAAAAAAAAAGAATTATGAGAGTCTTGCCAAGAAAACCTTTGATAATGTTGTTAAGAAAATCACAGACAATTCTGCCAAGAAAACCGCTGATAGTTATGGAAAAAAGACAGTAGAAATTCCTGCCAAAAGGATAGTTGATAATACTTCCAAAGCTACTGAAACTGATATCCCAACCACCAGTCAGCAAAAAGAACTTGTATCAAAATAAATTGTTGATAAATCTGATTGTCTGAACCTAAGTAACATTCAAGCATCATTCAACATTAAGAATGAGTTAGCTAAACTAAAAATTCCCATTCCTCTAACAGAGTTAATTAACAAAAATCTATATAGATCTCAAGTGATGAAAGCTTTAAACATAGGGGAAAACATATACATTGATAATTTGAAAGAAATAAAAAAGATGTATGATGCTAAAATCATAGTTCCTCTTAGGTAATCTAAATGGGTTTCCAACATAGTACCAACTAGGAAGAAAACCAGAGAAATCAAATTATGCATACATTTCAGAAATCTTAATAAGGTCTCCCTAAAATACAACTACCCTTTGCTAAAAATGGATCACATATTACAGAAGGTAGTGGGATCTAGTAGGATTTCTTTATTAGATGGTTTCTCAGGATACAACCAAGTCTTAGTTCACCCTGATGATCAATATAAAACAACTTTCACTACTCCATGGGGTACCTTCATGTATGTGAATATTACCTTTGGATTAATGAATGTTGGAGCCACATTTCAAAGAGAAGTGGTTATTTCCTTTGTTGATGAAATTGGCAGGTTTATTGTGACCTATCTAGATGACATTACTGTCTATTCAAATACTGATGAGAAACATTTGTTATATTTGAGAAGAGTGTTTGAAAAATGCAGAAATTTTGGGATCTCATTAAATCCTAAGAAAACACATTTTGGCCTTGAAGAAGGAAAAATTATGGGTCATATAATTTCTAAAGATGGTATTGGGATTGATCCTAGTAGAGTTGAAGCTATTTTGAAAATTAGTCATCCTAGAAACATTAAGGAACTTCAATAATTTATTAGCAAGATAAATTTCCTAAGAAGATTCATTCCCAACCTTGCAGAACTTCTCAAAAATATAACAAATATGTTGAAAAGAGATTCATAAATAAGATGGAAAATTGAAGTTAGGAAATCGTTTGATCAAATTAAACAAGAATTAACAAAATAACTAGTCCTTATCAGTCTAGATTTCACTAAAGATTTTATAATATTTTCATTTGCATCTGAACACACTGTTGCAACTGTTCTTTTACAGAAAAACAATGAAGGATTTGAACAACTCATTGTATTCTTTAGTAAGGCTTTAAGGGATGTTGAATTGAAACATAGAATAATGGAAAAACAAGCCTTTGCATTAATAAAAGTAATCAGATATTTCAAAGTGTATATCCTACATTCCCATATAATTAATTATGTACCAAATTATATGGTCAAGGATATTTTAACTCAAAATGGACCAGATGGTAAAAGAGGTAAATGGATTTCTATCATTCTTGATTATGACATAGAAATAAAACCCACTAAGCTTATTAAGGACAAGGACTAGCCAAATTGATGGTGGAGTCTAACTTTCATGCATTGGATATCAACTTTTCTATTGAATTAGATGATCAAGAGGAGCAGGTGACTCCACAAATTGATGGCCTTTTATGACCTCACCCTGGTATGCAGACGTCATTTTTGCTTTATTCAATTTAAATGATCCTCCTGGTTTAACAAAGACAAAGGCTATATTTCTAAAGTTAAAAGAAATAAAATTTTGCATTGTAGATATTTTTTATATTGGAAATATGATCGTGGTATTTTACTAAAGTTTCTATTGAAATATGATGTAGAAATAACCATGCATTAATTCCATGAAGGTGATTGCGATGGACATATATACTGGAAAACCACTGCTAACAACATCCTTAGAGTTGGTTTTTGCTGGCCTACCCTTTTCCCTGATGTCCATAAGAAATTAACCTCTTTCCAAAAATGCCAAATATTTGAGGGAAAAGGAAGCTATTGCCTCTCCCTTTAAAACTCATATCTGTTGAAAGTCCTTTCCAAAAGTGGGGATTGAATTTCGTTGGTGAAATCTATCCACCATCCTCCACCCAACACAAATGGATCCTCATAGCCATTGATCACTTCACCAAATGGATTGAAGCCACACCTTCTAGATTAGCCACTAATGTTGTTATTATTAAATTTCTGGAAACTAATATCCTCTCTAGATTTGGTTGTCCAAACAATCTCATTATAGATAATGTTGCAGCTTCTAAATCCAAGAAAATGATAGATTTCTGTAGTAAATATCATATTACTTTAGGGAATTCAACTGCTTATTACCCTCAGGGTAATGGGTTAGCTGAACCCTCAAATAAGGGTTTTGTCAACATTATAAAAAAAATATTAGAAGATAACTAAAATTCATGGAACAACAAGTTAATTAATTCACTTTGGGTTGATATACTTACTACAAAGAAATCAATTGGCATGTCACCATACAAATTGGTTTATGGGATGGATGATGTTTTTCCATCCTCTTTAGGTGTTCCAGTTATAAAGATAATTCAGGAATTGCAGGTTGAGCCAAATGAAACTCACCGGAGGATTAATCAGACTATTCAATTGCAACAATCCAGGGAAGAAGTCTACAATAAAACACAACTTATCCAGGAGAATGTCAAAATTATTTTTGACAGAACAACTAAAGCATATGATTTCAATTTGGGTGGAAGAGTTTTAAAATGAGACTCCAGAAGAGAGGGAAAAGGAAAACATAGGAAATTTGACAATATTTGGGAAGGACCTTACATCATTTATGCTTTCAGGGGACACAATGCAATTTTTCTTAAAGATATAGATGGAACATAAATTCCTAGCGAGCTTGTGAATGGAAGAATGTTGAAGCATTACTTCTCTTAGCAATAGAGATTTTCCTTACATTAAATCATTGTAAATATCATTGTCTTTATTATTTTGGATTCGGTAACCTATTGATAGAATTTGAAGCCCACAGAGAAGGCCCTAAGCTTTTGATTGATATGCTACCATAATTACTCCAACAACAAAGGAAATCAAGTACAAACATTTCTGAAATGGAACACTCAAGGCTACTGGTCAAATGTTCTTGGCACCTCTCATGGAGAAGTGCCATACCCAGCTGGAGCCAATATTAGGGTCCTATAATTTATAGGATCTCAAGGTGATTGAGTATTTTATCTCATAAATATTATATTGCAAATAATTTTCAACCTGCAAATGATTTCAATATATATATATATATATATATATATATATATATATATATATATATATATAATAAAATGAAAAGAGGGTATATCTAAAAAAAAAAAATTAATAAAGAGAAAAAGAAGAAAAGAAAGAAACATTGAAAAAGCATAAAAATGAAATCAGAACCCCACAAAACAAAAACAAAAGAAAATAACACTAGAAGTGTTGCAAATTCAAATACCACTACTGATAGATATGTTTCTTTATGTCAAATAAAATAACGTTGTGTGCAGCTTATTTAAAATGCCATAATGACTAGCTATTTGTTTAAACCCTACAACTTAATCATGGTTAAACATGTTTAATTTTTTGTAAATTAGGTTAGAGAATAAAGATTTTCCAAATATTCTAATCTTGGTAAATTAATACTTAGGTAGAAAATGACATTGGTTCAACTGTTTAATCTGAATCAATAGGAGAAATAAGTGATAGGATAGAATAGGTTTTTCATAAAAAAAGGGAAATATGGGTTTGCTAGTCTAAATACGACCCTATAAGAAATAGAAAATGTTAGTTTAGGAAAAATAATTTGAGTTTGAAAGGGTAGGTAGAAGTATTTTTTTTTGAAAAGGATTGAAAATGCCTTTATCCTAGTTTTAATTTTCATTATGCATCAGTCGCAAAAAGGGGTATATGAGATAAAATGATTTATCCTAAATTTTCGATCTATAATAAAAAGTGAAACCCAACAAGTTGTATTTGTCGCATGTGGTTAAATGGTCTGTAGTTTTCAACCCTACGATCTGCTCACTCTACAAATCAATGATTCCTATTGAATTTCGCCCCCCCCCCTCTCCATCCTCGCTTTAACGTTGGTGGCGGGGGGCGGGGGAGTAGGGGGGTCCAAAAAAGGTAGTTTTCCCGCTTGGTCCCATGACAACATGGCCTCCCCTCCAAGTTTCAAACCCCCCTTCCTAAACCACTAACCACTCACTACCCCCCTCCGAAAACCATTCCTCCCTTGTTCTATTACCAATGCCCCTACCCGACACCTCTATCACTATCGTTCTACCACGTTGTGGAGTCGTTTCCAATCAAATCATTTCTCAGATTTATTCGTTGAGAATTTAAGTACCACTGGATAACTGTTAATCCAATGGGCCAATTTCATTTGCAACAAAAACCATGAATTCATTATATAAAACAAAAAATTAATCTTCTTCAACCTTTACTATTAAATTTTATCTGCTAATTGAATTTTTTCACAGGTTTTCCAGTGCGCCCAACCTTTTATCAGCTGATAGATTTGTGATCAAGTGTCAGTACCTTATCTTCCTCCTTCAACCAATTACACACATGCAATGAATTCCTAGTAACCTTTTTCCTCCTGATTCCAATTAAATTATTCATAATTAATCATGTCTCCTAAGAAGAAGAATCGAGAGGATCCTCTGAACCCTTTAGTCCATCCTCCCATAAACTTAGATCATATTCCTTTAGTCGATAGGGACTATAACATAACTAAGACACAGTCTGATTTTGAATTATTTGAACTATATTGTTGGTTGGAAGACAAATATGTTGACAAAACAGATGATATTCTGGGAGTCTAATCTCCCACACTACATCTTCCCTCACACCTTCCATTCCCCTGAATTCATCAGAAAATTCCAATAATGCTACATTCCTAATCAAATATCCATTATTTTCCCTACTGGTGAAATCCTCTTCACCATCACTGCCCAAGCAATAAACCAAATGATGCAATCTCCCTCTGTGGAAAAAAACACTCCCTTTTCCTTAGAAGCCCTCACTGAAATTTATCATAAACTTGATTTTGCTAAAAGAGCCACGATCTTTGACATATTTTTACCAAAAAATACCCAATTTCCAAATAAAAACCCTGCATACCCTTCCTCCATCTTCCCTGATCAAGATAAGAAGATAATAACTATAATTTTATACATCCTTGGTTATTATTATGATCAGTGGGTAGATGAACCCATTTTAGGCTTCCTTTCTATCTTTTCCACAGAGAGAAAACCATATTTTATATTTAATTTCAGCCAATTCTTGGCTGACAACATCCATGAGAATTTTCTTAAGTTTTAGACTGAAGAAGTATTTAAATACTGTTCAATTTTGGTATACATGTTTTTGTATTATCCGGAAAACAAGTTCAAATTTTCCATGCCAAAGCTAGATCAGGAGGGAAACTAGCAATCAGTGATATTTTGGACATCTCGAGTGATGAAAGAACATCAAGAATTGTCTTACAAATAGTTCATTGAAAAATTTTTTCCCCCAGATATGAGTGTCCTTAGTAGTTCAGCAGAACCCAGAATAAGTGAAGACATCAAGAGAATTATACATTTGACATATCAGGCTAAGACAAGAGACTATTACTTTTACCATAATTACACTGAAATCAGAGTATCTAGATGTGAGCTAGCACCTTATAACTAGCTCCCAAAATACCTCCCCATGAGGATTTTTTCTCTTGAATATATCGAATACATGCTGAATTCAGATGAAAATCATTTTGTATTAGCTAATAATAAATCCCAGTCCATAATCAAGACACATATTGGGTATTTCATTTGCAATAACAGGTCAGCAGGGGAAGAGGTAGATAAAATTTTGAAAGAGATGGAATTTAGCCTGAGTTTCACCTGGTCCTATGACCCTCTGGGTATCATTTCCAAGCTCAGAGTAGAAAATAAAACTACTCCTTACATTCATACCCAGAGGCCTGAGATAGAGAGATATGTGAACCAGTCAGTATGGGAAGAAAACACATTACAAGAAGCTAAGGAGCAGCTGGTACCTACATAAACATCACAGAATCCTGTCCCACAAAAGAAAGCATATATAAGACAAAGGGAATAAGAGTCACCTTCAGTGACTGATAGTGTAGGAAAAGAGTTTAAAATCATGTACAGGAAGAGAAAAAATCTCAATCCAAAGGTTGATAGAGAAAAGAATTCAGAGCAATAAGTAGCTATGGTGATAAAATAAACACCATTCTCCTCTCAAGTAGGTATACAATTTACTGCATCTCCCATAACATCTTTAGTATCTCATGACCAGCAATAAATTTTCCAAACAACTAAGGTTGTCCAAGGAGAGAAGGAGAAGACAACATTTGATAGTTTTTTGGAAATAAAGCTTAAGAATGAAATTATTAAGAACAACACTTATACCCAATTTTGGAAGCAGAATTCTAGCTCTCAAAGTAGGATACTATCAGTGTTTGATTCAGAGAAGGGAAATATGTAGGTGGCCTTCCTTGAGGCCCAAATTCCACAGCCAAAATAAGCATTTGATTACAAGAAAACAACATTCGACTCGACATAAAGGATATTCATCCCATTGACAAAATGGAGATGCATAAGCAGACAGGTGAAATGATTTCATCAACTCTAACTAATACTTCCATGAATCTTTCTAAATTGCAGGTTTCATTATCAAATACCCGGTCACAGTTGAAGATGGAGAAGATTTGTTCTCTTGAAAAAAATACAAGGATTAAATTCTTAGAAGATTTAGTATTCAAGATGGGATATGACCCTGCAAACATGGAAGTTGTATAGGAAATAATCAAGAAGAAGAATGTTGACATAGCAACATTGAGAAAACAGTTGAAATTGTTAGCCACTAAAGATCCCCTTACAAAGGACATGGAGGAGATAGAGACCCATAAGACTGACATGATGAAGCTCACCATGGAATAGAATGCGCAGATAAGGAAAATGAAAACTGAGTTGGAGAAGATGACCAAAGAAAGAGAGAATAATGCAAACTTGGTTATGATTCCATTAGATGTTTTACCTCTTACAGTTATTGCTACAACAACAACTACAACTTCCACTCCACATACTACACAGTCAGCAGATGGTGTTGAACAATTAACTAAATTTGTTGAAAACCTGTCAATTCAGACAAAGGAAATCAAGAAATTGCAGGACCAAGTCAAAGCATTACAAGAACAGAAGTCAAGAAGTGAAGCTTCCCACTCAGTTGAATCACATAGAGATCATAAACTAATTAAAAGATTGCAGAAATCTGAAATGGAATCAGCAATAGGACAGACCTTGGCACAATCCAAGGAAATCATTTGGACAGACATCATGAAATCAATAACTGAAATATGGCCCTGCATTCATATCGTATTTAAGCAAAAAGAGTTGATCAAGAGAGAAACAGAGGCTATAACATACATTAGACAAGAGTTGGGAGAAATGCCTGCAACAACAAAAAATATCATCAAATTCCTAAATTCTAAAAGCATATATGAACTAGATGATTTAGGAGTTTATGATAGAATAGAATCCATTCTGGAGGCGAAGAGGATTGTTACCAAAAATAATCTGGTTGTTCAGCTAGAGGAGAAGTGTCATAGTTTGGAGATAGTAGTCAATAGATTTTTTACCAGAATTGAGCCTTTAACTCAATAGGGGCTACCTATTTTATCTATAATTACTGACAAGTTAATTACTTATGAAGACTATGTTAGATATCTAAAATAGATAGCCAAAGTCATCTATAAATTTTCAAGCATCAAAGTCAGCATCACATGCAGAGAAGTTTTGGAAGCTATGGTTAATGATTTCTTCATCCAACATGAAATAAATCATATTTTTGTTGTAAATCCCACTTTTTCTAGATATACCGAGGTTGATGAAAACGATTTTGTAATTTAGTGTATAAATAGTTCACAGTTTGAAGTATTAAGGGTTGAGTATTGAGTATAATTTTCTCGAAGCATTGTAATATTATGGTTGCTGGAAGCATCAATAATACCAGGACATCCTTCACAGGATTCACGTGGTGTATGAATTGGTGATTTTTCTCTTCAATTAATGTGTTATTCATTATTTTTATTTCTTTTCTATTTTTGAAAATCTTAATTACATAACAAAAATCGTGACGAATAGGATATGTTATAAATATCACCCTATTTTGGTTGTTTGTAATTTACATGTTTTCCATTGAAGTCAAATTGAGGAATACTTCCTTGCTCCTTAATTTCTAATAAATTTATATTTATTTCATTTCATAATTCATTTAAAATCCTGAAAGGTCCATCTAGTGTAACCTATCTTGCCCTGTGAAAATCCTTCAAAATTTGATGGAGATCCAGTTAATATTTAGACTCCACATCTGAATGGAATTATAAAAATTTAATCAACCAAACAATCCAAGTCAAACAAATAATAAATACAATAACAACTAGCCTAAAATTCACATAAAACATAGCTAAATTTTACAGAGAGATCCCTCTTTGAAGATCGCAGGGCTACATACCAACTTCCAAAGTGGTTTTTATTTTTTCCTCTGTGTTTATTCTCACAATATCGTAAATTACAGAATTATAACATTTCGGACCAATTCATACTTCTTCTTCATATTCTCAGCAACTTTCTTCTCTACACCATTCCCTCTAACGACTTCATTTGGGTGCGCTCTTTGGTATGGCAAGCCTGTAATCTGGTGGATGAGCACATCATCAATGGGAATCCTCATTCGCATCCAAAGATAATTATAGTTCACCAACATCAGCAACTAGCGCAAGAAAATATCGTTGATGGTAATACGACCAAAGTGGGGAACGTGCAACAGGCCGAGGAGCCCGACCTTCCACAGCCCCAAAACCCATTGCTTTGGCTCTATCTTGATCACTCTAGTTTATTAATATGGGACTTTCTCCAAATAATACAATAGCTAAAGCTCAAGAAACTTCACGTGGTCAACCAAATTTCAAACTTCGAACTTCAAAGAGGGGACTCGTCCCAGTAGGTCACCCTCGAATGGAACATTCTCCGATAACATGGGTGTATTGATTGACACTTCGACCTCATCGGGATCTCTGGGAACATATACTGAGGCTTTTGTGGTGCCATATATGGAGGTATCTGTGAAATTGGTTCAACCTCCTCAACAAATCCTTCCTTTGACGTAGTTACCTATGGTTGTTCTTCCATCGGTTGCTTTTGTCTCTCAACGTGAGTAGTCATTTTTGAATTCGGGGTCTTGTGCAAAGACTTGCTGGTACCTGAAGTTTGACCTTTATTTTGTTGTTGCATGCCACTGGAAACAGGTGCTTGTGGCTTAGTAAGGGTAGTCTTAGTGGTAGTCATGGTTTCGGGAATCAAATTTCCTAAGCCTTGTTGGCGTAACATCTC
Organism: Pinus albicaulis; assembly: GCA_034641835.2. Taxonomy (NCBI): domain Eukaryota; kingdom Viridiplantae; phylum Streptophyta; class Pinopsida; order Pinales; family Pinaceae; genus Pinus; species Pinus albicaulis. Next base: position 88,519,903 of record CM076577.1, read on the forward strand.
TTCAAGCAGTTCCCAAGTTGCAAACAAAAAAAATGGAAAAGAGAGAGAGAGCAGAGGGAATACTTCAATCAGATCACTCAGAAAGAAAAGGGGACTTATGAAGACCTTCATGCCATATTTATAGTGAATTTGCTGCCTAAAAAACCTTATGTCCATTGAAGCAGCTCCATTAATGCTCAAACGGCCCCAAATCTGGTGTAATCTCCTCATTAAATGTAGGTTACCCACTCCTCCCAACAGTAATAAAGTTTTCATATCTAGCTTCAATGTTCCAATGGCTAGTTTATGGCTTCTCTGCGACTAAAACCTCTTTTTGGCACAGCCTCTACGCTAGCTTCACAGGTACCTGCACATCCTCAAACTTCATCGCCCAAAAATTTGACAAGAATTTGCATACCCTTTGACATACTTATTTACACTCGTGCTCCCTCTCGCAATTGTCCGGAGCGCTAGGACATTCTTCCGTCCATATAGTCATTTAGTACACGTAGGGATAGGGTCATCACTGTAAGGTTTTAGGCGACTACCATTAACATATCCAAGAAGGAATTCACCATTTAAGGTATCCAAATGATCTAGACTTCCTTTTCTGATTTCCTTGATAATATATGGCATGATCCAGTGCATTTTTAACTTTCCTGGAAAGCGCGCAAACTTACTGTCATAAAGTAACACCAAGTCATCCTTCTTAAAAATATGTTTTCTGATATGTCGATCATGCCAAACCTTCTCGTAAGCCTTCTGCACCTGTTGGTGAAAACCAAAAATGAATCTATCTTCTTCCAGTGCAACAAGTTGTGACAACCACTTATCCATAATGTCTGGATCATTCATGTTGGTGACTACTGCAATGCGCATACTAGGGACAATGTATCCCATCGGCATTACGGCCTCTTGTTCGTAGACCATCCTAGAAGGTGTTTTTCCTATCAGCTTCTTGCACATGGTTCTGTATGCCCATAGAATAGTAGGTATGTGCAAATCCCAGTCATTTCGATTGGCATTGCATATCTTTGTGAGCGCATTTTCCAGTATCTTATTGAACTCTTCTACAAGTCCATTCACCTGAGGATGATACGGCTTGCTCTTTTGATGATGTATTCTGGATTATTTTATCGGATTGTCTCATTTATAAAATGCATACCCTGAACACTCATCAGAATTTTGGGACACCCAAACCTTGTTGTTATAGGTCAAAATACCTCTTCATCATCTCAGAGGGGAAGACAAATATGGAAGGAGTACAAAGACCTAAATTAAACCTATTTCTGCCAGGGTAACGCCTATCTATAACAACACAAGAGCGTTATAACGCAGTCAATCAGTGAATGGGCCGTGTTAGTGGCTAGGGGAACACTCTGTTTACACTGGAGGGAAGCGTTACCCACGTTTTAAGTTTGAATCGGGAAAAGCCCGCGGAGAATGATTTGAATCTCCGACTTTCCCTCACAAGAGAGTCAGTTCACAAAAGAAACTGCAGAGCACCAGTTCATTATTGGTCATTGCTATAACAAGACTGAACTCCAAAGGAGGAAAAATCATAGAGATTAAAGAAACATCTAAGGTTTTTTCATTCCAAACTAGTGGAAAGAGAAGGGCAACAATGGCTTTCTCCCTCTCCTATAAGAAGGAGCTGAAGGCTCTTAATTGGGGGTCGAAGGATTGCTAAAGGTTTTGGCATACTTGTGGAATAGAGAATAGTGTTATATTGTGAAGGCCAAGAGTCAAAGAGGTTCCTAGAGAGCTTGTTGACTTGGACTTCTTCACTTGAGAGATAAAAGAAATTGGGAGACTGAGGAGGGCTTGGTACAACCGATGGTTGTAATCCTCCTTCTTTCAAAATCAATAGAACTATGTTCGTTTTGTCCATTCAATGCTTAATATTGTCATTATCATTTGAACGTTTACATTGCATGATATGAATGGCTCAGATGTGTAGAATTTAGTAGTTCATTATGTATTGACTTGATTGATAGGATACATGTTATGTTAGAAATTACACGGGTGCTTTGACTGATTGCAGGACTAAGATTTGGAGCCGGTGAATAAGGACTCTTGTTTCACTGCCTAGCGCTCTCCAAGGGACTCCAAGATCGTCAAAGAGGTAATTCTCTATCGCATTCCATCAAGTTATTTTAAGTTAATATGAACATGCTCATGCCATCGTTGTGAACAACACAGCTAATCTTACTGTCTGCCTCAGGCACCGGAAAGCCCTGAGAGGGATATTCGAAAACCAACAACCCAAGCAGTTTACCCTATAACACTTGTCAAAATATTCTCAAATATAAAGTGTGCATTTGTATCTACACTACAATCTTTCACAGGTTGAGCCTCTGCCCACCTATTCAAGTAATATGTAGCATTGATGATATATCGCCCTCCAGTATGCTTCCCTGGGGGGTTAATTGGTCCAATAAAATCAATTTTCCACTTTTCAAAGGCCTGCAAAGTTACTTGTGGTTGTAGTGTCATATCGTATCTACGTGAGGTTCTTCCCATCCTCTTACATACATTAACAATATTACTTTGAATTAACGTGCATCGTAGGCCACCACAACCCATCGCGGTCAATTTTCCAACTTAATGACAACCTGAAACGCCTCCATGTGCTTCAACCAATATACTAGGTCTTTCAAAATCACGAACATATCACCTCAAAACTTCATCAAATCCCATCTTGTATAATTAACCTGCAATCAAGGTGAAGTCTGTTATGCGCGTGATCAACTCTTTCTTTTGCTTAATTGTATATTCCATAGGTGCACTTCCAGTGGTCAAAAAATAGATGATATCTGCAAAATTATCATCATCTATCTTAATAGTGAACAACTGCGTGTCTAGTAATCCTTCCTCCAAATTAATTGGTTCTTCACCATTTTCAATGCGTGATATGTGGTCAAGTCCTGCATTCAACCTTCCAGGATTCACAATCACCTAAAAATTGTATTCCTGGAACAAGAGGAGTGTTTGTATGAATCTTAATTCCAAGCATACGAAAAAATACCACTTTAGTTGTGCATAAAAAACAACCCTAACAACAAAAATGACTGCTAATATCTTCAGATCTGCAGTTAGGTGATCAAGATAAATGCTGCAAAAATCTAGATATATGCATTAGAAGACATTAAACAGTAGAAAAAACAAGATTTACTCCATGCATCCAATAGACAAGACAAGAATATATCAAATGAATTTTGTATTAATGGCACTTGGGAGGAAAACACAAGAGGGTGTTCCCGGTTCTCCTCAATGGGATGGGTTCTTGTAAGTCCTCAGCACTTCAGATTTAGAATTCCTCTCTCTTGATGGTGTAGAAAACCCAGACAAAAATGGAAAAATATGGCTATGATGGTGGATCAATAGCCAGACCAAAAGTTTAGATCCAGAGTGATCTTTAGGCAACAAAAGGTGATAAATGAATGGGAAAACCCTTCTATTTATAACAAAATATTGAGTTAGTCTAGATATTGGTGCATAATTAAAATATTATTAACCAAATCAAGATCCAACTTTTATGGAATATTTGATTATATTTGTTGGAGGGAAAAGGGATTTGCCTTGGGTAAAATCCCTTTATTTGTAAATAATAAATAAATAAATGATTTATTTATCATTTTAAGGATGTGGCTGAGTGATAATCAAATAAATAATGATTTATTTAATTATTTAAGGGTGAATTAGTCATATTTAACAAATAATATTATTTAAATAAGGTTTAAATAATCATTCTTAGAAAATAATAAGATAAATAAGGATTTATCTAATTAATTTCCTTGTTTTGGGTTAAATATAACTAGAAATATTAATTAAACTACTGTTTAACTAATCATTACTTGAGGAAAATTAAACAAATGTATATTTATTTAATATTTCCTCATGGGGTTTCCTTTTTATACCATAAACAACTTAATAAAGGTGGTTTACTAAGTTATTTTCATAGTGAAAGCGATTTTACTTGGGCTAAAATTGGTCTTACATGGTGTACCTGGGTCCATCTAATGAAAATAGATTAGATGAACAAAAAATGGTGTAACAAGGAGCCACCTGTAGATCTTTCCCCCCACCACAGGCTTGTTCACCAAGTATTTCAAAGCGAAGTGATCTGTGAAAATATTGAAATTACCTCCAAGAATATAATGACGAAACTTCTGTAACACATACACCATGGCTAGTCCTTCTCATTATGTGGTTGAATAATTTCTCTTAGCATTTTACAGCTTCCGACTTGCAAATGCAATCGAATGATCAATATCTCCAACACCTGGTTGCCCTAATACAACTCCTAGTGCGATACATGAAGCATCAACATGTACATGGAATTCCTTTGACCAATCCGGGAATACCAAGATAGGCACACTTACCATCTTCTCCTTGAGTATGTCTAAACTCTTCTGATAGTCCTCATCCTAATAGAAATTGGCATCTTTATTTACCAGTTTCTCCATCAATGCAATTATCTTTGCATAAGCTTGAATAAGCTTCCAATAATATCAAGTATGTCCCAAAATCGAGCATAGTTGTTTCACATTTGTTGGGGGATCCAAATTAATAATGACAACAATTTTGGTTGGATCGACCATCATTCCTTGTTGACAGAAAATATGTCCCAGCAAGATACCAAAGGGGATGCAGAATATACACTTCTTGAAATTCAAAGATATCGTGCATCAGTTAACAAGTGTCTAGCATCATAAAGGTCGTGGAGACATGTTTCACATGTTTCTTCAATAAGTCTTGTCTAAAAACATTCCAATCATCAAAGTACACTTCTAACACATTGTGGATATATTCTTTGAAATCAGCAACTATGACGCACAAAAATATGGTTGGCGCATTCTTCAACCCAAATGGCATCATAGTATATTGGAATGAACCCCATTTTGTGGAAATGGTAGTCTTTCTCTGGTCTTTAGGTGTGATACTTATCTGGTGATATCTTGAAAATTCATCAGTAAATGAATAGGATTCTTGCCCTCCTACATTGTCCAACACCTCATCTGAGAATGGGGTCAGAAAATGATCATGCACACAAACATCATTCAATTTGTGCAAGTCAACACACATCCTTATTTCACACTTTGTCTTATTTTATTGGACTTGTTAGCACTTGAATTGGACCCCAGGCTGCAAAAGGCAAATCAGGGTAACAACTAAACCACCCTCATCCTTGTAGCTAGCCCTACAAGGACAGGAGAGGGCTCTCTCCGTAAAAGAATATTCAATGAAATACAATAAATGGACTGATATTAGGCTAGATAAAATGATGGGAAAAAGGGTTTAATAAAATGAATGAATTTCAGGGATGTGTGGGATAAAAGGGATAGTTGAAACTGGGAATTAAATCAAGACACAGGGTATTCCATGGGGCAAGATAGGTAGGAAAATTAGCAATTAAAATTTAATGACGATGGGATGGAAAGACTGGTGAGGAGCTGAAAAGGGCACAGCAAATGGATCCTTTTCAAACATAAGAAAAACACAGAGCATGAATGATTTCCCAAGGCAGAGCATATAGAATGGATTCTAACTTTCTATCTTGAAAGCATTCAAAAGGAAATGTTTATGGATGAATGGAACACATAACAATTCACATATGAAACAAAGGAGAAAAACAAATTCTAAATCCCATACCACATGGATCCCACAAATCAGAGCTGCATCTCTTATTAATTCCTGTCAAACTGTGCAATGTAGCGCAGAGATGTTCTTCCACACTATTTCCCCTACTTTCTGAGTTACAGACTTCAGACTCCGACTGCTTACAAATGATTTACAATTACAATAAATAGGCTCAAATGTGGGAGCATAGATCCATGAAAAGAGGAGATGTTATAACAGCTGAAGAACTGAAATACAATCATAGAAAGAAACACAACAATATGCCCCTAAAAATAAGGGACAACATTGCATTTGACTACTTGGAGATTTTGTTGTTATGCTGTATGGAAGAAAATAGGTAATCCGATGAACAAATTTCCTATTTTGCTGCTGCTGTAACAATCTTTGTTTTGAATAAGCTCTCGGCACTTTGACTGTCGCTTTGCTTTCCTATTTTTGATTTTCAAGAAAACTGAATTTTCAAATAACATGCCTTTGAAATGAAACTTTTCCTTTAGCGAAGGGAAAAAATAGTGAATAGGAAGGAAGGGAGAGGAGGTGGGACCCATGTTATAATCGCAATCATAATCACAATGGACGGGGCAGAGAGATAAACACATTGTAATATGGCACCATCGCAATCGGAATCGGAGTCGGGCAGGATATTATTTGAACGGAGAAACGAAAGTTCCGATGTGATTGGGAACATGGCCTTTTGTAATAAACAAAATGGATAAATTTAACTTTTACAAAGGAGAAGGGCATTTTGTAATGAATGGCGGAGGAATTAAATGGTGGGATCGGGGATTATAATCGCAATTGGGGATCGGAATCGGGAGATGGGCGGAATGATATATATAAAACCGTCGATGCGATTGGGGGAGGTCCCTTAGTATGTGATCAATATAACCAAAGTTTGAATTAACAAAGGGCAAGGCCTTTTATATATGAACGGGCGGAAGTACTGTATGGTGGGCCCGAGGTCAATCGAAATCGCAACATCAGATGGGAGCGGAGTGCAACACATATGGGGAATGCCGATTGCGATGGCCCGATTCATTGTGGGTCGTCCGATCGGCGGGGGCAATCGATGGTGGAGATCGCATCGGGCGGGATTAATCGGAGGTGAGATTTAAAAAATGTGATTGGAACATTCCAATTGGGTAAGGGCCGTCGGATTAAATGATGAGATCGACGACTATGGTGTAATCGAGAGTTGGAGGAAGGGGTGCAATCGGGTAATCGGAGGGAGTGATGCGATCGAAAGATCGGAGGAAGGATTTGCAATTAATCGCATCGGAGAATGTTGCGATTAGCGGATCTTTGCGATTGTGATGAAAGGCGGGATATTATAATGTATGACTTAAACTTTGTTATAAAGTTTAAGGGGTTATGGAAAAGGGGAAGTGGTTGATACGATGGGACTTTATAAAATAAATCTTTTTATTATAAAGTCCTACGGCATGGAGGGGAAGTGGTTGATACATAAATCGCATATTTATTTAAAATAATTTATAATGCGATTTTGTGATCGGAAAGCAGAAAAGGGGTTTTTAAAGGGAAATATTAAAATTTAATAATACAAAGTTTTAAGGGTAAAAATGGGAAATAGGGGGTATATGAAGGTATAAGGACCTTTACTTCACTTAAGCATAAATTTCAATCCAGAAGTTAGTTTTGAGAGTGTAGTATACTATTGGAAAGCTCTTTCTGGGCTCTTTCTGATGGATCTGCTTGGAGGATGATTTGGCGTTTAACATGCTGCGGAAAACTTCTCTGAAGGCAGGGACATCACTTTGTGGAGATAACAGCTTCTGAATTGTGACTTATTACACATGATGACATAGAATTACATAATGAATAATAATAAAGGGAAAATATCATGTTTTCACCTCAAAACACAGTTTTGAGGTGAAAATTACATCAAGCTGAATAAAATGTCTCTTTGATCTTCCAGGTGTTGTGACTTTGTATTTATCGACTTCCTCATGACCTTGCTGATATTATTGGCCTTTGACTCATTAATTTGACCATGGTGAGACCCTAGAAACTAATGAGACCCATCTTATGACCTACTAATATGATTTTGAGAATAAAAGTGACTAATGACTAAAGACCATAGGAAGGAGAAACAACAAGTACCTCATGAGGGAAAACTGATAAAAAATTACTACCATCAATGAATCCATGACCTAGCGGAATGGTGAAATTTATTCGGTATGAGACACCTAATATGCAAATGCAAAAGAGTAATTTTGATCACTGATGGCAGTATGACTAGACTGACACTAACATTGGCTCCAATGGGGATGGTAGCTCCTTGGAGGTGCCAATAACACCGTAGACCGAGTAGCCTTATCCATTGGGCATAGAGTCAAAAATGTCGAAAATTGACACAAATGCAAACAGACTCTGACTCTATACTAAGACTAAAAACTGAAATAAAACCAAACTTAATATTTGAAGCTTGATGGCAGTACATGACCACCTATTTTTCTTACAAGACAATGTACCATCAAGCTATATTAAAATGCCAATGTAACCAATCAAGCAAATGCCTCTTTGATTGATTCTTCTGATCAGATGCTTTGGACAACAATAGATACTTGCAATTGGGCATCCAAAAGCATAGTTGACCATGATCTCCTTCATCACTGAATACTGCAATAATTACCTTCAGTGCTAGCTGCAATAAATTTGCGACTGGGTCCTGAAAAACATGAAGATTTACCTCCTGCTGAAGAAACAAGGTGTCTTTTTCTTTTGATTCTGATCTTTCTTCATAATGTACCTCAGTAAGAGTGTGTTCCTGGTCTTCCAAAAATTATGAACAAGTGGATGAGAAAATTTCCTCTTGAAAAAATATTTCAAAGCATGAGACATAGGAAGAAGAGTCTGAAGGGCAGTCTTGAATGCTCTGATCTTCTGTAATCTGAATATATTGTTGAGAATATTCATATGATATGGCAACCAGATTGTCATGTTTCTTATTACATTCATCAATCATAAGAAAAGGAACTTCATATGACTCTTGACATCCAAAACTGACATTCCTATCATCTACCAAAGATTCATCCAAAGAAACTTTTTCGCTTACTTGAACGAAGATCTCATCTCGTTTTTCATTAAGGGGATGGATTACCTCCTTGTGAAGACTATTTTCTGATGGAATGAGAACACTCAAGTCTATAACTCTGTTTTCTTCATTTGAGGCGGCCTCAACAGTATAACTCTCTTTTATGGGATCTGGTACAACGTATTCTTCCTCGTCACATTTAACTCTAGATCTGGCTTAACTATATCACTATGTAAGATTGGAACATCCTTTAGCGGAATCTCATCCTTTATTTCAATCAGATTCGAAATAAAACCTCTTCTTTCATCATTTTCAGCTGTACAAAGATCTTCAACCTGCTGATCTTGATAAGTATCCTCAAAGATTTCTGTGTGTTGCTCGAATGGATTTTCCTAGAGCGATTCCATGATTTCTTCATCCATGAATTCATCGTCTCCATAAAAATTCTCAAGATTTTCAATGAAACTGTTAACATGTTTGCAACAGTTCTGAACTAACATTAAATACGGACAAGATTCTCTGTACCTTTCAAAGAATATGGTATGAAAATCTTTTAAACCATAAATACAAGTAGGGGGAAAACTTTCATACCAAGATCGAGCTTCATCTTCCAGAGTAGTCATAAACATTTTCATCAAACAGTCTTCAGGAAAATCTATCTTTAATTTATGCACATGAATGTGAAATTTCACCAGATGAAGAGCAGTGTCATTACCTTCCACATTTCTGAACATAGGCAAATTCTGAAGCCAATCCACCTTGGGCATTTTATTTGGGAATCCTGGAATATGATCTCGGCTCATGGGAGCATACCTTCTTGCGATACGTTCCATATTAAAACAAAGATCTTAAAGCTACTGATCTTCCTGCAGTGGAGTCACCATGAAGGATTTGATTTTCTGGATCTTTTAGTGAATGGAGTCGCCAGGTGAATGTTTTCAGCCTTTATATGCATCTGATTGTTGTTCACCATCAACATTCAGATATAATACTCTGTCATTCTTTACCGGGAAAATATTACTGGGGTGATTAATCTTCTATGCTAAAAAATATTCCCCAGTATGGTCGCCAGAGATGTTAGCACCTGAATTGGACCCCAGGCTGCAAAAGGCAAATCAGGGTAACAACTAAACCATGCTCAGCCTTGTAGCTAGCCCTACAAGGACAGGAGAGGGCTCTCTCCGTAAAATAATATTCAATGAAATACAATAAATGGACTGATATTAGGCTAGATAAAATTATGGGAAAAAGGGTTTCATAAAATGAATGAATTTCAGGGATGTGTGGGATAAAAGGGACAGTTGAAACCGGGAATTAAATCAGGACACAGGGTATTTCATGGGGCAAGATAGGCAGGAAAATTAGCAATTAAAATTTAATGAGGATGGGATGGAAAGAATGGTGAGGAGCTGAAAAGGGAACAGCAAATGGATCCTTTTCAAACAGAAGAAAAACACAGAGCATGAATGATTTCCCAAGGCAGAGCATATAGAATGGATTCTACCTTTCTATCTTGAAAGCATTCAAAAGGAAATGTTTATGGATGAATGGAACACATAAAAATTCACATATGAAACAAAGGAGAAAAAAAAATGCTAAATCCCATACCACATGGATCCCACAAACTAGAGCTGCATCTCTTATTAATTCCTATCAAACTGTACAATGTAGCACAGAGATGTTCTTCCACACTATTTCCCCTACTTTCTGAGTTACAGACTTCAGACTCCGACTACTTACAAATGATTTACAATTACAATAAATAGGCTCAAATGTGGGAACATAGATCCATGAAAAGAGGAGTTGTTCTAACAGCTGAAGAATTGAAATACAATCATAGAAAGAAACACAACAGTCTGCCCCTAAAAATAAGGGACAACATTGCATTTGACTACTTGGAGATTTTGCTGTTATGCTGTATGGAAGAAAATAGGTAATCCGATGAACATATTTCCTATTTTGCTACTGCTGTAACAATATTTGTTTTGAATAAGCTCTCGGCCCTTTGACTGTCGCTTTGCTTTCCTATTTTTGATTTTGAAGAAAACTGAATTTTCAAATAACATGCCTTTGAAATGAAACTTTTCCTTTAGCGAAGGGAAAAAATAGTGAATAGGAAGGAAAGGAGAGGAGGTGGGACCCATGTTATAATCACAATCGCAATCGCAATGGACGAGGCAGAGAGATAAACACACTGTAATATGGCGCCATCGCAATCAGAATCAGAGTCGGGAAGGATATTATTTGAACGGAGAAACGAAAGTTCCGATGCGATTGGGAACATGGCCTTTTGTAATAAACAAAATGGATAAATTTAAATTTTACAAAGGAGAAGGGAATTTTGTAATGAATGGCGGAGGAATTAAATGGTGGGACCAGGGATTATAATCGCAATCGAGGATTGGAATCAGGAGATGGGCGGAATGATATATATAAAACTGCCGATGCGATTGGGGGAGGTCCCTTAGTATGTGATCAATATAACCAAAGTTCGAATTAACAAAGGGAAAGGCCTTTTATATATGAATGGGCAGAAGTACTGTATGGTGGGCCCAGGGTCAATCGCAATCGCAACATCGTAGGGGAGCAGAGTGCAACACATATGGGGAATGCCGATTACGATGGCCCGATTAGCTGTGGGTCGTCCGATCGGTGGGGGAAATCAACGGTGGAGATCTCATCGGGAGGGATTAATCGGAGGCAGGATTTAAAAAATGTGATTGGAACGTTCCGATTGGCGGAGGGCCGTTGGATTAAATGATGAGATCGACGGCTATGGTGTAATCGGGAGTTCGAAGGAAGGGGTGCGATCGGGTAATCGGAGGGAGTGATGCGATTGAAAGATCGAAGGAAGGATTTGCGATTAATCGCATCGGAGAATGTTGCGATTAGCGGATCTTTGCGATTGCGATGAAAGGTGGGATATTATAATGTATGACTTAAAATTTGTTATAAAGTTTAAGGGGTTATGGAAAAGGGGAAGTGGTTGATACGACGGGACTTTATAAAATAAAGCTTTTTATTATAAAGTCCTACGGCATGGAGGGGAAGTGGTCGATACATAAATCACATATTTATTTAAAATAATTTATAATGTGATTTTGTAATCAGAAAGCGGAAAAGGGGTTTTTAAAGGGAAATATTAAACTTTAATAATACAAAGTTTTAAGGGGGAAAATGGGAAATAGGGGGTATATGAAGGTATAAGGACCTTTACTTCACTTAAGCATAAATTTCAATCTAGAAGTCAGTTTTGAGAGTGTAGTATACCGTTGGAAAGCTCTTTCTGGGATCTTTCTGAAGGATCTACTTGGAGGATGATTTGGCACTGAACATGCTGTGGAAAACTTCTCTGAAGGTAGGGACATCACTTTGTGGAGATAACAGCTTCTGAATTGTGACTTATTACACATGATGACATAGAATTACATAATGAATAATAATAAAGGCAAAATATCATGTTTTCACCTCAAAACACAGTTTTGAGGTGAAAATTACATCAAGCTGAATAAAATTTCTCTTTGATCTTCATGGTGCTGTGACTTTGTATTTATTGACTTCCTCATGACCTAGCTGATATTATTGGCCTTTGACTCATTAATTTGACCATGGTGAGACCGTAGAAACTAATGAGACCCATCCTATGACCTACTGATATGATTTTGGTAATAAAAGTGACTAATGACTAAAGACCATAGGAAGGAGAAACAACAAGTACCTCATGAGGGAAAAATGATAAAAAATTACTACCATCAATGAATCCATGACCTAGCGGAATAGTGAAATTTATTCAGTATGAGACACCTAATATGCAAATGCAAAAGAGTAATTTTGATCACTGATGGAAGTATGACTAGACTGACACTAACAGGACTATAATGGGACTCATCCAATATTATCCCTCTACTAGCTCAATAATGCCTGCAACAACCATATTTTTCAGTTCTTCCTTAACCTTTTTCTTATACTTTAGGTTTAACTTGTAAGGGAGCTGCTAGATAGGCCTAGCATCTGGTTTCAAGGTGATTTTAATCACACCAAGATCTCCAATAATCCCTTTTAGCTCAGAAAATTTAGTGGGAAACAAATCTTGATACTCAGTGAGAAGCTATGCAATCTTACCCAATGTATCTCATCCCAATAATCCACTATCTTGTAAAACTTAGGCTGCTCTTCTATCCCAATATTAACTTGCCTAGTTTTAACAGGTTCAGTAACATCTGGAAATGAAATCTCAGGTCCAAAAACTACGCGCTAACCCTCGGACTCGGGAATGTTAATGTTTCTTGGATCTTCCTCATGGTCTTTAGCAGTCACATTGTGACATTGAACTGCAACCTCTATCTGTGCATTCCATTCTAGTGAATCCCATATCACTGATTCCTTTGGCATATCAAAGATAACATCTTGAATCTCCAGAAATGCCTCATCAACACTCTGAAACCCAATTTCAAAGCTGAAATTCAAAATGAAGCTTTCTTTCAGCGCAACCCATTTTTCAGTATCATTTCGCAGCTCATTCTCCGAGTACCAATTCATGGGTACCCTATCTAGTGTATGAATGAATATGTGAACCCATTCTAGCTGTGGCTCTTCTCCCCAAACTGCAGTCCAACTAGGTAAATGAATGCATAGATCCTCTATGCCTAAATATGTTCCTTTTATTCGGGTGTTGGGGCTATGAAATAATTGTCATAGAATTCGATGGCATTCCTTCCAAGTAGAAATATTCTCTTTGTGAGCTACCCACCAGTGTGCTAGGGTTGAGCACAGATCTAGATCAAGCATACAGAACTGTTGTTCCTCTAGAACATCAACTTCAATTGCATCTAAAAATTGATTGAAATCTTCTATACCATCATAATGGGTTAGTTCACGTACCTCAAAAGATATACAATGCAGAGATCTAGTAACCCAATTACAACACAATTTGTATACTTCATGTAAGCGGTTTTTCCAGTTTTCCAATTCTTCATCTGAGTCTGATAAGCATGAACTATATTTCTCCCAACTAAGCCAGCCATTTTATTTGGGGTTGATCCAATCCTCATCTCTCGCGGTTAATTTTTATACATGATCAATATCATCATCGGCATATTCGTCACGCATCGGCTTAGTGTACCTTGATCCTTCTACATGATCTAGAGGGACCACAACCCTTGTCCCATTGCTTTCAAATACCATGCTCCTGTGCTTGATGTTAATAATAGCATTTATGTCGAAACCCCAGTCTAAGCCTAGCAGCTCAGGATACGGGTTTGTATCATCAAAAATTTCGATGACTTCAAAGTCAAAAAACACCTTGCGCAATTGAATTGTCGATCATTCAATTTTAGGTTCTCCCATTCTATACCATGTTTTCTTACGTAGTACATTTGCATCACACCCCATATCCAGAATGAATTGATCTATCTCAATGTCTCCTATCTAAACAGTCAAGCACATTTCCTGCCCAATCATTCTCTTGCTTTTGTAGATTTTTTTGATAGCCCTCTATTCTTTCTGGGGTTGTTCCTTCTCAACACAGTTATCAATTAATGTTTGCAGTTTTTCAACTGCCCTCTTATTGCGCAGAAGCTTAATACAAGCCTGTAAAAACACTTTCATTTTAGTTAGATTGGTCACCTCTGTTGTATCAAGAGGCCTAATCGATACTTTTGATGTCAATGAACCAGGGTCCCTAAAGTTCTTCTTTGCCTCGTTAAAAGTATCCTTTTCCTTCTGCAAGTTAAATCCTTTCTTCTTCTTAGGGGCTTTTCGAACCCAGACATCTGCGAAAGGTTTCTTACCTTATGCTTTGTTTTCACCAATCGTTACACCACTTCGGGTCACAATATTAACACTAGGCTCTTCAAAGCACGGCTCTGCCCTCATCATCTGAATGTACCATGTAGGTGTCAGAGTCTTCTTTTCCTCCATCTTCGCAAAAAAAAAATCGAAATATTCATATACCTACATGATTTTTGTGTCAAGTTCGTGCAGTCATGCGCAAAGTGGCCAACTTCTCCATAATTAAAACAGATAATATTGCCTCTTCCATGACCAGCTCCTCCTCCTCTTCCATGCCCTCGGCCCTAAAATCCCCTCCTCCCAAACGGTTACGTAGGTGAATCTGGACCTCTAATTTCTGACTGCATCCTGTAGGTCGTAGCTTTTTCAATCATTAGGTCAAAACTGCAACAATTCTTCTCATCATGGCCTACATATCGACAAAAGTTACAATATAGCTACCTGTCCATCGGAATATATTTGTGAAACCTGGGATAATAGTCTCTAGGGTTTTGTCCGACTACTTGACATATTGTGCACCATATTCGGGGGTTTTCACCTGCCGGTGCTCTAACCCCTGGATTAGGTTTGAGCGGGCTCAGTCTTCCAACTGCCATATATTCACCATATACGAGGCATTGCTCCTTGTTGTTCCCTTTAGCTTTGCAGCACATGCACCATATCTCTGTGTACATGTCCTTCCCATTTTCCATCTGTAAGCATTGCAATTCTAAGTGTAAGTTAGCCAGTTGACTCTGAGTCTGCTGAACCCCAGCCTGCACATTTTGAACTGAAGAAGCTTCCATCTTCATCGCGATTTCCACAGCTTCACCCTAGGACACAATCTTCTATTAAGACAAATGCAGGCGCAAATGCGGTAATAACATTGCAATGAGCCATTATTTATGTTGATCATCATTAATGGTGAAGCCCTCATCCCTGATGATATGTTTTAACTGATGATCCACTTCCCATGTGGTTTCATTCACTTCCTGATGAATATCCTTTAATTTGGTAACACATTGAGCATATGACTTTAGCTTTCATAACTATTCCTTTAATGAATTTTCGATATCATCTATCGTTGCATTTGGGTTATTTTCTACATACCTCATATACCTTTCCAACATGCATTCTTGGAATGCAGTAGTGAGTTGCACTTTCTTAACATCATCATCCTTAATCTTTTATGACTTCCACCTAGCCTCTATGAAAAACAAGAATATTTTAGTGTCTTCATTCCCAACACCCTCAAAAGTATGTATCTTAATATAGTTAGCCATATTGAATACTGGTGGTGGAGGTGGAGGTGGAGGTGGAGCAGGATGGAGTGGAGTGTGAGGTCGATTTGGGAGTAGGTTGGATGGAATCTAAAGAACAATTGTAGTCATTTCTTCAGATTGCAAAGATTCACTAGAACTGCTTGTTTTAGACTCTTCGTCACTGTTATATTTTACTTTGAGGGGACTATACACAAAATTTTCGTCTGAGTCTGCGTTATAAATTTCTCCACTGTGCTTAGAGCTAGGTTGCCCTCTTCTTAACATTCACTCAGTATCGCTCCACATAGTACCCTTTTCACATAATATTATTTTAATCTACAGCTTTAAAGAGCACAATAAATTACCTCGAGGACCTTTGAAAAACCTTCTTTCAGCTTCAAAATATGACAAAGAGGTGTCAATAGCAAATTCTGTGAAAAATCCACCCAGAATGTTGTCGATCCAATAATCTACTGCACAAGTGATCTTATTGTTGGATTTTTTCAATTTTTGAATCAACTCAAGAGTCCACTTGGTGACTGCGTCATCCTTCATGCAAGTTTGAAACTCAACAAGCTGAGATAATCACTCATGTAGTTCTATTGCAAAGGACGCAAATAAAATTGTATGCTGCTTTATATAAATAAATATTTGTTCCCACTCTTCAACAGACAATTGCAGGTTTTAGTTTTAGTGGATCACGAACTCGCACATCTTTCTATCCAACCAATATTCTAATTTGGGCTTATTCAGATGCCACAACATCAAATATCCCTCAAAAAAATCCTGGTCCTAGTAAAATAACCATTTGTTGGCTTAAAGGGTCTTGACACAGGTTCATAGTGTTCTACGCAACCAACAAAATCCTCCAACTAATGGCCCTTTCAGAATTGATATGCTTGTGCAAACCAAAGTCTCACCCACAGTAGTATGGGGGGTGTTGGAACTAGGTTTATCAACCCTGAAGGTGGAATATGTTATGGACCTATCCCTTCCCGATCTGATCTAATCAATAATGTTCTGCACAAGTGATTTTTAACCCAATTCAAATATAAGTTTAATAAACCCTTAACGTAAATGCAGATATCGTGCAAACACAGAGATGTATTCTCATTCAGATTTACTTGACAGAACCCTTAACAAAAACTTATATAAATATTACGCAATTATATAATTAACTCATATAGATACGCATCAATAATATAAACCATAGCAGAGCTATAAGCAATCAACACATTAACACATAAACTGATATCATGTAAATCAACTAGTAATTATGTCAAAATTTCTATTTATTAGCATATCTACAATTCTTCTCTTGCGCACACAGTCGTAGAGTCCTCACACACAACCTAGGACTTAGGTCTCCATGCACACAGCTGCAGGAGCCTATCTCTACTCAGACTTATTAAAAAAACTTTCCCAAAATCACTTAAACATTAGATCATCTATGATTCAATGTATATCAAATTGACTCTTACATTCATTTTTATATGAATTAGACATGCTAAAACCATGGACTCAAACTGTGGTTTGAGCTCCATGTTTTACCCTTTTAACCATTACAAAAAGAAGGATCTTTGACCTACCTCAAAGCCCCCTGATCTACGCGTTGTGCTTTAAAAAGATAACAAAATTGACTTAAACTTAACCCTAGGGGACCCTAGCCCAACAATTTACACCAACATCTCCAAGTTCATCATGACATTGTGTGACATTTCTCAAATATTTCAAAATGGTGTCATTATTTTGCATATTGGTACTTCAAAGTTGATCCTTGAGTGTAAAATTATTTTGGTCACTATTATTCTGAAATAGTTTTATCGGTGATTACCACATTGCGAACGAAATTTTTTTTCCATGGAGATTTGATACAATGTGATCACATAATCCCTCCAAGATTATTCTCCTCACCTTTGCTACATCTTTATTCCATTGAGAAAGGTTCCAGGTATCAGAATTTGGTGGTTTTGCAACATGTGTCTTGATGTGTTCTAGCAATCCATTGTCATCCAATATCGCCTCCATAAAATCCTTCCATGCAACAAAATTAGAGGTTCCTTCCAAGGCATACTCTAGTCTCATTCCATTGAAGTCCATTTTCTCAGCTCTGAAGAGATCCTCTTGCATTAAACTCCAAATTCGAACCTCCTGACAAACAACTTCAAAAAAATTTCTCTGATGTGAATCCAGATCTATTCCCATGTAGAAATTATGATGTATATTTGAAACGGATCATGAATTTTTGTCAAAATCATAAGACACAAACCTACTCTACAGCTCTGTGAACCTTAATTCACAATTTAGAAAAAAAAAAAAATTATACATGCAATAAGAAATCGCACACATGAAAATGGTATTTTTATTTGGGAAAGGAATTTGCTAAAATACCTAGTGCCTACTTGCATTAATCTGATGAATAGAGATGTATTACAATTTCTTTTCTCAACTGAGGACAACCTACAAGTGCATAACCTATCTCTCTACTCATTGAAAGGCTAAGACCTAGACTTAGTCAATTTTCTCCTCTACTTGAGATCCTATTTCTTTGCATTGTTCCTTGAGAAATTTGGCCCCTATTATTTAGGAATTTCCCCAAAATGGATTGTGCAATTCCTTAAGTTGATCATCGGACTACATGCCAAACCTGTACACTCAAGACTTGTATAAACTTATGTTACACTGCCTTTTAATCTCCACGAAGCCTGGGGAAATCGAATTATCCGCATGCACTAGATATTTTGGGATGATTGATTAGTTCACTAGATGATCATTCAGTTTGATTGAAGTCCCACTACACAAATCACCCTCCAATAGTTCCTTTAAAAGTTAGAACTAGTTTAACTAAAAACATACTTAGGTAACTGACCTTGATTGATACAAATTATCAATCAAACATTCTTAAATAAACTCGAACTCCTCCAACTCAAATTTACTGAGTAAAATCAGTGACACAAACCATGTAACATAATTTAACTGCATCCAAGTTTACTGTTGATGTGGGAAATTGGTTTTTTTCAATTTAATCAAGGAAAAATAAAATTTAGAATCTCTTCCTGCATTTTTAACCACTAACCCTCATAAATAAATGGATTATCAACCACCCCTATCCTGCATCT
This sequence comes from Pinus albicaulis, assembly GCA_034641835.2. NCBI lineage: Eukaryota > Viridiplantae > Streptophyta > Pinopsida > Pinales > Pinaceae > Pinus > Pinus albicaulis. The sequence goes on from CM076577.1 coordinate 88,538,730, forward strand.
GTGGAACTCAAATTTCCCTCTTGACAAGGCCTTTGCCAAAATGTCACCATCTTGTTCGTCTCTCGAAATGTAATGCAACAACATTATCTGCCTCTACACACAGTCTTGCAAATGGTGATACTAGATATTTATATGCTTTGACTGATTGTGAAAAATAGGATTCTTAAAGAGCTTGATGCAAATTTGATTATCACAGTAGATCATAGTCGGATCCATCATTTGACCAAACAATCCAACAATTATACTTCTCATCTACATCGCCTCACATGTTGCTTAACTTGCAGCCATGTATTATATTTTTGTTGAGTTGAGCACCACAGGTACTTGCTTCCTGTTGTATGAGGAAACCGTTGTGGAACCAACACTGAAAATTACACCTGATGTACTCTTTCTCTCTGATGGAATCCCCACCCAATCTGCATCTTTTAATCCCCACAACTTCACTCCCTGGGTCTTTTTGTACCATATTCCAAAATGGGTAGTACCTTTGAGGTACCATAGAACATACTTAGATTCCTTCCAAATTAATTTGGTTGGCTGAACCATAGCTTGGCTCAATTGGTTGAATGCATAACACATATGTGGTCGTTTGTTCAAAAGATAAATCAGTGAACCAACTAACTGCTGATAAATGGTATCCTCCACTTCCTCACCTGAAGTGGCATCGTCCTTCCTCCAGTTGGTCTCTAGGCCTGTCTCCATCGGATTGAAAACCTCCATGCAGAATCTATGCAATATCTAATTTTTATACTTTCCTTGAGAAACAAATAGTTCCCCATCGCCTTGCCATACTTCTAATCCGAGGAAGTAGTGCATGAGGCCCATGTCATTCATTTAAAATTCTCTTGCAAGGTCCTCCTTGCAATAATTGATCGGTTTTTCATCACCATTTAAAATCAATTCATCAACATATAATACAATCATCAACAATTTACCTTCTACCAAGATATGATAGAGTTTTGCATCTTGTTTTAAAGATAAATCCCCTCTGTAGACAGAGGCAATCTCTCTAGCCCTAGAGTGGGTCTAGCAACACGAGATTCTTTATAACATAAGCTTTCTTAACCAATGCTTACACTACAAGGAGGAAAGAGACATAAATACCTTTTTCCAATCGATATCCTTGGATCCATTGATGGTGACCTTGATCCACGATCCTTGTAGGCCCGCTTGCTGCTATTGATGGCACGCAAATACCTATGGATGATCAGGAGACAACGTCAAATGTGATACAATAAATAATAAACGTAAAAAATAGCTATATATCATATCAAGGAGTACCATACTATTTGCATAATCATGAAGACAAATATAGAAAGAAAACATCAAATGTTATTATTGGTAAATTAAAAAAGGAGAGCTTACAACTAGGCCTTAATGTTGGAGGTGTCCTTAGGTGAAAATATGATTCCTTCACCTAGCTCAAAACCATTCCTTCTCTCATGCACTTTGTCGTAATCAAGATGCAAGCATGTGAAGGGATGAGAGTTCAGACGAGTCTGAAAATGATCAACCAAGCTCTAAACTTGGGGGAGAATGAGGGATGTGAATTTATAACAAGGAGAAGGAGCTTGGGAGCCCATGAAAGGAGGAGGGAGGTCCACTTTCTAAGGGATGATCCCCCATGGATAAGATCAAAGCTCAAAAATGAGAGAGCTCGACCTTATCATCTATGTTCAACAACCAATTCACCGCCCTTGAGCTTCTAAAGGTCGAAGCTTCTCCTCCATTTGAGGAAGCATTGCCAGAAAGGGGATCAATGTGTTTTTCCAAGAAATTAAGGTGCTGGCAGTGCTGGGCCAAAACTAGGATAAGGACATCAGTGCGATCATAACACCAGGAAGGGAGCTGACCCAGGAAACTAGGAATTTGACCAATTTTCTTCAGTCATATTTCAAGGAAGTCTTCTTTGGATCTTCAAGGGGATATATCAGCATATTTCTTGATGATGGAAACATTGCACAGGATTCGTCACGTGGCATTTTAGGATCAAGGACGGGAAAATGAGCATGGTGACAAATTACTATGAAATAGATGCCCCCTAAAGCATGAAGGTAGAACAAGGAGTGATGGATGAAATGCTTTATGAACCAAGGAAAAGAACGTAGACTACCTTAAGAGAACCTGTGAAATCAAACATGTACAATATATGACATCTCTGGTATAAATATGCCTAACAACATGATGTGGCACTAGGAATCAAATGTCACATGAGCCCACGGTATGGTCACAATCATCCGTTTAAAAGAGATCATAGAAATGGATTCGCAGTATGGAAGTAGTCATCCGTATAGATAGGATCATGTACACAATCATGCATACTCAATAACTCCATGCAGCCTAGACCAAAAATTAGATGTGACCCAGGGTCTTCACCGCGATCTCAATCAACCCAATGTACGAATCTAGCCATGTGAATAAATGTGTTTGTGTTGAACATGGTAGAAACCACCTCATTACCGGCCAATGATGAAAATGGTTAACAGGCACGAGAGAGACCACCAATAATGACGATGGACCTCAAGGTACAGCAACATAATCTACAAGTGTGAACAAATGTGTTGAAGTCCAACACTTGCAGAATCATTCGATCAAAGGCCAATGATGTGAAGATGTCATCAAACATGAAGAACTTGTCATTGAGGCATGCAAGCTCCAAGGTACTAAAAGAAGTCTCTAAACCACTTTCCTAGATAATGAGTTGAAGTCAACAGGAATTGATTCGTCGAAGGAGGGCCATAAGGATTCCCACATCATCGACACAAAAAAACATGTATCTTAAGATGATAGGAGTGATTCGGTATTATATCATAGGATGTAAAATGTCCATATGGTGTTTGAAAAAAAGGACTTCTCTTAAACATATTTGTGACACGACTCTAGAGGGTGGGAGAATTTGACTCAAATAGGATCAGAGGTCATGTTGACAAAATTGGTAACCAGATGAGAGGCAAACGGATTTCCCAAACCCATGGAGGCAAAGTGACGAATTTAGGGTGTCCCCAACCCAGCATGAATTGTAGATGAGTTTCATGTTCAAGAGCGAAAATATACCCAAAATACACATAAGATGTTCACTTTCAATTTCTCCCCATCGTCCTAACGAGTGCCTCTCTATTTTTTATAGCTAGCGTGAAGAGGATAGCATATGTTGAGCTATAAAATAACCTGGTGGGCCTCACATGAGGAATCCCAGAGTATCCCACATTTGATGAGATCCCACTGCGTTTTCAGAGATACACTATCGGAGTTCCAGGCAGACTGCATTGATTACTCTGGCAAGTAATTCGAGCAGTCACCTACTACCATGAGCATCATGTGGGCGGATAAAAACCCTGTTTATACATTTTTGTACTAATGTAGGCTCAAAGAGCCATTTTTGTAATAGAACATATATTTTTTGAGCTTTTTCATGTAACACACTTACAAACTGATATATGTATATATATATATAGATATATATATATATATATATATATATATATATATATATATATATATATATATATATATATATATATGTATGTATGTATATGTATATGTATATGTATATGTATATGTATATGTATATGTATATGTATATGTATATGTATATGTATATGTATATGTATATGTATATGTATATGTATATATATATATATATATGTATATGTATGTATGTATGTATGTATGTATGTATGTATGTATGTATATATATATATATATTTATATATATATATATATATATATATATATATATATATATGCATGTTTCTACGGCTACTTGTGTATAATAATGATGTCTTGATTTAAATATCGCGCAAATTTCTATCTAATACATGGCTTGCTAATGAATCTATTAAAGTATTTAAATTTCGTGGAATGTGTTGATATGTGATAAAATCAAAATTCCTTTTCAATAATCTAGCACGTAAATACATACACAAAATTTGAGGATTGTGCACAAAATAATGCCCATTCAGTTGTAACACAACGAGCTGTGAGTCCAACTTAACAACCAAATCTCTTATGCCAATATCAATGGCATCTGATAATAGTTTGATCACCGCACTATACTCAGCAACATTATTAGTTGTACAACCCAAATGACTGCCTTGTAAATCAATTAACTTGCCATCAGGAGCAAAGAGTTCCCATGCTGCGGAAGACGGGTTCTGTGTGTTATGGCAAGTGCCATCACCAAAACCAACATAGTGATTCGAAGGCATCTGCAAACCAAGTGGAACACAGGGTAAGTAGAGGAAAAATGTCTGCAAGGAAAAAAATCACACCAAAAATCAACTCAAATCACACTAATGAATAACACACTAATGTAAAAATTTATCACACTTAATATTAAGCGTAATATCTCTTCATATAGAGTTCAAGAATGAAATTTAATGATGAAAATTTTTCACAATTAATAGAAATAAACCCATAGTTCTACCATTGACACCGCGTGTAACCATTACCTTGGCCAATTTTGAGAGAAGACTTACAGTAGCAGTGATGTTCCCATTCCCCCTAGCCGACTAAGGGTTACAAAGTATGGAAATAATACCCCCAAGGGTAAATGACCAAATGGTAAGAATAGGGTCGAAAGGAGTGGGCGAGTCATGCTTTTTGAGGAAATTAGTGTAAATCTTGAGCTCGTGGGGAAAACAAGAAACCCAGAAAAACACATTCTTGACAATCACAGAGATGTCGAACAGAATGGTCGGAGTGATATTTCCCATGTTGCCCTTGGACAACACTTCATGAATCAAACCTAGATTCTGAATTGGGTCAGTCAATACTGGCAAAGCAGCGTATCCTAGATAGGTAGAGATGTCACCACGTATTGGGAGAAATGAGGAACGATGATGTCCATCATCCCATGGAGTTTATTCGAGAGACATGACCTCCAAAATACTCTCGTCGGTGGGGAGAGTCTCATTCAAGGGATCATGAGAGTCGCAAGAACCAAACCAGGGAGACTATGCATAAGTGTCGAGGGATGAAACCAAATGAGTATTGGTCTCGAATGTAGCCTCGAAATCCATGAGTATATCTTGATACATATTCTCAGCTAGGCTAAGAGGCATAGCATCACCAAAACTCTCAATCTTTCTAGGACTGGGAACAATCCATGTATCATGACCAGATGAAATCATGTTGACGGAGGAGACATTCAGAGGTGGAAGTGGAAAAACTCCCATAAGGGACAAGTATTTGAAAATTCCCGACCCAATGTTCTCATAAGGAGCAGCGACCTTCCCAACATATGGAATGTTTCCTGCTGAAGACTCAGAGGGGAATAAATCCTACTATTCCACAGTCACTATCTTCCCTTTATGAGGGAAACAAAGGAGACGAAAGAGGGTGGAGACCACACAAACCATAGTGTTTGTCAAACTACGTCCAAGATGGATATTGTAGTTTAAGTTGGCGTCTACCACTTCAACTTCCATGTTCACCGTTTTCCCCTCCAACAAGATGGGAAATGCCTTGAGAATGTCGTACGGCTAAGAACCTTGACCATCGAAAGCTTATAAGGTATTCAAAGACTGACTCGATGGGGGAAAGACAATGGCTTTCCAGCATGCGACAGACATGATGCTGGTCGAAGCGCCTTCATAAAAGACAGTCTAATGAATTTTCTTTCCCATAATGGTAACTTGAATCAGAAAAGCTACCTAAGATGGGAGGTGAGGAACGAAATTATCGAGATAAAAAATAATCAGATTAAATTTTGAAGGATCAATCCCTCCAATGGTAGTGATTAATGACTTTCATTGTGATGGGCATGACTGAAGGACCTCCAAATCTGACATCGTCGAAGACACCTAAGCCAGATATTCTATAATATTGTAGTGTCGTGCTGCTCTCACATTCAGATTGTAAGACAATTTCCGAAGAACACCTTTTGGGGGTGGTCGGATGATGGAGTCACTACTCGGTCTCTTGATATGTAGAGGAATAGAGGTAGGAGGCATGGAAGAAGAAGAGTGATCTGGGAATTTCAGTTCCACAGGATCCTTGGATGGATTGGGATAATCTTCCATTATCATGGTGATGGCAATGGATTTCGTTCCAACCATGAACACCTAAGAGCTACCAGATGATTGAGCTTGGTCTACCATTTGCATCTATTGGGAAGGAAATGGTTCTTTCAAAACTGTTGGAGTCCCAGGTGCGCCCTTTAGAATATGGGCAACTTTGGCACATCGATGAAAATCCTTCATGTAATGATCATCATCACATATTAAACGAGGATATTTGGGCTTACGGGATGAATAATAACCACCAGAAGACTTATTTAAATCATTTTTAGGGTTCTTGTATTTACACTTTCCTTTACCCTTTTTCTTACCCTTCGAGGATTTTTCTACTGCGAAAGAATGAAAAAAATTTACCTTTGAGGTTTTACCAAGATTCTTCTGATTTCGAGAAGGAGGGGGCACGATGGAAACAATGGATTTGGACTTTGAAGAAGACTTAGGCACACTTCTATCAGTATGAGCCACTATCCCAATAACACTATCCACCGGAGGCATAATAGGAGACTGAGATGATGAAGGATTATTTGAAGGTTGTGGTGCATCAGGTAAAAACTCATATAGAGTCCTAGACTAGGAATAAACCAAGTCAAGGTATTGATATCTAGCGATGACCTACTATTCTGTGACACAAATTCCTATTGCAATATCTTTTGCAATTATGGGAACGAATGATTTTGTGAACCATTTGGTCAATAGCTCATCTGGGATCTCAAATTTGATAAGGCGACAGCAGCGCCGCCATTCATGGATGTGATACAAGATATGTGTAGCAGTTGACTACTTCAACGAAGTGATAAAATGGATGTCAGTTTCATACGAGACAGGTAACTGGAAGTGAGTGAGGAAGGCCATATCCAAGGAATTGAAATCAAAGAAAATTACTCGAGGGAGCTCAATGTAAGATTTGGCCGTAGCATCGGTCAAAGTGTGCTGGAAGAGATGAAGATGAATATAATCATCAACCCAAGAATTAGAGGAACACCACAAATGGTATTTCATAACATGTTTTTGAGGGTCTTCCACAGATTTTCCATCTAACTTCGGACAATATCCTCGAATCTTAGTTGGAATCGGTGGCCAATGCAGTTGATGTTGGATGGGGTCATTTCTGAGCTTTGACAAATCCATCAATTCAAACGTAGCCAATAACGATAAAGGAGGATGATGAGGTTATAAATTTTGGGGGTTCCAACCTGATTGATAAGGATCTGGCCCCAATAGGCCGGATTCTGACCCAGATATGCATATTTCCCCCATGGTTGGTAAGGACCTTGTTGCATATATTGCTGATAGGGACCTGGCTAGGGTTGTTGATATGGCCCCTATGGGTACTAAGGTTGTGGACCTTGCTGGACATGGGGTCCAAGATAAGGTCCATGTTGAACATTAGGTCCAGTTTGCAACCCCTGCTAAAACTACGGTCCAGCCTACAGTCCTTGTTGAACACGAGGTCCAAACTCTGGTCCCTACTGAACATGGGGTCTAGCCTGAGGTCCTGGATGAGCCTACTGGTACTGAGGAATTTACTTATATGAAGCACTAGGTTGAGGCCCAGTCTAGGGTTGCTGGTACTGACCTTGAGGAAAAGGTCAGTACTGAGTACCAGACTGATGAGGGAAAGGACTAGATTAACCCAGAAGGAGATTTAGACCGGCTTGGGTGTAAGAACCAAAATGAGGATTGGTCACAACAACACTAACAAAAAGTTGGGGTTGCTAGACGTATTGTTGATATTGTACATTCGGCCTTTGAAAATAAGGAATGTTAGGTTGTTGAACATACGAATATACTAGGTTCGGCTGTGGAAAGGGCTGTTGAACCTGGGAATATTGAACATGAGGCTAACTTACCCCAAGAATAGATCCGGAACTTGGTTTCCCCCCACTTAAAATGGGAGGTACATAGAGAGGGTTAGACAACCCCCCAAGCACGCACTAAACCATGGATTTCCCACTCAATGGTGGGACTACATTAATCTTAAATGGCAAAAAGGGGATAGAGGATCCAAATGACATGGTCATTTGACCAATGGTGACCGTCGGTTGAACAAAATTTTGAGAAAACATAGCCACGTTCGAAACAAATGGGCCTTAATACGAAGGAATACCCATTGACCAAATAGGATCTGGAAATAAGGGTGTACCACTGGATGTTAGGTAAACATGACTCGATGTAGAGTCAATGTTGACTCGAGTAAATAGTAGTGGTTTTTGGGCACATGGTTTTGTGCACCCCTGGTTTTAGCCCATGGTATTGCATGTAATGTAGCCTATAAGAGGCTGGGAATACTTCATTGTAATGTAGGCCTGGAGGTGAGCGGTGAAGGCTCACTTGGCCGGATTGGCCAGGGTTTTGGCCAATGCTTAATGAAATTTCATTGGTTGGGTTTTTCCCCAAATTTGGGGTTTTCCCGGTTAAACATTGTGTTTATGTTTATGTGATTTGTTGCTGGCTCTTTCATGATTATGATTATTTGTTCCTCTCAGTAAATATTTTATTTATCCGGTAAATTCCTAACACTGGAAGCTCCATAAATGAGGTTTCCCAAAGAGTTATAACCGTGCAAGAGCATAGAAGCAACATAACTAGATGGTATTTTGGTTCCACTACTTGAATCATGAGGCATGGATCCAAACAAACAAAGAGCCTTCTGGGATGTACGAGCCAGAAGATTCTTGCAGAGTACTTTGAGGAGCACTAATGAACAGAACATCATCATCATTTGACACCATTTCATCTGGAAACAACCAATGAATGGTAGAGCGAGATGCTACCGGAGAAGCTCAAAAATGGATTCCAGGTTGATCAAAATCACTATAAGGTTGCTTAGGAGATACTACAATCGTATTAAAGAGAGGATTCGAAGGAAAGACCGAGAACTGTGCATCTCGTTCTGGGCTTTTCGTCTCAGATTATTCTGATGTGGTCCAAGGAAAATCATCAAGAGGTACTCGAGATGATATGGGTTGAACACTGATGGCAATTCCAAGCTCTTCACCTTGCGCTTCAAAGGGTCCAACAGGAAAACAAGGAACCTCTAGAGGAGGTTGCTAAGATCCATCAGAGGAGAGAGTGGGTGGATTCGACGATTTAGTCACGATGACCTTCGAGAAGAAGATCAAAAAGTAGTGAAAAAAATCACAACTTACCAAGCAATAAAAGCTGGAGAAATTCACGAGTAAGATGTTTTCGTGGGCAGTTACATTTAGAATTAACAAAAATAAATAAAATAAAAAGGGATGTGCTAGGTATAAAGGTTTAGAAAGTATCCATGAACTGCAATATACACCTTGGTGATCAAATGAAAGAGAAGTGACCAAGGACTTAACATACGATAGCCAGTCTCTTTGAATGTTGTGTTCGTTGTATCATGTCTACAAGGTGGTCGACTCGGTTACCTATGGCAGGCTTGCAACCTAGTGGTATCTCCAAAAATATACGCAACGGTACGTGGGAGTCCATCCTGTAGTAGTGATATCTAATTTGTTACACCAATTTTTGGTCATCTAACCATTTACAATTAGATGGATCGAAACACACCATGTAAGACCAATTTTACCATAGTAAAACTTCTTTCACTATAGGAAATAATTTAATAAACCATAGTTTATTAAGTTATTTCTGGTCCAAATAGAAAACACCACGAGGAATAATTAAATAAATCCTTATTTATTTGATTTTTCTATAGGAATAATTAATTAAACCTTTGTTTAATAATATTCGTGGTCATATTTAACCCAATTAATGAGAAATAATTAGATAAATCATTATTTATCTTATTATTCTCTAGGAATAATTAATAAAATCATTATTTAATTAATATTCCTTGTTAAATTTAACTAAATCATTGAGGAATAGTAAAACGAATAATTATTTGTTAAATTATTCCCTGATCCCATTCTTGAAATAATAAATAAATATTTTATTTTTTTATTGTTTCTAAATAAATGGATTTAACCAATTTAAATTCCTTTTCCCTCCAACAAAATATAATAAAATATTCCAAGCAGTTAGATCTAGATCTTGGTCAATAATATTTTATTATGCGCCATTATCAAGGATACCTTAATATTTTGTTATAAATAGGAGGGTTTTCCATTCACTTCTCACCTTTGGTCCTTTTATCATGGTCAGACTTTGATCCTCTTATCATTGTCACACTTTGATTACTTTTATTTTATTTTTTGCTTATTGAGCTCCCTTTGACTTCTACACATCTTGGGTATTCTACACCATTAAGAGAGAAACTCTAAAACTGAACTGTTTGAGGAAAACCAAGAATCCATCCCATTGAGGGGGACTGTATTAGTTCCCTTCCCAGGTGTTAATATAATACACAAAAATCTTTATAATTCGTGTCATGTCCATTGGATATTTTGGAGAAACTTTTATTTCATTTTGTTGTTTAGCTACTTTATTTGCATAGATCTGGGTTTATTTTTCATTTGTTTCGACCATCTATTGCAGATCAAAGAATTTAGACAACCATCTTTGTTGTTAGGGTTTTTTTTCATGTGCAGCTAAAGTGATCTCTTTTCGTACACTTGTGCTAAGAATTCATTCTAACAAATTGGCGACTCCACGGGGTTTTATTCAGATTTTCTAGCATGACCATTTGCTTCAGTACCTAGGGTTGTTATTCATCTATTTTTTAGCTTCTTAATGTTTTTTTTAACCTTTAATGACCTAAAATAGTAAAAAATTCAACTTTTGCATGTTTCTGGGTGTTTTCCACAGGTAAAAGGTATCGGTCGCGCCACAGACGAAAAAATGTTTCTACAACCTACCGTAGAGACTTCTGGAAGTGCAACTCACACTTTTTAGCCCAAAACCTATGATTTCAGGGCCCAGATAGCAGTTTTTAGGCCAAAAACTACAGTTCACTAACAAACAGGTTAGTACCTGCGAGCTGCAATTTCTTGCGGGGTTTTTTTTATAATTTTCAGGGTTTGTTGCAAGCACTGTTCAGGGTTTTTTGACCTCTGTATCTCCCCATATTAGGCATGGATATGCTCAATATTTTTTGTCGAAGTGGGAACAAGCCTCTTAGGGCTTTATTACGCTTCCACCCTTTTAGGAAGGGTTTAGCTGAGTAGGTAGTCTGATATTTTGCAGCGCTTTCAGCCATTTTTCAGGGTCTGATCCCTCTTTCTTTCAGATCCATTCACATTGATTATTATCTCATCCAAAAATCCCTCTTGATTCTTGTTTGGCCTCTCCCTTAGGGTCCCTCTTTTTTCCCTTAGGGGTTTAACCTGTCGTCTCCCATTTTGCAACATTTTTCCCTCTAGTTTCTTGTTTTTTTCTACACCTCTTTTCAGCAGATCTGAGTCATTAGATCCCTATCCATTATACCTTAGATATTTGGGCCACCTTGTGTGTTTTGAGTCAATTTCGCTTGCCTCTTAGGCTAGTTTCTTGGGAGCCCTTATTTTTTGTTTGAATTTATGCATCTTTAGTTGTTTATTTTACAGTCGCTTCAGTTTTATTTACAATTATACAAAAAAATTTATTTTTCTTTATACACAACCATCTGGGCTTAATTAAAATTAACACATAGATCACACACACGCACACCTAAAGCAAAAAGTGCTTGGTTTACACTGCCAAGCCAAGACATAAACATCGTAATTACTTTATCTGCCCCTATATGCCTTTGTTTATCTCTCTTCATTATTGGGTTACTTGTGTCTTACGATCATTGCGCCCCTAAGGCATTTATACTAGAGACTCCTAGGCCTTCATCCTCAGTTTCCATTAAGAAGACTTACTCCACCTCGTAGACACCGAGTTAGTCCTCTGCTACGTCCCTATACCGACTCTGATTCAAGTCCTTCAAACCCTCACTCTCATTTCAAACCCGGTTCCCCTCTACCTCATTCTCCCATCATGTCAGGTGCTAATGCAGGTATTGGTCCTAATGCTGGTGGTAGCCCCGACCCTAAATTTGGAGTTGCTAGTAGTGGAACCAATACTGGAACCATCCCGGCTACTCCCTTTCTACCTTTTATGGTAGGTTTGAGCCTCCCTGATTTCAGCCAGTTAATTAATGACCCTATACACCATGATCCAGGTTGGCATGTTATGCCAACTAAGTTTCCTTCTGACATCCCTTAGTTCGAAGGAAATGCTGGAGAGGACTCTACCAATCATGTATGTTCCTTCCACATGTGGTGTTCATCCAATTCTATCACTAATGACTCTATCCATCTTCGGTTATTCTAGCACACGCTCACTTGAGATGCTGCCAAGTGGTATGTCGACCAGACCTCTTACTCTCATTCCACTTTTGCGACTATTTCTAAAGCGTTTCTATCAAAATTTTTCCACCCACCTTTCTGACCATGTCCAAGAATGGCATAGAAGGAGGAGCTTATGTCGAGCTCCCACATTCTACAACCGTGTCTATATGGATTGGTTTCTCACAATGCTTTTTCCCTCTGTTGGTAAAGACGTCGGATCTTATTTTCCTCAGAAAGAGGAAGAATATCTCCAAATCCCATTGAAATATGACCTCATCTATGCACAGTCTGGTTATGTTTATATTGTCATACCGGATCTTCCTAGACCTGCTGGTGCCAATGCACCAGGGGCATCTCACGCTGCCGACAGTATCGTTGGATCTCTTTCACATCTGTATACTCATCATCCCATGGGTTATGGTTTCCCTCAGTGAGGGTCTAGCTCCTCTAGCACATATCCCCCTCCTGACAACATGTATCTTAGACAAAGCACATTCACCCCATTGCATCAACCAATGGCAGGGCCTATGGTTGCTCAACTTGTTTACCCCAATGTTGCTCAACCTCCTTTCTATTCTTATCAACAGACCGATGCTCCAACCCCTCCGAGATTAGCAACCCATCCTCCTATGCCTTCTCAACCTCCACCGTAGCAACAAACTCCCCCTCCGAGTTAGGTTAATGCACGGCAGAGCGCGACCGACCCTCAAAATTCCAAGAAAAAGAGGAAAGGAAACCAAAATCAACCAGCACAAGGTAATCAAGGGTGCCAAGGGAACCCACCAAACAATAACAACCAGCAATAGGGAAATCATCTCAAGCAGGACAGGCCTCTTTGTACAAACAATCCTTGTTCTTGTTGTGGTGTCCATGTCCATTATACTCATGATTGCCCCATTTTACCCCAAATGCATTAGTTTTTGGAAGCACTAGCAGCATCTAGAGGACAACAAGACATGGTTTCAAATCCTCCAAATACTGCACCTATTCAACTGACTATTTTTATTGATTCTTTCCCTTAGCAAGGATATGTGGATGCCTAACCCCCTCAAGGATAAGCTGCCCCTCAAACCTCTTAGTCTGGTACCTCTGACTACCAGACTCTCATGACGAATTCTGAAGTGGTTAATACTACTAATGTCAACCTTGAAACTTAGTCGCAGAAATACGGCAAGCCTCCTACTTCCTCAACAACCTCGTCTCAAACCAAAGTTTCCATAGAGACTAGTTTGACACCTGATACCCCTTTATAGATCCCTAAACCATGAGAAAGGGTCCTTCCCAAGATCCCTAAAGGGCCATTACTCTGAACTTCTACTTCTTCCAAAGCTTCCCATAATTACATCATAATAGATGACTTAGCACAATCTCCTGCTGCTATGTTAGCACTGGAAGTCCTCCAGTCATGCCCTTCACAACGTAAAGCTATATTATCTACTCTGGGCATTGTGGATCCTTCAGATGATCGTTTGATTGTCTTTGATGTTGACAAGTCGGAACATCCCACCTTAACTTCATATGTCACCTTCCAAATACCAGTCAAGATTCGGAATGCCCATGTTTCGTGATGTATCATTGACAAGGGCGCATCCACCTCTTTGATGTCCACCTTTGTTTGGAATAAACTCGGATCACCTAAGTTAGCCCCATCCACCATCACATTGTGCCCTTGGGATGGTCACTCTTCTCAACCCCTTGGCATGTACCGCAATTGTCCTATCACTCTTGGGACAAAGACTGCTTGTATTGAGACTGAAGTCATTGATGCCCCCTTAGATTATAACATCCTATTGGGTCGTAGCTACACCTATGCGATGTCTTTTTTCACATCTGTGATTCACCATAATATGTGCTTTCCTCACAATGGAAATATCATTACCATTGATTAGTTGACATATTACGAACCGAAGTCTCAACTTTCCCCTGTGTCTATCATATCTTTGGTGGTCTATAAACAATCAGTCACACCTCTTACCAGTGTTTCACCTAGATTCTATAAATATTCCACCTTGCTAGGTGCTTTCCTTGGTCCCTCCCCTCTTATCACAGATCCTAGCTCGTCGAATGTTTGCATGATGCAATCGTCTCGGACTAGCCACAAGTGGTCTGGTTCAACCACCCAGCAGCTGACGCCTCCGCAACTTGCTGGTGGTCACTCGACGGAGCCTACAGGGCCTTCATTTCTAGGACCTTCCTCTTCTACTAGTGTCTCTTCTACTCCTTTTCAACCAAGAACGGTTCCCCCTAGCCTTAACCAGTTGGGAGCCATTCTGCCAAGCCATTATCCCTTCGGTTAGATATTTCTTCTCGCTCCCCCCTTTGGAGTCTTTTTAGTACCTGTTATGGCTATGTTGAGCCTTCCCAATTTGACCCTGGGGATCCCAGTCTCATACATTGATCCCCCAGTCAGGACCCTACCTGGTCAACTCAAACCTTATACCACTTTTACCCCAGTCCAACTAGTCGCCACGACTCCTACCTTTTCTTTAGTGCCTCAACCACCTCAAAAGGACTCTACTCCTGTTGTGAAATCATCTAGTCAAGGGGGCAAAGCCCGAAAGAAGGAACCTAAGGATAAGGCTACCCAAACAACTCCTGCTCCTCTTAAGCCTCCAAAGAAGTCACCTTTATGCACTTTGTGTGATGTTGTTGGGCATGCTACCCAAAATTGTCCTGAACTTCCTCTTCTCAAAACTGTGGTAAATGAAACATTTCATGAATCCGATATCCCAGAGGTCCATGTTACCTTACCCGATTCAGCTAAGAAGCTTAAAAATTTGTGCATGAATCACCCTTGTGCTTTGTGTGATCTTTATGACCACTATTCTCACCTTTTTTCTCATCTCTAAGTTTTTTGCGATACCCTTGAAGGCATCCGCTGAAACGAGGTTGAACGTAGCTCACCTTCTACTCCTCTACTCGTGCGTTTGGATCAACGTGAACCAAAGGACATTGTCATACCTCCACCCGATGTCGAGATGATGGAACCTTTGGCCACCATCCTCTATCTATCATATCCATGAGATCCTTGGCAGAAAACCCCTTCGAGGAATTCCCTTTTGTTTCGACTGAACCTCCTTCGATGATCACCTTGGGCTCAACATCGATAGATGTTTCATCTACTAGCACTTCGTCTACCCTCTTTAGTGATGTGTATGTGAACCATATCTCTCATGATGATGCATCAGGTAGCCCCGCCGCATTATGTGGTCTTTCTTCTACCAGTCCCCCCATCTTTCATTCCAATGAAGACATTATGGAAGAAATGACCACCCCTGGCTTTCCTTGGGATGATATGCACCATCGTGCATAATTCCTTCCGCAGCATTCCCTTGACTAGTATGCTGTGGAGTCTAAAGACTTCATCTCAGATGAGGTCAATTGGTTTATAAATCCCATTCCTACACCTGATGCTTTCGAAGAAGGAAATATGGCAAATATCTCTCCTACCATTAAAATCAACATTTCTGATAAACCAGGGATAGAAGAAAACATCACCTTAGGGGTAAATTGCACCCCGGAAGAAATTGAGGCTTACATTAATCTATTCAAGGAATTTCGTGATGTTTTAACCTGGTCCTATTCAGA
The DNA here is from genome assembly GCA_034641835.2 of Pinus albicaulis. Taxonomy (NCBI): domain Eukaryota; kingdom Viridiplantae; phylum Streptophyta; class Pinopsida; order Pinales; family Pinaceae; genus Pinus; species Pinus albicaulis. The sequence goes on from CM076577.1 coordinate 88,554,580, forward strand.
GATGCCTGGACTTGATCCTGCTATTTTCGAACACCATATCGATACATGGCCCAATGTCACTCTTGTCCTTCAAAATTTGAGACCAATTAATCCTTCCAAACGTGAGGCTATCAAAGCTAAAATCGACAAGCTTTAGCAGGCTAGTTTTATCTATCCCATTGAATACACCACTTTGGTCTCTAACCTGGTTCTCGTTCTCAAGAAACAAGGCACCATCCATGTTTGCATTAACTTTCATGACCTGAACAGATCTTATAACAAAGAAAAATTCCCCACACCATTCATTGACCAAATCATAAATGAGTGTGTGGGGCACGAGGTTCTATCCTTTGTGGATGGTTTCTCCGGATACAACCAGATAGTTATCCGTCATGCTGATCAGTTAAAAAATCTGTTCATTAGTCCATGGGGAACTTTCACTTATAGGGTCATGTCGTTTGGCTTAAAGAATGTTGGAGCCACCTTTCAAGGGACCATGTCATAATTTTTCCATGACCTGGCTCATATTACCATTGCTACCTCGATGACCTCACTACTCATTCTAGGCAGTGGGCGCAACACCTCCATTATTTGTGTCACGTCTTCCTTCGATGTAGCAAGTATAATATCTGCCTCAACCCATTGAAATGTGTCTTTTGTGTCCCTGTCGACCATCTCTTGGGATTCATCGTGTCCAAAGATGATATTGTGCTTTATACTCTTAAATTTCCCATTCTTGAACTTCCCATTCCTCGTACCTTGTGCCAGTTACCAAGCCTCCAAGGCAAAGCCAACTTTCTTTTTCAGTTTGTCCCTGACTATTCCACCACCGCGCATGGGTTTCTAAGACTCCTACTCTATACCATTCCATTCATTTGGGATGACCATGCTCAATATTCTTTTGATGCCTTGAAACATGCTCTCACTTCCGCTCCCTTGTTTAGTCCCCCTAACTTTGAAAGGAATTTCATCCTGTACATCTCAGATTCCACCTACTCAGTTGTTGGGATCCTTATCTAGGAAGATGACACCAGAAACGAACATGTTATCTATTATGTCAGTACGAACCTTGTAGATCCCCCTTGTGTTCTACTCGCATGAAGGGAAGTAAGCATTGGCCGGCGTGTTCTCAGTTCAAAAACTTCGTCATTATATCATTACGCGTTCCACCAAGGTCATGACCAATTCCAACCCTATGGTGTTCCTATTAAGTGGACGAATCATCATTGGGAAGTACCCCTGTTGAATCGTTATGCTTCAGGTGTTCGATATCGAGTTTGTCACACCCAAGAGTAAGACATGTTTAGCCCTTGTTGAACTCATTTATAAATTACCTACTGGGACACAAGATCCTCCAATTAATGATGATTTACCTGATGAAAATTTGTTTACTATTACTTCGAATGATCCTTAGTATGGTGAAATCCTTACCTATTTGAGAACTCAAAATTTTTCTCCCCATATTGATCATGATGCTCGACAATTTATATGACACCAAGTGTTTCGGGGAAAATCACCCTAGAGGTTTGTTGGGTTTAAACCTCCACAGAGCAGGGCATGCTACTTAAGAAGGACTCACACAACCATACATGTTCATGAAAAACTAAATAGAGTAGATCGAGGAAGTTACCCGTAGGTCCTACGGTTGAAGCAGATCCCGCGGGGTCCAAACCCCCAGCAACCCTTCTTCCTTCTTAACCTAAAATACAAGAAGAAACAAGCACGAAGAACTGGTTGTACAGCATATATCTACTCTAAATGTTAGTGAAATCCATATGAAACATTAGATAAACCATAACAAATGCTTAAATAACAATATTCTCATATATGCAAGTGGACACTAACACGTATATTTCGGGAACAAGATGGTACTTCTGTATTATAAATAGCATGTACAAAAACAACGAGTGGAGAGATCACCTGAATCCTTCCACGATCTTCGAGTAGACCGTCGTCCGGATCCGTCCCGCCCTTGCCTCGCTAAGATTCTTTCCAAACTGGTGCATACGAGATGACATATAGGGAGATGAGCATCTCAAGGAAACAAGGGTTTCCTGTAATGAACTGGGAAAGTGCAGGAGGCACGGGGAATCAGACTTGGATAGGGAATACCAACAGAGTATAATATCAATAATTTTCTCTCTCCCTTAGGCCATACACATGAGGGCTTTTTATAGTCCCTCCAAGTAGTTTCAGCAGTTGGAAACAGTTGGCCACGGGCTGGGGTGGTTGAACTACCTGAGTAACCATCAACCCAGCGCGAAATTAGGAATTTTTATATATTTTTTAATCATTAAAATGGCATACGCGGAAAAGTCTAGCTGTACTCGCGTATACACGCGGAAAAACACGGGCATAGTCGCGTATGAAGGATTTTCCACTGTTTTTAAGTGAATTTGTCCAAGTCTCTAGGAATGGGTGCCCATAAAGCCATGTAGCAATCATGAATCATGTCAAGGTGAGAAATGATGCTATAACAGATGCCCCCTAATATATGAGGTCAGAAGGGGTACATGATGGCCGAAATGTATTATGCACATAGAAAGAACTTCTCAAGGACAAGAGAGGACTTCACCAGATTTCAGCCTGCCAAAAACCAATGAAAGAAAACAGAGAGTCAACTCATGCTGAGGCGGGCATACCCATGCTCAGTCCAAAATACATCATATAGAAAGTAGTGAATAGATCCAACATGTATACAAGTATAGCTGAACTGAAAGTACACAATGAATCATCTGAGCATGGCCCGGAAATATAAGTCTGAATCAATGTCCAAGTATCACATATAAAAAGCTGATCAAGGATGGTGCAACTGGATGTCTGATCATATAAGTAACTGAATCTCCAAGTACCAAATCATAAGAGGTGGAACAAATGGTACAATCACGCAACTCGGGAGCCAACATATAGGATGCTATTGTACTGAACTGCAACATATAAGGGTGGAAGGCATCACTGGCAGATACTGAATGGGCTGTCAAAAGTGAACCGATAAATGCTGATGCAACCCGAGGTCTTCACCGATCACTATGGCACAATTCTACACAATGGGAATAAATGAGCTGAAGTCGACCATGTGAGAAATCGTTGGATTACCGGTCAATGATGTATACCGTTAACCAACGCGAGACAACTCACCAATAATGAAAATGAGTGTCAAGGTGCCCCAGTACAATCTAACAAGTGCGAATGAATGAGTTGAAGTGGAACACTTGAAAGAATCTACCAATCAGGAGGCAATGATGAATCCCCACTGTCGATAGCGAAGAGTCTGCCACTGATGACTGCAAACCCTAAGGTACTGACAAAAAGACTCTAGAAGTTATTCCCAGAGCAATGATTCGGAGTCGATGGGAAAAGATCCGTTGGAAGGAAGGCATTAAGGCATCCCACATCAGTCTAGCGTGAGTGTAACCCGCAGGCCAAGATTTGGAAGGAATCGGACGAAGTAGAGTGATGGAACCAAAACCGAAGTACGTTTCCGACATGCACAAGATGAAGCTAGCACACGGAAGAAACCCTCTGAACCAACCAATAATGAAAGCTGACACAGAGGCGAGAAATCCACCGATAGGGTCAAATGGAAATCAAGGTACTGCACGAATCCCAAGTGTGATAATGTGTGCTAACGTCGAACACAAGGGAAACCACTCAGTCAAAGACCCATAATGATGATCAAATGCTGAGCACAAGGTCACGTATCAATGATGGAAATAGGGCTAGGGTGCGGCTCTAGGCTTGCTCTCAAAGCAATGTGTCGTAGTCGATAAGAGACAAACCTGCCAGCAAGAAGTCAATGGGGACCTTCTCAAACCAGCACGAGCAGAAGAACAAAACATCTGATGTGATAGAACAAGATACTGACAAGACTAGGAAGGCCGACTGAATAATGAGTCAAGAGACACCGCAGAATGGCCAACTCTGGTTAGACTTCCCTTGAACAAAAGCATGACTCGTGATGACCATGGCAGTAAAAAGTGACACTGTATAAGTCTGTTATGCAGGAGGTAGAACAAACTCTCCATATGATTGGAAGAGATAACCAACCGGGGGAGGACTGACAAGTGAAACAAGGTAAAGGTTGAACCTAGGTCAAAACTAAAACCATCCCAAATGAAGGAAATATATATAAGTATATGTGCTTTGTTCAAGGGCGACAAACTGACTCTGTACTGCCATCAAAACAACGAAGATACATCCCGTTCCCCCTCTTTTTGTTATATTTGATTTTTTTGTCTTTTTCATATAATAAGCCTGAAAAAGAATAAAAGAATGCTATGGTACAATGGATAGAACGAGTATCAAAAATCATATGCACTAGTTCCTGGGATTGGAACGATCCTATGCTCAATGCAAGGTGGCGGAAACTGGTAAGCGATACTCAAAGGAATGTTCCATCCATGGGTAAAAGAGTGTCAAGTCGCGATAGCTAAGTGCATGCAATGGTTTAACTTGTACAAATAGTCAAGGTCAAAAGTTGGCTTAAACATCGAGTCCAAATGAAGCCGGCTAAAGGCCAGGATAAACAAGTAGCCAATATGCAATGCAGTAATACAACTCAACAACACCAGGGAGCCTCTAGGGTAATAGCCAGAAAAATGATAGTGAGGAAGAAGAAGAATGAAGCTTCAACACATAAGTCATGGCGGAACTAAAGAGGACTCCCGAGCCTACATAAAATGCAGCATGGGCAACAAGTGATAGCGAGGAACTAACTAGGAAGCCCATGTAAAGGAAGGCTCTACCACCAAGTCATGATTAAATAATCGGCGAGTGAAATGGGTGTAATACTCATGACCTCAATCCGCCAAGCAAAGACCAAACACTTTGGGTACGGTACTATTATGATGAAATTATTCTTTGAGAAGATACCAGCATTGAGACCCAGAGTCATCTCTACCATCAGTAGCCCGAGGGACCCAAGAATTGCCCGTTGGGCAGACATGATGAAGAGATTGGGGGGTAGTGAAGTACCCCGGACCACGTGGGATGATGAGTTCTTCCTTTGGTGGGGAGAACAAATCATCGTGGTGGACGACTATCCCTATGCCGGGATGGACTTTCGTGGAGATCCAGATCTAGTTCTTCCACCAGGCACAGCATGGGGCACAGGCGGTAAGTTTGCAAAAATTTTTGACTTATATAATTTTTTTGGATTTTTTCAAATATGTATGAAAAAATGAAAAACAAACATGTTTTTGATTGGATTCATAATGACTAACGATTTGAAATGATCATGATACAGATATTGGACCAGTTCGACCTGAGGGTTTCCAGCGCCACAAGCGTCGCAGAGGCGAAGCAGATTCAGTGGATTCAGACAGGACACTCCAGGCTGTGCAGAGGAACTTGGAGGGGTTAACCCGCCAAATACCTATGGCTGCCGTGGAAGACCTGCCGGAAGCCATCCAGAGACGGGTGGTAGGAGTGCCCCGAGACTGGGTACAATTATTCCGCCGAGTTGCCACCGCGGTCACGTTCTATAGGAACACGACTTCTGGGCAAGGACCTCAGGAGTAGACAGATATTATGTATTAGATGACTGTATATTATTTTTTGACACTAAACATGATCGGGCATAATCCCAAGTTTTGTATGACCTTATGGATCCAAATTCTGTAAAGTTTTTGAACACTCTGATGATATATATACAGCGATATTTGATGTGATGTGATAAATGTATCAAAATGTATGATGTTTTTTATGATTAAATTTTTATTGTATGGAATGATTAATATGCCAATCCAAAGCCTGATTAGCTAATGAGTCAGCCAACCAATTGTCAGCTCGAGGAATATGAATGAAAGTTAAAAATTGAAATGATCTTTGTAACAAACGTACCCTCAAGAACAATCGTAATAAAAATGGGTCACGAACCCGATAAGTATTGTTCAACTGCGACACCACCAGCTGAGAGTCCAAGAAAACTACCAACGAATCAACACCCAAAGATATTGCCTCCGAGAGTAGATAAACAACTGCAGTGTATTCTGCTATGTTATTGGAAGCAGAACCAATGCAGACCCCTCTTGATACTAACAACTGACCGGATGGATAATGAAGCACCCAAGCCGCGGAAGCTAAGTTCCGGGTGTGTCTACTAGCACCATCGGCGAAACCAAAATGACTCATGACATCCGACACAACCTGCCAAAGCAGATCAAAAACATCACCAACTCATCAAAGATCAAAAATCAACCAGATATGTACAAAACAAAACTACTATATACAAAAGCAACATGCCAGGCCAAAGCCTAGGCATAATACTTCTTCAAATAGAGCCCATTTCGGGGCTCCGGCAACTCGTTCCCTTCAAAATCAACCAAGGTATACGCTCCTTTCTTAAGGACTTTTTTAACGATGAAGGGGCCATACCACATAGACTTAAACTTTCCTACCCCCAGGGCATCTTTTTCTTGGGCATAGACCAAAACAAGGTCACCTTCTGAAAAAACCCTGGGTTTGACCGCCTTATCGTACTGGACTTTGACTCGGTTTTTATGCTCTTCATTCATCGTGGCAGCATCCCGACATGCTCATCGAGATGTTCCAGATGAAGGATCCGTTCTTCAAGACTAGAAGTGTCAGAAAGAAGTTCAACAACTAACTTAAGAGAAGGAATCTCGCATTCAATAGGAAATACGGATTCCACCCCGTGCACTAGCTGAAACGGAGTAAAGCCAGTTGCAATTTTCACTGACGTCCTGTATGCCCAAAGTGTAGGATATAGCATAATATGCCAGTTGGATCTAGCTTTATCAATTGTCCTTTGAAGAATTGTCTTCAAGGATTTATTCACGGCTTCCACTTGCCCATTGGCTTGAGGATAATATGGAGATGAATGCTCCTGCCGGAAACCCAATTTTAGAGCCAACTCAGCCATCATGCTATTCTGAAAATGACTGCCATGATCAATGACAATCTCTCTAGGAATACCAAAACGAGCAATAACCTGGTTGAAAAGAAAAAGAGCTGCAGTCTCACCATCATTCCCAAAAGTAGGCATAGCCTCGACCCACTTCGTAAAGTAGTCTACTGCTACAATAATGTACTTGTGACCTTTAGCCAAAGGAGGGTTACAAGTAGTATAATCAATACCCCACTTTGTAAAGGGACCGACAGTAATGACTGGAAAAAGCAGAGCTGGATGAGCGCGCATTTTTTGAGTATAGACTTCACACGGATGACACCTTTTGACCGATTCGATACAATCCTTGAAAATCGAGGGCCAAAAGTATCCAGCACGCAAAATCTTTTGAGCTGTAGCAAGCCCAGATAAATGACCCCCACAAGCTCCACTGTGAGAATCATTCAGCACAGCCTCAGCTTCTTCGAGAGTTAAGCAGCGTCTCAGGATTGAATCAACCCCTCGACGGTATAAAGCATCACCAATAATCAAATAATTCTTGTCCAAGTGACGCAGCTTACGACGCTCATCTTCCGAAAAAGTAGAGGGAAACTTCGCAGTCTGAAGATACACAATTATATCTCCATACCAAGGATCCTGTGAAGAGATAAGAAACAAATGTTCATCCGGAAAGGATTCATCATAGATCATCTCTTCCCCACAGGGCAACTCAGAGATCAATTCCGCGAAAACCAATGATTTCTTGGACTTGGCAGACATAAACTCAAGATCAAATTCCTGTAAAATCACAATCCATCTATTGTATTTGCCCCCAATCACTCACCTACTGAGGACAAACTGAAATGGATTGGTTGCTGCCAAAACATAAGTTTTGCGAAGAATAATGTAATGCCGGAGTCGCTGCACAGCATGAACTGCTACTAAAGCTAATTTTTCTATCAGAGTGTACCGGAGTTCAGGTCCTACCAGTCCTCGACTAAGGTAGTAAATAACATGCTCTTCAAGAGCATCATCCTCCTGAACCAGAACCATACCAATAGTAGATTCTGCTGCCACCAGATACAAAAGAAAATCCCTGCTATAATCAGGTGGACTCAATAAAGGAGCAGAGGTCAATGCTTTTTTCAAAGCATCGAATGAGCGTTGAGCGTAGTCGTCCCAAAGAAAAGGAAATCCCTTCTTCAACAATCTCATAAATCCCTTTGTAACTTCAGCATAATTGACGATAAACCTCCAAAGAAAATTAGACTTTCCTTGTAGACTTTGAAGCTGATGGATAGAGGACGGGGGAGGCAACCGAAGTATTGCCTCAACCTTGAAGGGATCTACCCTTATCCCTTCCCTAGACACAATGAATCCCAATAACCGGCCGGATGTAACCGTGAAAACGCACTTGTTCGGATTCAATCTAATCTTATAGAACTGACATCGTTCAAATATTTGCCAGAGGTGACCAGGATGATCCATCCTCTTTCGAGAATGAGCAGCTAAATCATCCAAGTATGCCTCGATAATCTTTTTGATGTCGTGGAAGGCATATGACATGGCCCGCTGAAAGGTAGCCCCAGCATTTTTAAGACCAAAAGGCGTCTTCTTGTATGAAAAAGTACCCCAAGGACAAATAAAGGCAGTCTTATGCTGATCTTCAGGACGGATAGTAATTTGATTATATCCGGAGAAACCGTCCATGAAGGAGAAAATCTCATTACCGGCACACTCGTCAATGATCTGATCGATAAATGGTGTGGGGTAATTATATTTAGGACATGCTTTATTAAGGTCTCTGAAATCAATGCAAACTCGAATTGTTCCTTGTTTTTTATCTACGGGAACAGGGTTTGAAACCCATTCAGTCAAAGGAACAGGGAAAATGAATCCCGCCTTGAGCAGCTTCTCCACCTCGGCTTTGATAGCTGCTGCCTTCCTAGGATTGACCGGATGAAGTTTTTGCCTCACCGGCTTAGCGTTTTCGTAAGTCTTGATCTCATGCTGGACAATAGATGGATCTATACCAGGCATTTCCTCATAAGACCAAGCGAATACATCCCTATACTCTTTAAAGAGTTCGGTGTAAATTTGAACCTCTTCACAGGAACATTCAGCTCTGATGAAGACATTCTCGATAATATTGGGATCCTTGGAAATGTTCATCGGGATAGTAGGAGAAATCACAACCATGTTCCCTTCAGCGTAAACTTGTGTTGGTGCTAAAGGGTTCAAGACTGGGTGAACAGGACCAGGAGACGGAGGACTTGGAAAACTCGTTTCAACTTCGCTCAAATCAGGTAAAAAGTAAGACCGATGATGCAAATCATCCCACGGTCTATCTATACTAGTCATAGCTTCCAGGATGGCCTCTTCAGATGGAAGAGTGGTATCAAGGCAATCCTGGGCAGAAGAAGAACTAAGTGTCCAAGCCGGAGCCACATCTCCATCCAACTCTTCCGGTGAAAGAGGAGCTGGGATGGATTCTGCAGAGTCAACAATAGACTGATAAGCAATCTCAGCTGCAGAAATAGGAAATTCCATTCCACCCACTTGACCTTCCGCTAATGTGGTAGTAGGGGAAGGTAAGGTCCAAGGGTCCGAAAAATAATGAGTTCTGAAGAACTCTCTTCGAAGAGGAGCCTTGGAGGATGAAATATCATTTATATGCACCGTAGGAGGAGGAATATCGAAAGTACCCATTAAGGAAGAATACATTCCAACTCCTAAATTCTCAACAAGTGCCTTAGTATTATCCAACTTAGGAGCAGATGAGTCAGTAGACGCATTCGGGTCTACACCGAGGGCAGTCCGGTTGAACCACGCAACAATCCTCCTTACGAGGTAGAGGAAACATATAATGCGAGAATAGCCAAGGATGCAGCGCAATATCTCATAATCTCATAAATTCGGTTTCTCTTACTTGAGATGTAGTCGGCCATCCCTACCTCCAACACTCTATGTTCACGGTTTTGCCCCAACACGGATGGGCAAGGCCGGGACAACTCGTAGACTGTCGAGAATAATGATCAAATGCGATGGAAAGGTAGTGAATGAACGGCCGGTCCCAATTGTCTTCCAACATGTGAGAGACATCACGCATGTGGAAGCACCCTCATCAACAACCGTTTGAAAGATATTGCACTTCCGGTACGATGATTTAATATGAAAAGCCATGTGATGGGGGAGTCTCTTCTTAAAATTAGTCATATCAAAAGTAATCAGAAGAGAATTTTTCGGATCAATAGCCCCGATGGCAGTGAGCAAAGCACTGCGCTGAGCCGGACAAGACTAGAGTACCTCTAAAGCCGACATAGCACAAGGACTCTGCGCCAGATCTTCCACAATCGAGTAGTTCTGGGCAGCCCTAGCATTTGGATTAATCGTTGATCGCTTAGAAGATGCTTTGGGCATCCGAGGCATAGACTCAACAGTAGGCTTCGTGATGTGAAGCGGCTCAGTAGCATCAGGAACTTCCTTAGCTTTCGAAGACTCTTCTCCGCCATAATCACGGGATCTCGTAGCGATATCCGCGTGAGAACTCATCATGAAAATGTTCGATGGAATTTCCCCTTCCTGGGTGCCCCCAGAGGAAGCCCCAGGATTTTGATTCGCGCCAACAACTAATTGTTGCCCTTGGGGAAAAGGGTTTGTTAACACAGCCTGGGAACTAGAAGAACCCTGCTGGGCTAACAAGCACTGCGCATCCTGAATTTTAGGGCAAAGGTGTGTGAGATGGTCTCCAGTACACAACTTGCATGGAAACTTCACTTTCTTCTTCTCCTTTTGACCCTCACCAACATGCTCGTTGGTTTTATTCGCATTACCCTTCCCGTTCTTGCCCTTCTTCTTGTTATTTCGTCCCTTCTTCTTCCCATCGGATTGTTGATTTCCTTTGGGATCAGAAGCTTGGACAACATTTATGGACAAAAACTGGGAAGGCGATGACTCAGCAGGCACAACCTGACCAGAAGGAGCAGATTGTAAAGACAACTGCTGCAATTGAGTAAGCAGGCTGGCTGCACCACTATTGATCGATCCAATCAGTCTGTCACCATGAGGACCGGGCTTAGTTTTAGATAAATCTAATTTGGAGCGAGGAGCATTGGGCAGATACTTGTGAAGGACCCCAGACTGAGAATATATCAACTCTAGCTGCTGGGCCCTAAAAATGGCCTGCTCCTCAGAAAATACCCCAGAAAGGGATACATCTTTCGAAATATCTGACTGCAGGGATTTCAGAAACCATTCCAAAAGGAACTCACCTGGAATATGAGCTTTAATAAGCCTCTTCCTTCTCCTCCATTCCTGAATGTGATCAGAAATGTGGGTTGCTTCATCCTGCTTAAAATTGGCTAGGAGTTCAGTCCCAGCATCATATCGGACAGGCAACTGAAAATGGTTCAGAAATGTAACAGCCAGTTCTCCAAATGTAGAAAAACTGCCCCCAGTTAGCTCAATATACCATTTGGCGGTGTTTCCAGTTAGGGTGCGTTGAAATAATCTCAACCTAATCGAATCATCGATCAGGGAGTTCGAAGAACACCATAAATGGAAAGTAGTGATGTGGTCAGTCGGATCTTCTCCATTCTTACCTTCAAACTTTGGAATGTCTGAAGGAAGTTTGGTGGGAACCGGAGGCCACCCCGGACCATAACGAATCGGATCATTAGTCAACTTCGACAGATCTGGCAAGTTTAAAGTTGCCAGAAAAGGTAATCGAGGCGGAGCTTGAGGATTCCATCCTTGATAGGATGGATTCCCAACATTAGAAAAAATACTGCAGATTGTTGTGAGGCACGGGTTGCCAAAAAAGGACTGCGTGAAAAAGATGAAACATATCCAGTATGAAGTTACAGGCGGGCAGGTTTGTTTGAGCGCAGAGCGAAGAGAGAAAGCCTGCGGTAGGGGTTCCGGAGCATTGAACGGGCGTCCGCGTGCGCCCGTCGACGAAGGAAAGAAGCATCCCCTTGATGACACTGCCGTAAACGGATTCTGCCCCCACGACGTAGAAGGTACGGGGTTCCAACTTTGTGCAAGTATTCAGGCTTTCCCCCCGGACCCGGGGTTGAAACTGCAGGTGCAGGCATGTGAAGGACCCTAAAGAAGGATTGGAACTAGGAATGTGCCCAGTTCCAAAGGGGAAACCCTGAAAAGAAGCTGATCCACTAGCCATGGAAGACATGGGTGTAGATCCAGCTGCAGCAGTGGAAAAGGAAAAAGAGGGATTCCCACTAGTGGACATCCCTGAACAGAAGGGACCAGAATGAGAAGCATGTGCTTGGGTGAAACCAGAGCCAAAAACAGCAGCACTAAAAGCAATCAAAGATAAAGCAATAGTGCCTCCTCCTTCAACAGAAGCAGGAGTCTGAATGCCTGCAGCACTCACAGCAGAAGCCGCGTTCCCAGTCGTGGCCATCGAAAGGTAAGAATGATACGGAAGATCTTCCGGTCTCTCTGAATCAGGTCCGATGTATTGAACAACGAACGGATAATCAGGAGGAAGAGGAGATGGACCTGTCGCAGGAGGTTCAGGTACGTCTTCTATTTGAAAATCTTCTTCCTGAGGAAATAAAACTCGCGAGGTGAGCGGAACGCTCCCCTCGGAACCGACACCAGAATCAGCTATGAAACCTTCAGATCCTTGTGGAGGATCTCTCTCCACTGCGTCAGATGTCACAGGGTGGTAACCACCTGCTAAATCACTCCTACGCCTTCTCGAAGAAGGCTCTGAACTCTCGGGAGATAACCCCCGGATTCTCCTCGAACGACGAGGCGCTTGATCAGCCACTTTTATAGATTTTAAATTAGACTCAAAAAAGTGAAAAGCTAGGCAAGCTAGGAACAAAGAGCACTCACTATAAGAAAAATCCCTGAGATACAATCAAGAAAACAGCCTCCAAGTATTTCTACTCCGGGTGATGAGGACCGAACACCAAAATACAGGAAAGCGAAATATAGGACCTCCCGAAAGCAGCCTGGGATAATTACGGCCCAGAACAACTAGCGAAGGTACTCCCGGAAAACGATTCATACCGACCTCCCTGGGGACCCTAGGCTCAAGCACCCAAGCTTGAACACGGGGAAAATGCTACTTTGTAAGAAAGTGATCACCGACGTCTTGCCCTCGGTACCAGGTATTCACCTTGTGAGTCACGTAGTGAGTTTGAATTGCTGTGCGCAGGCATAATCATCTGAAGCGACAAACAGTCATGAGGAGGGATTATTAATGGGAGGGATATCTTGTGAGCATTACGCCCCTGTTCCAACTCTCCAGAGGCACTGATCACCTAACGGACAGGGTTGTCAATTAATCACTTCTGTTTGGCAGGCAGCAACAATTCTTTCTACATCACCTAATCATTGGCTTCAATAGTTGGTGCTGTGAGCAGCAGAAAACTTTCTAGTTGATTTTAAATTATATCGCTTATTTTAATGGGCTGTTATGTTAAGTCACAAGGATATGGAGATGAAACTTATGGTGTTTTGACGCAGAAAGAAATTAATAAAAACCAAACTACATGCAAATGCAGTTATTGTCTTTCGATGAAAAGCAACTTCTACATGGGTTCTACGAGATTAAAAATTGTATTTTTTCTTTTCAGATAGCAAACTCACACTCACAAAAACTATGAAAATGACTAAATGCTTAAGTGCACCTGATGCAAATCACTACAAGCATGCAAATCCTAAGATGAAAAATCTCCTAAAGCAGAGTGAAATTTCCCAAAAGATCCTTCAGTTTTAACTCTTTTTGGTTGTCCAGAAAGCTAGTTCCCGAAATCAAGAACTCTTAATATGAAGACACCAAAAACACTTAAAAACAAGAGGAAGAAATCAATGACAACTCCTTTCCAAAATCGAGTCAAAATCCAAAGGCAAGAAACTTCAACAAAGCTTCAAAAGATACCAAGAAACGAAAACAAAAAATGCAAAAACAAAAGAAAACAACAAAGCAAATGTTTTTTGAGCTTTTGAGTTTTATAAAAAGAGTTCGAAAATACCAAGTAAAACTATAAAATCCCAAGCCAATCGACACTGAATTTCAAGCAAAAAACTTCCAAAATGCTCCAAATCTTATAGGGCTAACTAGTAGCAAGATCAATATGAGCAAAAGAAGACAAGAAAACTCAGCCACTCAGCCTAGAAGAATAGTGCAACCTTGCCACAAACAAAAACTCCAAAGAACCAAGAAAGACTCTTCAAAAGATGCAACAAGACCTAGCCAACTGAACTCAAGAAAACCAACCAAGAAATGAGCAAAAATCGTAGTGCAAAGCAAAACACAAAGATAGGAAAGAGTAAATGAGCAGGAGCTCTCTATTCTGATGAAGCAGAACAGCCAAGAATGCTCAGAAAGAGATCTTGGTACTCAAACCAGAAGTGCCAGCACCAGAAACAACACTTTGCCCAAAAGAATAGTTTTCAATCAAACGAAAGAGAGAAAAGACCAAAGACCACTTTCTTCACAATCCAGAGGGTACAAAGACACTGCAGGAACAGGTCTCCTCAGACAAAAAGGACTAAAATGCCAAGGAATCCAAAATTTCAAAATCTGCCTAGGTATACGCTACTTCACAGTTTAGCAACAAGCGTGCATACGCGACTGTGATAAAGGAAACACGCGTATACGCGACTCCCTTTAGACAAACTTGCATGTATACGCGACTGTGTGCAGAAAAAAGTGCGTATATAAAGGTAAATAGTGAAAAAACAAAAAGGATCAAGCTTGGATAAGAAACCAGGACTTCAGTTTGACTGAGAAAGAGTAAACTGGACTACAAATGAAAGTTAAAACTGTTGGAAACCTATCAAACAGCTGAAACCACCCAACAGGGGAATCACAAGAATGCGATCCCCAGCGGAGTCGCCAGTTCTGTTTCGGGGAAAATCACCCTAGAGGTTTGTTGGGTTTAAACCTCCACAGAGCAGGGCATGCTACTCAAGAAGGACTCACACAACCATACATGTTCATGAAAAACTAAATAGAGAAGATCGAGGAAGTTACCCGTAGGTCCTACGGTTGAAGCAGATCCCGCGGGGTCCAAACCCCCAGCAACCCTTCTTCCTTCTTAACCTGAAAGACAAGAAGAAACAAGCACGAAGAACTGGTTGTACAGCATATATCTACTCTAAATGTTAGTGAAATCCATATGAAACATTAGATAAACCATAACAAATGCTTAAATAACAATATTCTCATATATGCAAGTGGACACTAACACGTATATTTCGGGAACAAGATGGTTCTTCTGTATTATAAATAGCATGTACAGAAATAACGAGTGGAGAGATCACCTGAATCCTTCCACGATCTTCGAGCAGACCGTCGTCCGGATCCGTCCCACCCTTGCCTCGCTAAGATTCCTTCCGAACTGGTGCATATGAGATGACATATAAAGAGATGAGCATCTCCAGGAAACAAGGGTTTCTTGTAATGAACTGGGAAGTGTAGGAGGCACGGGAATTCAGACTTGGATAGGGAATACCAACAGAGTATAATATCAATAATTTCTCTCTCTCCCTTAGGCCATACACATGAGGGGATTTTATACTCCCTCAAAGTAGTTTCAACAGTTGGAAACAGTTGGCCACGTGCTGGGGTGGTTGAACTACTAGAGTAACCATCAACCCAGCCCAAAAATAGGGAATTTTTATATATTTTTTAATGATTTTAATGGCATACGCGGAAAAGTGCATGTGGACTCGCGTATACACGCGGAAAAGTCTGGGCATAACCGCGTATGGGGATTTTTACACTGTTTTTTAGTGAATTTTTCCAAGTCTGTAGGAATGGGTGCCCAAAGCCATAAAAGCAATCATGAATCATATGAAGGTGAGAAATGATGCTATAACACCAAGCCCCCCGGTATCTTCTCATTGGTGACGATCTCTATCGTTGCAGTGTTGATTCTATCCTCCGTCATTTTATCACACATGCTGAAGCTGAGAAAGTATTTAATTCCTTCCATAGAGGCAGTTGTGGTGGTCACCTCTTTTTTTTATCCACTACCCAGAAATTCATGCACGCTAGGTATTTTTTGCCTTCTCTCTTTGGTTATTGCATTGAAGTAGTCAAACACTACTCCAACTGCTAACTTTTTGCCCCAAAGGTGAGAGCTCCTCCTACTCCTCTCCATCCTGTCATCTCCGCTGGTCCATTCTGCAAGTGGGCCATTGAATTTATGGAGTGTCGACCTCATCTACTAATAACCAAAAATATATCATTGTGGTGATTGACTATTTCACCAAATGGGTTGAGGCCATGCCAACTTTCAACAACACAGTAGCTACCGCGAACCTCTTTTTCTTTAACCATGTTATCGCTCGATTCAAGGTTCTGAAACAATTGGTCTCTTACTATGGCGAACATTTCAAATATGAGATTTGGTGTGAGCTATCCCCTCTTTTGGTCTTTGGGCACCAATATTCATCTTCCTATTACCCCCAAGGTAATGGTCACGTTGAAGTGGTCAATAAAATCCTTAAAAATATGCTTCAACGAACAGTGAACAAGCACAAAACCAACTGCCACCTTATGCTCTTCCCTGATTGTGTGTGTCACGGGACAAATGACCTCCTCATTATCTCAAATTAAAGGGATACATGGAAGGAAGAAAATTACCTAGATAGAGACCTATTTTTCCAAGGTAACGGACCCTAGAGACATCCAGGTCGAGTTATAATGCATCCTAACCTTTCATAGGGAGCGTTAGTACCTAAGTTAATGCACTGTCTTGCCTAAGGGGTAGATTTACCCTTGTTTCAAGAAGAAAAAGGGACAAATACGGCAGTAATTGACTGACATTTCCTGCTTTTTCTCAAAGGAGTTAGTCCAAAAAGAAGCAACCTACGGTGCAGGCCTCTGATTGGACATTACTAAACCCAACTAAGCATCCAAAGGGGAAAAATCAATGAAAAGAAATGAAAAATCATGATTTCTACCTATTCAAACTGATGGAGAAGATTGGCAAGATTATTCCTCCAAAATTCTTATAAATTGGAGGCTAGGGCTCATTGTCAAGGGTCGAAAGGTTGATTGTGGGCAGAGCGTAACTTTGTTGTTGAGTGTGAGGCTTAATGATTGGCAAGGTTCATTGAGAAATCTTGGCCTAAGTATCATTACACTCGGATTTCAGGGCGAGAGAGAGAGGAGTTGGAAGACTGATGGAAGCTTGGTCAAACCAACAGTTTTAATATTCCTTCTCTTATTAATAGAACTGTATCTATTTTGTCCACTTGATGTTTTATCAATGCATCTATTGCTTATTTTTTTATGAAACACGGTATAAGTGGCTTAGATCTAAATAGTTAAATGTTGATTATATACTTGTTTAGTTGCTTGCAGTGATACAACTGTGAAGATTACACGTGTGCTTTGTTTGCTTGCAGGATCCAGATTTGGAGTTGGTGAGGAGGACTTCCACCACACTGCCTAGCACTCTCCAACAGATCTATCATATACAAAGAGGTAATCCTTTAATATCTCACTTTTTAAATTAAGCATTAGTATGAACATATATATAGTTTCTTTGTGAACAATACAAATAATGTGACTGTCTGCCTTGGGTTTCAGGAAGGCTCGAGAGGGATTTACTCCAACTACCACCTGTGCATTTTACCCCTAAGCGGAATTGGCGACCATACTGGAGACTAATCCTTAGTTCATGGATTGTTTGTTTCTGAGCCTTTGGTTCTTTCCCTCTGTCACTTCCCGTTCTACTCAAATCCCTTTCTGATCATTTCATATGCTCTATGACCATCTCAGTAGCTCACAGTGTTCAAAACTGACGTTACCTGGCCATTTTTTGCAATTTTTCCCTCAGTGTCACACCCCGTGTACATGTTCCATAGCATTATAACATTTTTTACGCTTTGGAATAGTGTGTCATTCTATTAATTCTCTGTATCCCTTTCTAGCCTGCATTACCCCACCCAAAAATTTGTTATTACACCCCTATTGTGATTTCCTTGGCTGTTTAGTTGCCGACTGTCAGTTTAGCTTTTGTGTTTTGGATCTCTGTGCTTGGTTTCCTACTAGCATTTTAGTTTTTCTTATTCAAAAATTTAGTGTTATTTGCATTTAATTTTTGAAAAGGAAAAGTTTTTTTTAGTTTTTCTGAACATAGCTTATTTCATTCTGAATTTTTTGGATTAAATAGCTGTAAGTGAGGATAGATAGTTGTCTTAATATTTTTAGGCTGAACTGCATTATTTGGATGTTTTTTTCTACATGGATGTGTGAAATATTTCTCCCTGTAGAATAATCTCTTTCATCGAATTGAATATTAAAATAATTTTCTGCATGGTTTGAGTCAGAGTCTCATCAAATTTCATACGTCCAATCCCCCTACAGAGACTTTCAAGCAAGTAAAATAAAATTAAGTTCTATTAAAATCAATCAAATAACTCTTTTTTTGAGCTTACACCAACATTAGTTCAAGATAGGATCTTGGGATAGGCATAGCGATAAAACTGCCAAAGATCACAAAACTTGAGACTAGTGTCATTAAAGAGTGAAAATCCTGCTGCACTCATACTATTGGGACCGCTCCACTACTACCGGAGTTAAGCGTGAGACAACACTAGGGTGCATGAGAAGGTAGCCTACCTTTGATCACATTAAAGTGGGCATTCTATATATCAGGGTTCCCCTCGGGGATGTCAAAACTAGATTGGGGATCTAGGTGTTCTGCCCATATAGTGTGTTGTCTGCAACCGTGACCCCCCTGATAGTGTCTGTGATTTGAGGTATATTTAGTTTCCATACTTCTAGGGACATACACAAGGTGACTGGAGTGGGATGCCCTAGTACCCAACACAAATGAACCTACTCTGTCTTTAGCCTTTGGGAGGGTACTCGTCTCCACGAGAGTTCTTGCACCCATTTTCTAAGGTTCGGGCGAAGCTTAAGAGTAACCGTAACTGTACATTTGACCAACTCTCTCTGTATGCTATTGTGATACTGGGTTTCATCTCCAACAAATGGTAGTACTCAGACAGGGTCATACCCCTCTGGCTGCTTGATTGATTGACTTTAGGTGTGTGGTTATACTATCATTGAGACTTAATAATACATCACAATAAATTTTTGATAAAATTAACTGGTCATCGTGGCGTCCTTTGAACCTCGTTGTCTTTCTAGGAAACAACAAGGTTTCCCTCCATTGACACTATGGGAGGAGTCGAGTCTCGGTGACCCAGTGCCTTCTACGGAAGAGCAGTCTCGAGTGTTGACCCCTGATTTTCACATTTCTCCTTACACTACGAAGTTGCCTGAGGAGACTTTCACTGAAGGAGTTTTACCTCCTTATAATCCTCCTCTCAGTTATCCATTGGGGCCATTGTTGATTTAGGTAGCACCAATACCAGCAATGTCTTCGGCTGCACCCACATCCACTTCACAACCAGTGACTGTTGGGTCAGTGCAGTTGGTGGCCAACTCAGTTCCACCACCATCTTCCCCACCAGTTTTTAGTTCTTCACAACTGATTGGCAACCCTAGTAGCCAGCATATGCCTATTCCTAGCAACTTGATCACAACTATTGCGAGTGGAATTCTGAACCCTTCGGTATCCACTCCTATCATGTCTGCACCTGGACCCCCAGCTTCCGCTCCCGCTAGCAGGACTACTTCAGTTCCCTTCAACAACCCTTTCAGTTGGAATCCATTGTTGAGTTTGAACCCCTTGGATACTATGCCAGGGTGAAGTGTTACCAAAAATTACATGCCATGGGGCACTTTGGTACCCCTACATTCTGTGGGAAAAGAAGGTCCATTTATTTTTAATGCCATTCCTCTTAGTGGTCAACCTTATGGTGTAAGGTCTATTCCAATAGTTAATGTTATAGGTAAATTTAGGCATCATTCCCAATGACCTGGTTAAATAGGCATCATCTCCAGGACCAATGTATAGGGTCTATCATCCCCTAACATTTCAATTGCTACATGCCCTAAAACAAAGAAAAAGAAAAATCAATCAAAGACTTTCATCTGCAAAGGTTTCCAAAGTTTGAACTTTATAATATATCATATGAGAGCTCACCAAAGCTGCCTCTAAATGGACTAAGCGCATTGCATATGCAGGTAGCCCTATTCAAGGCTACTTTGCAAAGCACTTCCCGACATCTAAGGGTGCGTTGGTCACATTGGGAGCGAAATTCTCATTGTTCTAGAATCTCCACTTGGCCAGTGCCTTCTAGAAGAGTTCACATGTGTCAAAATTCGAATCCATTTGTCCATTTGACATCTACAAGATTGGGAACATGTCTTGCCTATTATTGGAAAGTCATTGATTGTAAAACTACCTCAACTCCTCTATAAATTGAGCACAGATATTATTGTCTGATAAGGAAGAATTTGTGTAGAGAAATGTTGTTGGAATTTTCATTGAGGAGATTGATTTGAGTGACAGATTGCTAGAGAAATCTACCTTGTGATAAGGTTGTGATTCTGCTAGAGATCGTGACACTAAATCAATCACTGGGTTGTAACCTCCCCTTCTATCATCAATAAATATTACTGCTTATTTTTCACTATATTCATATGTATAAGCTTTGATTTTAAATAACATGATTTCTTAGTTGATGTATATGGTTTATGCTTTATTCATTTAGCTAAATAACTTGAATAGACATCTGTATTATTGCTATCTCTTGTTGATTAGTGTTCATTCTTGCAAGAAATATTTTGCACAGCCGGCTAGAATTTGAAGCTATAGCAAAAGTGACATAAGGAGACTTAGGAAGCGCTTGGATCTCAAGTAGGTTCCTTATTTCATTCTATGTGTCTGTTTACAGTTATGAAAGATACTCGTAAAGTCTTTTACCTATTGTTCTATATTAGCACCTTTCTAGGGAAGAATGATTTATCTGTAATTCATAATTCCACATAACAAATTTGTGACTCTGATGGGGAGGTTACTCTTCATCCTAGGTGTTTTAGCCTCTGATTTTATCTGTTTATTCACCCAGTAATTGTCACTCACAAATATTAGGCTTTTTAAGATCCAAATTTGCAAAATAAGTGTGTTAAACAATTGTGTTTTTCTTTATACACTGTGCCAAACACACTCTTGGACAGGACATAGTGCTTTTCATAGCATTGTCTCCCTTTTAGGCCTGCATTGCAAAGCACTATCTCTCTTTAGAGACTGCGTTGCCTCCTGAAACCATCCAATTCCCTTGAATTTGTCTTTGTAGTTTGTTTCAGTTTGTTTGTTGCTGTGTTTTGAAAAGCCTGAGCCTCATATTGACTAGTGAATTCATGTATCTCTTCCACCTTTGAAAGAAAATTTGTTCAGTGTTTGTTTAAAGCATTTTTCTTTATCATTGGCAAGCTAATTTCAAAGTATTTTTATTATCGCATTAGATCCATTTTCTTCTGAAAAAGGAAATTGTCGTAAATTATTCGTTTCCTGATAGGAGAAATTGTTGTTTCATTCCTCATTTTTCCTTCAAAAGAGAAATTGTTGTTTATATTCTTCATTTCTCAAAAGTAAAAGGAATTTGATTTTGTTGATTTAGTGCACTTAGTTTCTTTTCTGCATTCATAACATTAAAGGAACTGAAAATAAAAATCTGCATTTGCATGTAGTGGTTTGTGTGTTTTGCAAAAGGAACAATTAGGAAATCTGCATTTAGTTTGTGTTCATTGATTTGTTTGCTCGCAAATTGATTTCTCTGTCCCTCTAGTATCTAGGATTTTCATTGAAAAACTAAAAGTGAAAGATTGCTTATCATTCTTAGTTGCATTTTAGGAATTTTCCAATACATCATTGCGGTGAAACTTTGAAAGGAAAATTGTGAAGAAATATCAACATAAAATTAATCTCAATTTACCTAACAAAGCATTGGAACCATAACGATAACATTTAGAAGGTCTAGGCTAGAGACGTGTTTCGACGTCGTAAAACATAGCAGTTGTCGTTAACTTTTATGCGATACATTCTGAGTGTGATACCTCACTCCACCTACCTAAGTATATTGTAGCTCGTCCACATACTTTCAGGTATATCGGCCGGTGTTATAGTACAATAATTATAAAGGGGTGCTCTCACTGTGCGGTTTTGCATCAGACAACACTAATATGGACTTGGGCCTCCACGTACCTTCGGGTATATTTGGGAGGAAAAATTTTAGGTGCTATCCGTCCATAGTGAACCGAGTCGGCTGCCTTGTAAATTTTGATACACCGAACACAATATTCGAGGATATTTCTTGCCCGTACTTCTTGATTCGCCAGGAGGTATTCTACAGTTCACAGTTTCTTGGTAAACCCTTTCTCCTACCATTACCCTTTTATTTTGTTTATTTATTTTTGGTTAAAATAAATCAGTAATCATGGAAGAACAAAACCCTTTCCCCCGTCGTTCACGTAGACTAGCGTTAAAACCACCTTTACCACCAGAAGTTACTTCTGGTAAGCGAAGGCAATCACGATATGCTGAATCAAGTACAATTTCAAAATCTGATGAAACATCATTTTCCCATAAACTAGAGTTAGCTCAAGTTGTTTCTACACATCCTAGCTCATATACTATTATCGAAACGGAGTCTTCATAGCTACCCATGGTCACGATCTATCCAATCAGTGAGACCATACCTCCTAGACCCAACATTTTTCAACTAGAAATTAATCTAGATCCTGTCTCTTCTTTGTGACAACATCTGAATCCTGAAGTCGCACAACCAAAAATTTTTCCTACCTTGGTCATCCCACAAATTTCTATAGCTATTTAATCTCCCATATCATAAAGCCAACCACCTGAAATGTACTTTGGGCCTGACGGTGAAATACTTCCCCCTAGTTTGATTGCGATTGAAGAAATCCCATAGGACGAGACACCTTTAACTCCAACCCATTTTGGGAAGGACCTTTACCTATACGAGTCTTTTCCTCAATCAACACCATCTGCTTTTTTTGATCCTATTCCTTTTCAAACTCTCGTCGATTCAAAAGGGTATAACCATGCCTGAACCAACATCTTTTGTTGGGCCATTTGTTCCAATTACATCAGCTCCTGCCCTAGCTACCCCGTCGATGTTTACAACTTCACCAGAGACATATTTTCATGGTGGCCCTTTGATCCCATCAGGTTACAAATCATTATCTGGAATTTTCTCTAGTGCATCTTCAAACCCATGGACTTTACCAATGTCATCATCTGGTATTTTAACTGGTAATCCTATAGTAAGTACTGAAAGGCTTGATTCTATATATACATCATCAGAGCAATATCAAGCCAGTCCTTTTGGTTCTATTCCTTTAAGTACCATATCAACTAGACTCCCAACATTTGGAGAGAAATATTTTCCATCTTATTATCCTCCTCATGCTGGGGTGCAACCTTTGGTCACCCAATATGACAGTACTCCTTCACTTTCTTGTCAACCTAATGTCGAAATGAATATTTTTCAATGGCAACCCACTCTGCCTATCCAATCACAAATGGTTATACAATCATATCAACCAGTTCAACCTGTTACACCCACATCATTTCCACATGTCAATACATCTTTACCTCTATTACATAATCAAAATGTTGTACAACCGTATCAAGTAGGTCCTTCAACTCAATATCCTCAAATTTTGGGTCCACAGATTCCAAATCCTTCGGTTAATTTAAAACAACCTGTATCTGGAATCAACTAGTCACAAGTTGGTTTACCATTTTATGGGATGACACAACCGCAACTTGGTTATACCTATCAACCGAATCCAAGTTATCCTAATTTGGGTTATAACATTGGTGGACAGACCCCTTGGTAGCCACAGGCTCAAATGCCTCAAACTTCATTTCAACAAGTATCATATCCCGGTTCTGGTCAACATAATCCTCAAGCATTTGCTTTTCAAAACAACCCCTATCTGGGTTACCAGTAGCAGATTCCTTATGCTAGTGTTCAAAGGCCTGTTTCTCAAGAAATTCCATCTTAGCCTATCTATGCTCAACCTAATCTTAATTGACAGTTGCCCTTTTTTGCAACTTTAGAGTTACCAGATTTAAATTGGCTAACTAATGATCCAATTAACTATGCTGCTTGGTGGCTGGTGATACCTCACAAATTACCATTGGATATTCCTAAGTTCAATGGAAACCCTAGAGAAGATCCGTTGACTCATGTTATGACTTATCATTTATGGTGTTCATAAAACTCCCTGAATTATGATTCTGTTCGACTACGTTTTTTTCGGCGTACGCTCACAGGTCCAGCTGCAAAATGGTACATTGAATTACTTAGAGCTTCTTTTGATAATTTCACTACCCTAGCTACTATCTTTTTGACTCATTTCTAGTTACCCATCAGATATGAAACTAGAACAGAACTCTTGACCAATTTCAAACAAACTAATGCTACTCACATCTCTGATCATATTCATGAGTTGTGTCGTCATCGTAGAATGGTTAAGACCTTTGTTTCGGATCAGCTCCTTGCTGAATGGTTCATTAAGTCTCTGTTACCATCTATAACTGAGGATGTGGCTAAGGGTGGCGTCATCATAGAAGAGAAATTTATCGCTCGTGCCCAATATTTAGACTTGATTTACACTCAGTCCAGCAAGCTCTATGAAAAAATTCCTAATGCGCTGAGATCTAATTTTATTGTTCCTCCTCAATTAAATGACTCTCATGCTAGAGACGGCTTGATTGGCACTGCAAGCACACATCACACTACATCATCTGATCCTGCTCCTACTTTTGAAATTAAAGCCATGTCATTTGATAAAGGAAAAAGTGACAAGCAACCCGAAAGTAAGAAAAAGGGGAAATCTAAAAAAAAGCAAACTTCTAACTCACAGGAAAGATCATCTGATCAATCGTCTGGACCTAGGAAACCTCGTTATCCATGCATAATATGTAATGAGGAACACTTTGTTAGGGATTTTTCTCACCATGCTGAAGTCTCAAAAATCATCAATACTTCCCATGCGTCAGCTGTGTTGAGAGACCCATTTCCAAATCCAGACACAAACATGGTTGCTAAGGATCCAACTCCTAGTTCCTAGGTGTTAATGTCATCTATCACAAAACCTTCAACAGATATTTTGGTGTCAACACGTAATAAATATTATGGTAGTCAGGCCACTGATCAACCTACTACCTCAACAACGAATCCTTCTATGGAATCAGTACTGCCTACTGCTATTCTTGAATTGACAATCATGCCACCAAAGGGAGTAATTCACAAATCGACATATAATCCTCGAACAAGAGCTGCACAAAATTATAATATAGTTGAAGATTTGGCTCAATCTCCTTCATCTATGTCTACTCTTGAGGTACTACAAAATTGTCCGTCCCAAAAGTAGGCTTTATTGTCGGCTATTGATGGAATTGATCTGACTAATTCTAATCTTGTCGTCTTTAATCATTCGGGCTATGTGCCGCAACTACTAGTAGAATTGGCATTCTCCATATAGGTAAATGTTCTCAATCACCTTATTCATCGCACTATTATTGATGGGGGAGCATCTACATGCATTATGTATCTAAGTTGTTGGAAGTCACTTGGCTCGCCACGCTTATCACAATCATCAATGACGTTGAAGGCATTTGATGGACGTACATACAAACCTCGTGGTATTATTAATAATCTGCATGTTGAAATAGGGAGAAAAATAGTAAATATTGATGTTGAGGTTGTTGACGGACCCCTTGACTATAATATTTTACTTGGAAGGCCATGGGTATATGCAATGACTGCAATTTCTTCTACATATTTTAGAATGATTGTCTTTCCACATAAAGGTACTATTACAGTCATTAATCAGCTATCCTTCTTTTCCTTTTCTTCGCAGGTAACTGGAAGTGTTCCATTTGTTCACATACACCAACTAGAACTTCAGAACATTGGTGTAGGACTCTTAAAGGATTCCACTCTTATGGGAACCTTTGCATTACCGCCGCCTGCGACGTCGGCAGAAATTGCAAGAATAGATACCTACTACATGATCTCTTCCACTCTATCTAGCTTAAGGGAGAGTACGTGTGATTCTAAAATTACTACGTTGGATGAGTTTTAGCCACTAAATGTTATTTAGATGGCATAGCAATCAATCTATCTGGCTTGGGCGGCGAATCCGAAATCAGTATCGCCAAGTGTTTAGTTTGATCGTTTTTAGATTTTGGTACTCCCTCTGATCCTTTTTCCTTAATGTTCTTGAAAAATGAGAATATTTTGGAAGCCATGATGTCAGAAGGAGAACCATGGGAAGATTATCATCATCTTTCCCATCTTCCTGATTATGAATAAAATTATCTTAGTGAACTATATCACCCATCCATCAAAAATTTCTTTTCGAATTCTTTACCCATTAATGAAATTGATTCCGAGTGAAATCTGTCAAATATTGAAGAAACCATTTCTATCAATATTTTGATCAAACCTGGCATTGTAGAAAATATTCATGTAGGTGTATCTTGTTCTCCATCAAAACTCGAATCATATCGCTCTCTCTTTCGTGAATTTTGTGATGTATTTTCTTGGTCTTATGAGGAAATTCCAGAAACAGATACTAGTATTATTGAACACCCTATTAATATGTATCCTGATGTCAAAATAGTGTGTCAACAACTTCGTCCTGTTCATCCGAAGAAAGTTGTTGCCATTAAAGAAGAAGTTGAAATTTTTTTGTGTGCTGGTTTCATATACCTTGTTCCGCTAACTGAGTGGGTTTCCAATATTGTTCCTGTCATGAAAAAGCAAGGAACCATTAGAGTGTGCATCAATTATCGGGATGTCAATCTTGCTTGTCCAAAAGACAACTATCCTACTCCCTTTATCGACGAGATTATTGACGATTATGCTAGATGTGAAATTTTTTCGTTCATGGACAGATTTTCCAGCTACAATAAAATCAATATCCGCCCAGAGGACCAACATAAGACAACATTCATCTGTCCCTGGGGCACATTCACTTATAGGAAACTACCGTTTGGTTTAAATAATGCTGGGGAAACTTTTCAAAGAGTAATGGATTAACCTTTCAATGACATCAATCACATTGTTCAACCGTATCTAGATGATTTATTGGTGCATTCACTAAATCGGATTGATCACCCGATGCACTTGAGAGCCATTTTCTTACACTGCCGACACTACAAAATACACCTCAATCCACATAAATGTGTGTTTTGTGTTGGTTCTGGTCGTTTTCTTGGATTCGTAGTCTCAAAAGAAGGAATTCGAATCGACCCCTTGAAGGTTCAGGCCATTCTTGATTTGCACGTGCCATTAAACTTACTTAAAATACAAAAAATTTAAGGAAAGGCTAACTTCCTAAGAAGGTTCATTCCAAACTACGCCGAAATGGCTAAAGGATTTACTTGATTATTGAAAAACTGGGTTACCTTCCATTGGGACCAAGTTGCGCAAGCTTCTTTTTATGTTGTCAAGGACACTCTTGTCTGAGCGTCATTAATGTATACCCCTAATTATCAAAATGATTATTTCCTATATATCGTCGCAGCTGAAACGACCATTGCTATGGTATTGGTCCAAGTAGAAAATGGAATTGAACATTCGATATATTATTTGAGTTGTAATCTCAATGATACGAAAGTTAAGTATTCATATGTAGAAAATATTTCCTTGGTAGTTGTTCAAGTTGTCCAAAGGTTTTGCCATTATATCCTACTCTGAAAAACCACTATCGTTTCGGACTGCAACCCCATGACTTATATCTTATCATGTCAATTGCTGGGGGGAAAATATTCAAAATGGATTGTCATTTTGCAAGAATTTGATTTCGAATTCATCAAATCCAATTCAAAGAAGTCTTTAGTTTTGGCTGAGCTTCTCTGTGACCTTCCCTCTGATAGTACTGCAACTACGTTGGAACCATAAATTTACGAGTCTCTATTTCTGATTGGATCATATCATCCTTGGTATGGGGATTTCATCATTTATCTCCAAACTCAAAATTTTCGACCTGATACCTCTCACTCTGAATAACGACGTATTCGATACCAAGCCAAAGATTATCTAATCGTCGGTGATACACTTTATCTTCGTGGTGTCAATACCATTTTAAGGAGGTGCCTCACTCATGAGGAGGCCGAAAAAGTGTTAAACGATTGTCATGCTAGGGCTTGTGGTGGACATTTATGTGGTTATTCTACCACGCAGAAGATACTCTGCGTCGATTACTTTTGGCCTACTATTTTTCGAGATTTCATCCTCGCGGTCAGAATTTGTCATGCATGCCAGATTTTTATTGTAAAATCTGCAAACCGCCAGCTCCAATGCATCCTATTGTCTCTGTGGGACCATTTTTGAAATGGGGTATTGACTTCATGACCTATAACCCTCGCTCGTTCGGGGGGCACGGTTATATCATTGTCGTAGTCGGATATTTTACCAAATGGCGCCGAAGCGATGCCTACATTCAACAACACAGGATAGACAACTACATTATTTTTCTTTAGTCATGTTATCGCATGGTTTTGGGTCCCGCAGGGTATAGTTACAGATCATGGGAAGAATTTTTACAATCACATGATGGCTGAATTGACTGCCAAGTTAGGATTGTCACATGATAATTCTACTCCTTATTATCCACAATCAAATGGACAAGTTCAAGCTATCAACAAAATTCTTAAACCTATGCTTCAACGAATGATAGGAGTTCGTAAACGAAATTGGAATTTGATCCTATACTCCGCCTTGTGGGCGTACCGAACCTCGATGAGAAACGCAACTGGATTTACTCATTTTCAATCGGTGTATGGTCTAGAAGCTATATTACCAATCCAATGTGAAATATCGTCGTTAAAACTCACGATTGAATTGTTACCTGATACCTCAGAAGAAGAAGAGCATCTCCTTAACCTTATCCATCTTGATGAAACACGTCATGAAGCCCAATTTGCCAACGAAGCGCATAAGAGACATATAAAGGCGCAATACAACAAAAATGTCCAGCCTCTCATCTTCTCAGAGGGTGACTTGGTCCTTCTTTACGATCAATAAGCTAATGTAATAGGTACATGAAAGTTTGAGACATTATGGCATGGCCCCTATATTGTCAAAAGAGTTATTGCTAAGGGTGCCTATGAGTTGGTTTATTACAATGGAATTCCATTGGCGCAACCTAGAAATGGGTTGTATTTGAAACGTTACTATGCTTAATCATGAGCATAGTAATTTTTTGTATTATATTGTATATATATGTTGTTGATTTGCATTCACTATCTTAATTTGTTTTTAGAGTTTTCTTTATGTTATTAATCCACTTTACATTTCATCGCAGATGTCTGAATCTTCGAAACCCTTTGTTAGATATGCTGATGGTGCTAGTCATAGTACGCAGAATTTATCCCCTGCAACATGGGCCATTTTCACTCCGAACAGAGAGTTATTGAGTTTTCAAGGGATTTGTGTTGGTATATCGATGAAAAATATCGCTAAGTATGGCACGTTGATCGAACTTCTCTCTGATGCCATTTCATTTGGTATTAACCGTATCATCATAAGGTTAGACTCACAACTTCTGGTATTACAACTTACTAGTGTTTATACTGTTAGAAATCCAACATTGCATAGATTATTCCTTAGAGTTCGACTTTTGGAAAGACACTTTGATTTTATTCAATATCAACACATTTCCAAAAATTTGAACACATTGACTGATTCATTAGCTAATCAAGTTTTAGACAGACATTTGCAACACATGTAAAGAAAAACATTCACATCATTGAATAGGATTATACAATAAACATAAGAAAACACTAAAATCATATAGATAGATAGTTATAGGTTTTTAAAAAAAATTGCGCCCAAGACACATTGGTCATCTGACTTCAAAATGTATGCAAAATGTCATAATTAAGCTAGTGGTTCTCGTGGTAACATGTTATATATCTAGCTATCCTACGAAGTAACCGCACCTAGTGGTTAGGAACCCCAATAGTGTGTCGCTGCAGTCACATAGGTAGCTCTTCGATCCGGAAATTCAGAATCTCGAAGGTCAAACCCTCTATGTGCTACTGAAGCTCAGTCAGATTCTTAGCCATCTCAAGATCTCGAAGGACTTATTTCCCAACAACCCTCTCTATTGGCACATCTTCTTCGTGCTCCAGTTACACTACTGGTTGAACACGACCAACATATGCATTACATTAAACATTTAGTTTAGTCTTGGAAAAACATAAAAATACAAAAACATTGTATAAACCTTAGGAAAATAAAAAATATGGTCAAAAAATTATTACCTATTTCACCCCACTGAGCACCTTCTGGTAATGCTAAATTTGGATCTCCTCAGAAATTGACGCCTGCGTATGCATACTCATCAATGGCGAAAATTTGTTGCTAGAACTAGGCGAAGAATGCAGTCAAGAACACAATGGTAGACTAGCCTGAATGCCTACCCATGAGATCCACCCATCTCTACATCTACAGATCTCTAGGATTAGACACATCTAGTGTCACATATTGTGGTTGCATTAGTGGAATCCATTCCAAGGCGAAGGATATAAGGATAGAACCATAACTGAAATTATTCTTCCATCCCCCCTTAGCTTTATTTAGTTGTTCCTTTATCTAAGAAAGAATATCTTCAGACCAATTGAAGACTGTGGGCTCCATACACTCTAGCACATACTGCATATGCGATCTATTCTCTACATGTAGTGTAATGGTGCTAGCAAGTTTTGCGATCGTGAAGAGGATAGTTCTCAAGGGAAAATATCTAACATCTCGGATGCTTATCTTTCCATATTTTCTTGGCTCTGCCCCTGGATAACAATGTTGCAAAACATAATCTCTCACTGTCTCTCCTCCAAAAATAGACCCTGAGAATGAAATGGGCAAGCCTCTCCTCGACAAACCTATAAGAAAGTACACATCCTCGACTTTTATAGGAACCACTTGGTTCTTAATATGAAATGCCTCGATAGTTGGATCCCATGCTCGAACTAAGAGCTCCAATAGTTATATTTGTTGCCTCATCCCAGACAATTTAAAGTACTTAAGCAATCCACAATCTCTTAGGGCTCTTACTATACACGGATCATTTAAGGCAATCATATCCTATTCTTCATGTTCTCTTTCCCTCCATGTAATCATCATTGTAATCCAATGGAAACCTGAAATACAACCATAAGATCCATTAGATTCCATTCATTGCAAAAGAATAGGTAAAATTTGGGCATAATTTAAGAAACAAAAATCTATATTGCACCCAACGCACTCCCTAACAAGAGACAGTGTGTTGTGTATGAAAGTAACCTTCACTGTACTTGCTATGCAATGCAAGTTTCGACATTCAGGGGTGCGTTGCCCTCTTTTTGGGCAGAATTTACCCTAGGGGCCTTAAAACCCTAAAAATTTGTATAAATTGGAAATTAAATGATACTAAAGGAAAGAGGAGGTTTATATGACTAACCTGGATCAAACGACAATGAAAATTATCAACAGAAACGATCACAATCAGCAGTTGAATTTCGGGGACAAAATCAGGTTCAGAGCTCCAAAATGCAAATGGTAACTATGAAATGGTAAAAATGAATAGTGAAACTAATTTTATTAGTCATTTAATTATTTTCAAATTGAATTTATTGCTATGACTATGGTTTTATTATGTTTTTTATCATGAAACATGTATTTTTAATCCATTTGATGTTGTTCCGAACAGGTCTTACAACTGATGAACAGATTAGTCGTGCAGATTTATTTCAAGAATGATTTGACCACAAAGCATACTTTTTCTCCTTATTTTTCAAGCTTTGTTAAAAACGAAAAAGGATTTGAAGCGCACTTTTATCTCTTTTTCGAGATTCGATAACAACGAAAAAGGAACCCCTGGAGTCTTCTTTCAGCTCTTTTCAGACTCCGATAATGTGAAAAGATTGCCGAGCACTTGTCTTTTCGAGCTCGTAAAAATAAATGAATTGATATCTACTCAGTATAAGTTTAACCCTTTTCCGGACTAAGATAGATTATTTACAAAAAAATAATACCTTGGTTAAACATGACCAAAGAGGTTCTCTTAGATATTATTTTACACTTTTCCGGATCTGCGCAGCAAATTTACGAAAAAGTACTTATGGAGTTTTCTTTCGTCCTCTTTTTCAAACTCTCTAAATATGAAAAAGGACCGGGCTATCACTATTGTTAAGCTCATTAAAACATAAAATAGCGATGGGCTTGTCGATCATGGCAAGAATCAAGTTTCATTTATCACTAGACTCGTTAAATTATTAAATAGCGATAATTTTTTCGCCCGAAGGGTTTAATTATAGATCAAGAAAATGTTATCCTCCCCAAGCTTGTTAAAAAATAAAGAGGTACTGGTCGAAAAATGACCAGGGAAAATTTGGGAAAAGTGAGCAAAATTCTTTATGGTAGCAAGTCACTCTTGAACATGACACTTCCTTCACTCCATGTCTGTGACTGTTTGGGTTGGGCAATCATCTCGATGGTTCATTCATACCTTTGGTTCATCATACCTTCACTTCAGTTTTAGGTCAATGCTGCCAACTCATCACAGTGTCGCCGATATGTTCAAGAGAATTCATCCAGTGAATAACTCATCCTTCTACAATACTCGTAAACCTTCATTCTCATGACCGTCATCCCTGAAAATTGCTAAATCAAGTCATACCCTTGTCTCCTAAATCAGTAACTCCCTTTTTCACAATATGGTGGCTTCCTGTCACCGAAAAATCATTATCCAGGAAGTTCACTTAGAAGCATCAGATTCTAGTACCATGAGGTTTGTTACAGCATCGACAAGATCCTCACTTCTGGAATTTTGACTAAAATATTTTGTTTGGCGTTCGACATAAAATCATCTATTTACGCCTTACGAAATGTACTGCAGTACCTTGAGGGCCATTGACATCAATGGTGGTTATCTCTCGTTTGTTAATAGCTCACATCATTGACTAGTAATAAAACGATGTCTTGCCATGTTATACGACAAATCATATATTCACATGGATAGAATTGTACCCGAATGATCGAGTGAATGAGATAAGAAGACCCCAGATCTAGTTTCAGCCTTTTGGGTCGTGATTTTAGGATTGTTGTACATATAATTTGTACAGTGACCTTACATACAGATCGTCATCTGAACATGGGCCTATATCTGTAGGCATTTCTTCATTGGGAAACATTCTAATGTCGACGAATTTCTGAATTATTTACATGTTATTAGATTATTTATTCTCTAAACATGGGAATGCCTACCCTCAGCAATTATGATCAAGAGGATATATCATGATGTAATGTATTGTAAGATTGATTCGGGTCGCCACTCCACTTCATCACAGTGTAAAGCATATCAATCAAAATATTGTTGTTGTTATTCTGAATTCATGCTTTAGGGGGAAATTGTTATAGGTCAATTTGGGCATCATTCCCAATGACCTGGTTAACTAGGCATCATCTCCAAGACCAATGTATGGTGTCTATCATCCCCTAATATTTCAATTTCTACATGCCCTAAGACAAATAACAAGACAAATCAATCAAAGACTTTCATATGCAAAGGTTTCCAAAGTTTGAAGTTTATAATATATCATATGAGAGCTCACCAACGTTGCCTATAAAGGGACTAAGTGTGTTTCATATGCAGGTATCCCTATGTAAGGTTGCTATGCAAAGATTTCCCGACATCTAAGGGTGCGTTGGTCACATTGGGAGAAAAATTCTCATTGTTCTGAAATATCCACTTGGCCAGTGCCTTCTAGAAGATTTCACATGTGTCAAACTTCAAATCCATGTGTCCATTTGACATATACAAGATTTGGAACATGTCTTGCCTATTATTGGAAAGTCATTGATTATAAAACTACCTCAGCTTCTCTATAAATTGAGCACAGATTTTAGTGTTTGATAAGGAAGAATTTTTGTAGAGAAATGCTGGTGGAATTTTCATTGAGGAGATTGATTTGAGTGACAAATTGCTGGAGATATCTGCATTGTGATGAGGCTAGGATGTTGCTGGAGATGGTGACACTAAATCAATCACTGGGTTGTAACCTCCCCTTCTATCATCAATAAATATTACTGCTTATTTTTCCCTATATGCATCTGTATAAGATTTTATTTTCAATATCATGATTTCTTAGTTGATGTATATGGTTTATGTTTTATTGATTTAGCTAAATAAATTGAATAGAAATTTTTATTATAGCTAGCTCTTGCTTTTTAGTGTTCATTCTTGTAGGAAATATTTTGCACAGCCGGCTAGAATTTGAAGCTACAACAAAAGCAACAAAAGGAGACTTAGGAAGCGCTTGGATCTCAAGTAGGTTACTTATTTCATTCTGTGTGTCGGTTTAAAATTAGGAAAGATAGTCGTAAAGTATTTGACCTGTTGTTCTAGATGATCACCTGTCTAGGGAAGAATGATTTATCCGTAATTCATAATTTCGCATAATAGTTAATTATGCGAATAATAGTATGCCACAAGCTAAATCTATCCCATCTATATGGGTGACCCTGCCCCAAAACCAATTGGGGCAAGGGGGCAACTATTTCCCTAGGGGAAACTAGCCATTTTTCCTCTAGTACAACATCCCCTATGGACAACAACCTTACATTCCTACACCTCCACTAGCTGGAAATTTTTATCAACCAAATCCTACTTATCCCGTTGAAAACACTTTGATGGGAGGACCCTATGGTCCAAATGTTCATCCAACACCTCCTTGGTTGGAATTGGGGGAACCCATGAAATTTCCATTCTTGGCAGCTTTAGACATCCCTTTTCTATATAAATTTACCAATGATCCTATCAATCATAAACCTCTTTAGCCTCTAGTACCACACAATATTCCAACTGACATCCCTAAGTTCAAAGGGAAACAAGGGGAGGATATGGGTACACATATCACCACCTTTCATCTTTGGTCTATTTATAATTCCATGGTGGACGATAGTGTCTGGCTCATAATTTTCCCCCACATTCTCATAGGCAACGCTGCCAAATGGTACATCGAGTTACCACGAGTTGTAGTCAATACTTTTTGTGCCTTAGCAACAAAATTTCTTAAGAAATTTAAAGTACCTATCTGATATGAAACCAGAATGGAAATCTTAACCTTTTTGCACTAAGACACCGCCTCCCATATCTTCGATCACATTCATGAATGGAGACGTAGGTGGAGGTTAGTCAAAACGCCAATCCCATATCATCGATTATAAAACTGGTTTTGTAGGTTACTCTTTCCTCCCCTTGTTAAAGACATTTTATTGTCTGGTGCAGTCATGGAAGACCAATCCATCCGTCGTGCACAATATCTAGATCTCATCTATTCGAAATCTGGCACGCTATATGAGTTACTCCTCCATGCCGCTGGCAACCCGAATCCTCCTGCTACTCACTTGCCCGGAGCACATGATGACGACCTCGTTGGCACAACTTCTGGTGTAGCTGTAAAATAACTCAGCGGGAAAGCCTCCCAGCCATATTTTACTACCACCGCCCCTACCTAGTCGACTGCTCTTCCTATCGCTGAGGTACACTCTGTGCAATCTACACAAAACCCTAGCAGCAAGAATAAGAAGAATGAGAAAAATACTGCTCCTTCTGAAGAGTAGCCCAACACTCAGAATAATCCCAATCAGAGAAACGCTACTAAAAATGAAAAAGGAAAGGAGAAACCTATGATATTCCCTTGGAAAATTTGTGCAAAGGACCACTTGACATATAAATGTCCTCGGCTACAGGAATGTACATATTTTATCATGCAAAAGGACTCTGGAAGGACACCTGTTGTCCTTCACAATCCCTTTCCTAATCTGCAGCAGCAGTAACACATGGTTGCAAACCTGCCACAACCCCCCCAAAGGGGAAATGGTGGTACTCATCCTTCCAGTGAAGGATCATCTACCATTTATGGCATGGAGACTATTGAACTCCAAACTTGAGCTAAAATCTATGGAAATCCAATCATCAAGGCTTACGAACCTGGTTCAAGTTCGAATCCACCACCACCTAATGATCTTCATATTGAAAAGGCTTGTTTCTGACCCTATCATTCGTCCCCCTAAAGGGACCTTTCGACACACAACTCATAACACCTCTACACGTGCGCCCATAACTGCAACATTGTAGAAGACTTGGCGTAAGCACCGTCAGTTATGTCTTCACTCGAAGTGTTGCAAACCTACCCAGCGCAAAGGAAAGCCCTAGTTTCGGCCATTGGTGGAATTGACCCCTTGGATTCTATGCTAGCCATCTTTTACATGGAAAAATTCAAACCTCACCTCTCACACCAGCTTTCCTTCCAGGTTCAATTTGTGTCGAAAGGGAGACCAATCCATCACACTATCATAACGAAGGTGCTTTGACCTACGTAATGTCAACTACGTGCTGGCTCACTTTGGGTTCTTCTACTTAGTCTCTGTCGTCGAATTCCTTCAAAGCTTTCGATGGTCACATCTTCCTCCCAAATGGCTACCTTGCTAGCTACCCCATTATACTTAGTGGGAAAATGATAACTGTGGACATAGAAGTCGTAGATCATCATCTCAACTATAATATTTTTTTCGGTTGCAGTTGGTCTTACGCGATGACTGCCATTGTCTCTTCTTTTTTCATACTCATCCTTTTTCCATTGGATGGGAATATGGTTACGGTGGACTAGCTATAATTTTTCACCCCTGATTATTCTGAATTACCTAGCAGCACTGTGCCCTTAGTAGGAGGACTTTCTACCTCTTATGTCAGTGTTGGTACCAGTATTCTGAAGGCATCTTCCTTGATGGGTTAATGTTTTCCTCTCCCATTGCCTAAGGTTCCACACATGATTTCAATGATATCCATCGTCTTGGATGGCTCTATCGATCCCTGGATCCTACCGACGCCTTCAGAAATTTATTCCAATAGAGATCAGATGCCACTATCACCATTTGATTTGGCTTATCAAGCCATCCAACCATCATCTAAACCCTCCACTACTTTGGTTTCGACCAATGCCACCACCCTCTCACCCACCATATTTCCTTCTAAGGATCTCCTCAATGAAGTCCTACCTATAGATAAAGCTATACGAGAGATCATGTCTCTAGAGGAACGACCTTGGGGATAGTTTCATCATCACGATTCGATGTCTGATTTGGATGTGACCACTATTCAAATCCCATCTTTCAACCCACCTAAGATTGTCCCATCTGCTTACACGATTGTTCAAACTATCGATGTGGAAGGGAACCTGGGAAATCCTTCTAATACCATGCTCACAGATATCTTGGTCAAAACATGTATTGTAGAAAATATGAATATTGGAGTAGATTGCAGTCCAGAGGAAATTGCATGCTTCGCATCCCTTTTTAAGAAGTTCCATGAGGTTTTTGCTTGGTCTTACGACAAAATTCTCAGCATAGATCCTTTTATAGTTGAGCAAAAAATCAAGATTTATGGCAATGATAAGTCTATGTGGCAAAGACTCCGACCTTTCCACCCTCACAAATCAGTAGGTATCAAGATAGAAGTCAAAAAAATCTTACACAATGTTTTCATCTATCTCATTCCTCTGACGGAATGGGTATCCAATCTGGTTCCCGCAGATAAGAAACAAGGCACCATCCGAATCTGTGTTGACTATCATGATCTGAATGCTGCTTGTCCAGAAGAAAATTATCCTAATCCATTTATATATCATATTATCGACGATTATGCTAGATGCGAATATTTCTCCTTCATGGATGGATTTTCGGGATATAACCAGATAACGATTAAAAAATATGACCAACATAAAACTGCCTTCATTTGTCCTTGGGGCACATTTGCGTATTGTAAACTCCCATTCGGTCTAAAGAATGCTAGAGCCACTTTTTAAAGGACCATGGACTATGCATGTCATGATATCACACACATTGTACAAGCTTACTTTGATGACCTTC
This sequence comes from Pinus albicaulis, assembly GCA_034641835.2. Classification (NCBI taxonomy): domain Eukaryota; kingdom Viridiplantae; phylum Streptophyta; class Pinopsida; order Pinales; family Pinaceae; genus Pinus; species Pinus albicaulis. The sequence goes on from CM076577.1 coordinate 88,592,273, forward strand.
TTCCAAGAAACAAGCCCATCACCTTGCGCATCTTTGAGAAATATTTTCTCGTTCTACAACATCCATCTGAAGCCACACAAGTGCATATTTTTTATTGAGTCTGGACATATTCTTGGATTCATTGTCTCCAAGCATGGGATTGTGATCCTCCAACAACTTTATTTGGTTTACGCTGCTGCCAAAGCTAAGAAGTCTCTAGTATTCACCGAATCACTGTCGGATCTTCCAAGAATTGACCCAAAGGAAGTAGCTCATGATCCATTTCTGATGAATCCATCTATCTGTTTGATTCTACTAATAATTGGTATGGGGGCATTCTTGTCTACCTCCAAACTCAACGGTTCCGCCCAACTCTCATATTAGACGACCGTCGTCACATTCATCACCAAGAGAAACACTATGTCGTGTTGAATGATACTCTATATCTTCGTGGTGTCGATACAGTTCTTCGACGTTGTCTCACTCTTAAAAAGGAAAAACACGTTTTAAGTTACTACCATGTCGGGGTGTGTGGTGGTAATTGTTTTGGCATAGCTACTGCCCAGAAAATCTTGCATGCAGGATACTACTGGCCCACTTTGTTTATAGATTGTGTCACAGCAGTCTAGAAGTGCCATTAGTGTCAAATGTTTACTAATAAAATGCGCGCCAATCCTTCCCCTATGCATATGGTTATCTCTATTGGTCCTTTTGCTAAATGGGGAATAGACTTCATCCCATGCAATCCCACTTCTGCTGATGGACACAACTTCATTATAGTTGTGGTCGACTACTTCACGAAATGGGATGAAGCTATTCCCACTTTTCGGGCCGATGGAGAAACAATTGCTCTCTTCCTGTTCAAAAATGTCATCTGTCGTTTCGATGTACCCTGCTCGATTGTCACAAATCATGGTTCACAATTTTAGAGCCAAATGATGATAGAGTTAACTTCCATGCTAGGTTTTCGACAAGATTAGTCTTTGTCCTATTTTCTGGAAGCTAACAATCAATTCAAAGCTGTAGATGGTGTCCTTAAGGCCATGATTCATCAATTAGTCAGAAATCATAAAACCACATGGCATCAGAAGGTATACTCCACGTTATGGACATAACGAACGTCAGTGAAGACTTCTATAGGAGTCACACCATTCCAGTTAGCATACGGTCTGAAAGAAGTTCTTCAATTAAGTGTGAGATTCCATCACTTAAAATGGTCTTTGAACTCCTACCCAACACCAATACCGACGAAGAGCTTTTTCTCTCGCTCGATCAATTAGACGAAACTCATCGAGATGCCACACTAGCACTCGAAGCCCACAAGCACTGAGTGTTTCTCCATCGGACTCGTTAAAATTTCACGGAGAGGATCGAGTTTTTCTTCGTCTGACTCATTAAAATTTCATGAATAATATTGATTTTGCTCTATCTCCTCGTACTCTTAACAAAATTAGGCAGACGTTCGTTGAACATAGGTTTATCACTTTATCTGGATTCAATGTACTAACTTACGGAAAAGGAACTGTGTCAGGCATACTATTCTCCATTTTTCACTCCTGATTATCAACCATGACAAAGGCACCCCCCTGGTGTTGTCTTTTACAATGTTTTTCAGACTCCCTACATATGAAAATATCACCGAGTTTACCCTTCTGGACTCATTAAACTTAATCAAATGGGGAAACAAATTTGGAAAAAGTGGAGACTTATTCTGTTATGCTTTGAAAGTTGATTTGGAAGCAAAACCTTGAACATGGCATGTCCCAGAAAATTCTCTCGCAATTAACTGAGCCCTACCATTCTATGAATTTAGCCTTCGTATGTCGATGTCCCTACATTGGTGAATCCTAACACTCTTTGATGTTCCTAAGCCTAACCTACGTAGTACCCTGTTACTGTTCCTACTGTTGTTCTAGAAGATCTCACTATCTACTACTTCCTGTATTAGCCAAGCCATCATATGCCAAAAATCATTTGTCGTCGTCAATTAGTACCATTCTCTCTTGACTATCTTCAAAACAAAATCATCTCTTCCTGTTTCGTGTCAACTGATGTAAAATGCCTCATTGCCTGCCTTTTGATAGATATCTTCCTATCCACTTCAACATATTATCTAGGAACTTGATCCAAAAACATATAATTACCCTGGAACTTGCAGAACTCAGTGGTAGGTTACCTTGTGTTTGATTGGGGGTTTTCATCACTGGCTCCTAGTCGAATGATTCTACGAGTGTTCAACATCAACACCATTGTTCACACTCGCTAGATTTTACTGTGCATATTAGATACCATCATCCTTATCAGTGGCCATCCTCACTTCTGTTAACAGTTTTCATCATTAACTGGTAATCAAACGATTTATCGCATGTTCGACTACAACTCCTTTATTCACATGTGCGTAAATATGTAGTGTAGTGAAGCAGCGACCAAGACCTTGGGTTAAGGCTTACATCATTCATATTTTTTTCCTCTCCCAAGCTGCAATATTATTTTCAGATACAGATTATCAAATTGGTCCTGTCATGACACAAGATTCCACATTATTCTTATCGGTGGACATACTGGTCATATCTCTTCCTGGAGAAATCATTTTGATACAGCTACTGAGCATGGGAATGCCTGACTCAGGAAAGATACTTATATTTATGACATATGTTGTGTGTTTCAAGTTTTGCTCAGTCCTCCCACTCCTCTCACTCTTCTACACATGTTATAAATTATTTTGGCCATCATATTCTCCTCTGAACTCACACTTTAGGGGGCATCTGTTACAAGACAAATGACCTCCTCATCAGCTCAGAGGAGAAGGATACATGGAAGGAATAAAATTACCTATACAAAGACCTATTTTTCCAAGGTAATGCACCATAGAGACATCTAGGTCAAGTTATAACACATCCCATCCTTTCAGAGGGAGCGTTAGTGCCTAGGTTAATGCATTGTCTTGCCTAAGGGGTAGCCTTACCCGTGTTTCATGAAGAAAAAGGGACAAATCCTGTAGTAACTGACTGACATTTCCTGCTTTTTCTCAAAGGAGTCGGTCCAAAAAGCAGCAACCTGTGGTGCAAGCCTCTGATTGGACATTACTAAACCAAATTGAGCATCCAAAAAGGGAAAAAGCAAGGAAAATCAAGGAAACATCATGATTTTTCCCTATTTGAACTAATGGAGAAGATTGGCAAGAATAGTCCTCCCAAATTATTATAAATTGGAGGCTAGGGCTCATTTTCAAGGGTTGAAAGGTTGATCGTGGGCAGAGCGTAACTTTTTTGTTGAGTGTGAGGCTTAATGATTAGAAATTTTCATTAAGAACTATTGGCCTAAGTATCATTACACTCGGATATTGAGGAGAGAGAGAGAGGAGTCGGAAGACTGAGGGAAGCTTGGTCAAACCAAGGGTTGTAATTTTCCTTCTCTTATTAATAGAACTGTATCTGTTTTATCCACTTGATGTTTTATCAATGCATATATTTCTTATTTTTTTATGAAACATGCTATAAGTGGCTTAGATCTACATAGTTAAATGTTGATTATATACTTATTTAGTTTCTTGTAGTGATACAATTGTGAAGATTACACATTGTAGTGGTGGTTTTGGTGTACGAGTGCACCAAACCACTCGTGCTTAGTAGGAGTGGTTGAAACCTACAAGCTATGGTCACAGGTAGAAAATATTATCAGCAGGTTATTGAACACATGAAAATATATAAAAACACACTAAATTATGGAACGTAGTATGCTATAAATAGAAGAAGAAACACAACAAGAATGAAAAAAAAACACAAGCTCCAATGAGTCAAACGAGACAATAATACAAATGGTGGAATAATCCCCTCTTATTGACCGCTATTAGTAAGAAAGGTAGAACATTACACACTTTCCAAAGGACCCTTAGAGCTATGGAGCTCTAAGACCCAATGTAAGGAGGGCTTTACCCTTGAGCCAGTTATTCAAGGCCTATCTCTTCTCCTTAGGGATTGAATATGTGGGGTGGCCAACAACCGAATACTCTAACTCTATTGCTACTCTAGATCACACACTGCTGGTTTTCTCATGGGAAATTTGGCCATCATAACAATGTGGTCTCCTTTTGTTCTTCTCATGGTGGAAATTTATAGAAAAATTCAAATCCTTCTTCCCTCTCTTGGTACACTTGTGATAGTCACCCAAGAGTGGGGGTTGAGTCCTTTGTGTGCTCAATTGAGGTCCCAAGGTGGCTCTAGGAGACTATCCTTGGGCGGCCTCATGTGTTGGATCTTCTCTTGAAGTGTGTCAAGTGGTCCCGCATGGTGACTTCCGCCACTCCCAGGATCGCGTAGCATTTTTAGGGAAAGTCGTGTAGACCAGTGCGCTTATCGAAGAAAAATGCAGGAAAAGCGCATTTTTCCTATGTCTTTGGTGCATAATTTGACATTTTTCCTCTTGACCTAAGAGATTTTTAAAATTTTCAGATCCTCTAATGTTTCTCAACCTTGTAAATACTTCTTATTGACATTTCATAATGTCATTTTTCTTGTCTGATTTTCCAGTGATAACACACGTGTGCTTTGTTTGTTTGTAGGATCTAGATTTGGAGCTGGTGAGGAGGACTTCCGCCACACTGCCTAACGCTCTCCAACAGATATGCCGTCTACGAATAGGTAATCCTTCAATATCTCACTTTTTGAATTAAGCATTAGTATGAATGAGTATGTAGTTTCTTTGTGAACAATACAACTAATTTGATTGTCTGCCTTGGGTCTCGGGAAGGCTCGACAGGGATTTAATCCAGCTACCACCTGTGCATTTTACCCCTAAGCAGAATTGGTGACCATATTGGGGAATAATCCTTAGTTCATGGATTGTTTGTATCTGAGCCTTTTGGCTCTTTCCCTCTGTCACTTCTCTTTCTCCTCACATCCCTTTCTGATAATTTCATATGCTCTGTGACCATCTTAGTAGATCACAGTGTTCAGAACATACCTTACCTGGCCATTTTTTGCAATTTTTCCCTTAGTAACACACCCCCTCTATGTGTTCCAAAGTGTTATAACACTGCTGATTCTTGAGAACAGTGCGTTAGTCCTACTATTAACGCTCTATATCCCTTTCTAGCTTGTGTTACCCATCCAAAAACTTGTTATTACACCCCTACTGTGATTTGCCTGGCTATTGAGTTTCTGGCTGTAAGTTTGGATTTTGTGCTTTGGATCTTTGTGCTTGGTTACCTGCTAGAATTTTAGTATTTATTATTCGAAAATATAGTGTTAGTTTCATTTACTTTTTGAAAAGGAAATTTTTTTTTTTTTAGTTTTTCTGAACGTAGTTGATTTCATTCTGAATTTTTTGGATTAAATAATTGTTAGTGAAGATAGATATATGTCTGAATCTTTTTAGACTAAATTGAATTATTTGGATGTTTTTTGCTACATGGATGTGTGAAATATTTCTCCCTGTAGAATAAGCTATTGGAAATAATGAGGGCGGGGGGGGGTGAATCAGTATTCCTTTCAATTAGAGCATTAGTTAATCTTCAATTATTATTAGTGTTTGTACAATGATAGAAGTAAAAAAAGGAACACAAATGCACACAGTTTTTAAGGTGGAAACCCACTCCAGGATAAAAAACACCTAATTCTTTTCTAATAATTCTTTAATATACAACTCCAATTGAAAATAAATCTCCAACTTCCTAGAATTTAGAAAATAATTCTTCTCCAGCTCCCATTGGATGGATGGTCCAATGCCTAAGATTCTTCAGTAGTTAATAGAATGGATGCCCCAACACCCAATGAGCTACAACTCACCCTACCACTCCCTACCACCCTATAGAAGAATATAAGAAGAATGGACTCCTGTACCAGGGAAAATGGTCCACTTTACAATGATATAGAATGATGTAGAAGAAGAAGACACACTAGATCATAACCCCAACTATGACACAACCACCTAATAATGATCCTAGACCTCCCGACACTGCCTCTTCAACTCTTGGCAGATAGACACTAGTACAATTTTTACAATAATGTATTTACAATGACTTAGTACAATGATACCTTTACAGTGACTGTATGCAGTGCTGCACACTTAAAGACTTCATGTGATTAACTTCTTACTACTATTATGCACCTTGGTTGCCGCTATTGTCATGCTACCATCTGTTGCACCTTTCTTTGCTTTTCTGCCCTAGAAATTCTGGTCCTTTGCAGCCCTTACAACACATGATCTAGATTTTTCTTGCCTTCTAGGAGCTCGATATTGAATCTGGTGTATCTCTGTTATTTCAGATCCCCAATATGTGATTTTTGGTCCTGTATTATTCCTTTGAGTCTTCTGTCCAATGCCATAGTTCTGACCCAATTTGGATTCTTCAAGAGAGAGTTATGCCCAATCTCTCGTAATTCCTTAATTATGGACTTTTTCAATAGAGTGAACTTCTACGGCATGCCACGTGTCACTGTTTCTTCATTTGGCTCTGAAATTTATCGAGAAAAAACTAAAGTCCGTGCACTATCTGCCACTTTTTATAGAATTCCATTCCAATACTTAGAGAGAGAGTTATGACGATTTTCCCAAGTTCACTTCTTTGAGATGAATTTTAGGAGCCTGCAAAAACACTGACTTCCATAGATCATATCTCTGAAAATATTGCGTACCTTGATCTGAAATTTTCACAGGAGCTTCCTCAGGATTTCAGTTTCACCTCATAAAAATTTCAGCTTCTAAACCAGCATATAAAAAGCGTTAGAGCGAAAATTCCACAATAACCTATTTCAGATGGTGAAATCCATTGCATGAGGAGGATATGAGGATCACAATTTATATAAATTATTAGGTTGAGAGGGGCTTCAACAAGTGAATGTGGGAGGGATTTTAGGAGCTTAAAAAATATTAATTACGACTTTTCAATGACCCATGCCACAACCCCATGGGGTTTTAGCCCACTGACTGGGGTTACAAACTTCAAACATGAATATGTCTCAAACCGTGAAGAATTACGTGGCGTTCCATATATCAACAGAAACATCTCGACAAGAAGAAACCATAAAAATAATTCTTGACCTAGAATATAGTAATTTGGTAAGTAAAAATTCCCCTGCAATATTGGGGTAGCCCCTGATGCTGTTTGGGTTGACATCAATGACAATTGCTTATCAACAATCTCCCCCTTTGGAATTGATGGAAACACAGGTACTCCCCCTGCGATCATGAAACCTCTTCCTACAACATTCTCTCCCCCTTTGACATAAATGGCAATGTAATATTCCCAATTAGCCCAAGCTAATGGGAATATACAATTTTTTTTCATTTTCTTATTGCAAGAATAAATGTGTAAAGGAGGACAATAAAAACTCCTAAAAACAGTGAATAAATCAATGCCCCATGTGAAAAAGGTTAACTATGGGTTATCTTAATAAAACACCCTTATGTGTGGAAGGGATTGAGCTGTTTGAATGGGTCAACCATGACCAAATCAACATCGTTGTCTAGATGCAGTGAACCTCCTAGATGCACAACACAGTTTTAGATGGAGGCTACAAATGTGAAAGGAGCTAAATCATTGAGATGGTTTAGGGTTTTGCAAGACTTTTATCTTATAAAAGGAAGAGGAGGACATTAGAAGAAGATTGTTGAATATGTTATATTTTGGAATATATTTTTTGTTTAGACATATATCATTCTCTTGCTATTTAGCTGAGAATAGTGTTGTTTAGCATTGGGTGTTCCTGATAAGGAATCCCACCTCCTTCATTGAGAGGCCTCTTAGAGGAGTCTTGCTGATCTTGTCCACTATCAGGCATTTTTCCAAGCTTCACCTTCCAACTACAACACAGATCCTGTTGAGGGTTTGGTTTTCCTTGTAAGCTGCAACAAGTGGAGGCTAGATCTACTTAGATCTAGGCCAATCTAGTGCCTCTTTTCAGTGGGAAAGTATTCTATCCCCTTGATAAGAGTGTGTTGGATCATTGGAGCTTCATATCCATACCTTGGCATCAGGCCAAACTGTTCTTCAAGTCTACAATGTAGTCCATCTTCCAGAACTGTGTTATTTGCAAGTGTAAAGTTGCAGGATATTTAGCATAACTTGGAGGAGTGATCTCTACTGATGGGAAACTTCCCTTCACTACGGTGGTCCATGGATTTCTGATCTATTCCATGTCATATTCAGATATGATCTGAATACTCCTGTATTTTCTTCAGAAATTCTGAATCATTCTGCAGATATGTTGCATAAGATCTCAGATCTACTCCCTGTGCTTCAGGTTTTGCTGAAAACCCCAAGCGGTATGTAAAGTAGAGACACTATAGTGTATGGATCTGTCATATATCTAACTTTTCATGCATTATTTTTCTCTAGATCTAAGTTTTAATCAACAGTTGTTGCAGCATAATAAAAATAATGCCGTCAAGGCAATTTCTGCTCATTTGTATAGTTTTTGCACCTCTTTTTGAGGATATTTCTTCATTGGAGACTCTTATTCCCTGTTATACATTGCATGGGCCTCATTGTAAATCTGATTTGATAATATAAATGTAATTTTTGAGCCTCCATATTGGCCTCCTGCACTTAATTTTCTAAAATGCGTTATTTCTGAAGCAGTATTGTTTAATATTGTTGTTATTCTCATTTTGGGATATTACAGTGGTATCAGAGCAATCATCTTGGCACAACCCATGCTTTTCTTTCTTAAGAAGACAATATGTCTTCAGAAGAAGATGATCCCCTTACTGACAAAGAGAAGAGATATCTAAAGAGAAGACAAAAGAAATTTGATTACACCAATGATGATCAAGACAAGGGTAAAGCCCCTAAATCTGGAAGTGATGTAGAAGGAAAGGACTTTGCAAAGATCCTTTTGAAAGCCATGCAAGATATTTCTAGAGAGATCAAAGATATGAGAATGGATAGAGTCAAGGAATCTCCTAAGATATTTTATCTTGGAGAAATCTCTGGCATGTCTCATCACTAAAATGATCAACCAGTGAACTAGCCACAAGCTCCACAACGCTCTACCATGCCTACTTTTTTGGCTGTGGAAAATAAAGGGCCTCAAGAGAAAGCATACCTTGAAGACTAATTTGAAGAATATGAGTCTCAGAATCAGAGATTCAAGGATCACTTGAGTTTTCAAGATTTTTTTCACCTCAAGGACAAAAGAAGACCAAGGCATGAACATAGAGATGGTGGACTCACTCAGAATCATGATCGACATCACTCTATGGGCAGATTTTTTTACCCAAGGTTTATGGGTCTTCCACTTGTTCTACCAAAGCACGGGTAGAAAAAATGCACATCTACTTTAAATTGAACAAGGTCCCTGAGATGGAAGCTATCAAAATTGCAGCGCTGCACTTTGAAGGTGAAGCACGCAACTGGTGGTTCCATGGCTTGTCTACATTGGGTCATGCCAATGTGACTACTTATTCTGAGTTCACTAGAAGGTTGGTGGAGAGGTTTGACATAAAGGATCCAGAAGAAACTTTCATGAGCCTTGCAAATTTGAAGCAATCATGTAATACAAAGTCTTATATCTCTGAATTTCTGAGATTATATATTATGGTTCCTGATTTGTCTGTAGCAAGGAGGGTGTACATGTTCATCGATGGTCTAGATAAACCTCTTAATGGGTTGGTAAATTCTACCAAGCCCACTACCTTGCATGATGCCATTGAGAGGGCTAGAGACCTTCAATATGCCTTGCCAAAAGCAAAGGAAAAATTTCAGAACAAGCCCTCTTTTCCTTCTAAAGGAAAGGAAGAGAAAGCTGCTCCTACAAAGGAGAGCTCATACAAGAAGCCTCTTGATGATGAAGTTTAGAGAGATCTAAGGAAGAAGAAGCTATGCTTCACTTGCCAAGAACCATGGGTACCTGGACATAGATGTGCTGCTGGTAAAGAAAATTATATAGAGGTCTTATTAGATCTTGAAGAAGATGAAGATGATGAACCATGAAGGGGTCACATCGTTGACAATGTTGAGGTAGATCCAAAACCATCAGGAGATGGAAAGGGAGCCTTTGCTCCAATTGGAGGAACTCTTGCATATTTGAGAGGAATACCTAAGTAATTTTTTCTGAAACTAGCTCCAAAAAGAGAAGAAAGGAGATATCAACGCCTTAGAAATAAGCCACTTCGATGGGACAGCCTCCAATACATTACATGAATGAACAATTCTTGGATGATTCAAATTACAAAACCTCCTTTATATATATAGGAGTCCATGGGGCCACAATGTAATCCTAGTGGGGCCACAATGTAATCCTAGCCGACCTAACAATAATAATTTAAGGGCACAATAATAAAAATATGGGGTTACAAGGGTACAATAATAACAATAAGGGGGTTACACTAACAACAATAAGGGACTATACTAGTAATATAGGGACCTAACATGCCCCTCTCCTTCAAAAGAAGTGTTGTCCTCAACGCTTGAGTAGCTCTGGGTGCTTTTGTATAAAATTCTCATCCTCCCATGTAGAATCTTCAGTGGGTAAGTTCTTCCACTTGATGAGATACTCTGAAATTGATCGATTCCGTAGTTGTCGATTTCTTGTTTCCGTGACCGCTTCGGGTTCCAATATGATTTTTCCTTCCTCATCAAGTTTTGGCAATATTGTTTGAACTGGAAGATTTTCACCTATAACCTTCTTTAAGCACGAAACATGGAAAACTGGATGTACTCGCGAAGAAGCAGGAAGCTCCAATTTGTATGCCATAGTACCAATCTTTTGCAACACCTTGTAGGGACCATAGTACTTTGGTGATAATTTATTATCCTTCTTAGCTTGCTTGAGGGACATTTTTTTGTATGGTTGTAGCCGTAAAAATACCCAGTCTCCTACATCAAAACTTCTCTCACTGTGATTTTGATCTACCTGTTGTTTCATTCGATTTTGTGCCAAATTCAAGTTGTCCTTTAAGAGTTGGAGAACTTCTTGTTAATGCTCGATGTGATCTTCCACTGCTTGAACCTTCGAATTTTCTCTTAAAGATGATGTGATGGATGGTGGATGATATCCATAAAGTGCCATAAATGGGGTCATTTTTGCTGCAGTATGGAAGGAAGTGTTATACCACCATTCATCTAGAGGTAACCACTTGACCCATTGTGTTTGTTTATCAGATACAAAACAACGAAGATACCCTTCCAAACATTTATTTACTATCTCAGTTTGACCATCGGATTGAGGATGATAAGATGAGCTATGAGCTAATTGAGTACCCAAACAAGAAAATAACTCCGTCCAAAAATTTCCAGTAAAAATGGGATCTCTATCACTCACAATAACCCTTGGGTTTCCATGTAGCTTTTGAATTGTGTCCATAAATGTAGTAGAAATTGTACTTGCTTTAAATGGATGAGATAATGCACAAAAGTGTGCATATTTGGTAAGTCTATCAACTACCACCATGATGACACTCTTTCCTTCAGACTTAGGTAAACCTGTGATAAAATCCACTGAAATCTCCTCCCAATGTTAACTTGGAATAGATAAAGGTTGTAGAAGACCCGGGGTCTCAATTGTCTCAACTTTATTCTGCTGGAAAACCAAACATTCCTCCACAAATTTTTTTTACACAGCAATTTGTCACTGTCCCTGCAATCCCCGTCCCGCACATTGGAGGGCTCATTCTGTGACTTGTGAGCAGAGACAAGACTTGAAAATACTTTCATGACATCCCTTTGAACATGAGATTTCATTGCCCTGAAGACATCTCCTTGTGAAAAACCCTAAAAATAGCTCTTTTTCCATTGGCACTGTTCCACAGTTCAGCCCTCGCGGCAAGGGGGAAAATCTTCCAAAGAGGGTGCGCCAATTGGCGCTCTGTCATAGAGCCGCACCCACGCCAACCATATTAAGAGGTGTTTTTAAAAAATAAAAGGTGGAAGTTTCGTCCTAACAAATTCCTGGACTGATATCTATCTTGAGTTGGGAGGTTTGGCTACGGATTTCCATAGAGAGGAAGTGGTTTGCCACCTCTCATGGAAGCTTCCTTGATGATAGGGCCAATCCCATAATTATAGGGATCCCAACTCCCCTTCATCCATCAATAAAAGCTTGCTCATCTCCCTTGCAAGCTAATCTCCAAGTTCCCAAGAGCTTTCACATCCTTATGCTGCAAGAGCCTTCTTGATTCCCTTAAGGCCAAATCCAAGCAAGGAGACTATTGCCAAGTATCCGGAGAGAGAGGCTTGTCCCATCCTTGACAGGCTTTATCGAGACATGTTTTGCTGATGACCCGCCAAAGGAGAATGCTGCGTCAAAGCTATGGTTGTATTCTTCTTTTGACTCATTAACGATAAGCGATTATTGGTTATGGTTCCACTCTTGTTCTTTGTTATGTTCATGAGTTATGTCCTCTTCGACTGACATATAGTTGTATATATTGGATTTTATGCTTGCGTTTTTGTTGTTTCTTGCATGTGCAGGTGTCCGATCACAGAGATCGTGAGGATTGTGATCTGCCAGGGCAAAGGAACGGGAGCACCACCTCTTCTACAAACGACCGCGTTGGGTCCAGGTAAGCCTTCATCGCAAGTCGGTTTATTTGCAATTAGGAACCTGCACTGTAGCATGTTTGATTGTTGCTAGACCCGATCTGGGCTGGTAGGGATCGCCTTTGTCCGCAGAGGGGATTTACCTCCTCAACAATTTTGGCGACTCCACTGGGGACAGGCACGGGGTAGGTAGCCACATAGTTGACCTGCGCTGGGGCAGATACAACTGGTGGATAAAAACCAGGAAGGGATGATGGCGGACCAGTTGCCACATCAGGACCAAAGAACAAAAGCTGATCAATGGTCACAATCCGTCCTTCATGTGGAAAACAGACCACACGAAAAAGGGAGGAGACAAATTGGCGACTCCGCTGGGGACTCAGCTTGTTGTTTGATTTGTAAGCTATAGACGGAGCCTGAAGTACATCCAGATAGCCTTCAAAACTATTTTGCTCTGCATTAGCGGAGTAGATCAACGCTGCTTCAGTCAATATCCGGTTTAGTTTACGAACTGAACCATTTGGAGCATTGTCTTGTCTTTTCGGTCGATTCTTGATTCTCCTTGCTTGTTTGGCTCTTTTGGCTGGCTCTTTTCTGAGTGTTTGGCTTTTGGTTCAGCCCTAGAGGATCAGATCTGACCTCTTCTTTTCCGAATTTTCATCCTTTCATGGTTGGTTTGATTGGCGCAGTTTCCACCCTGACAGTCGCGCCAATTGGCGCGGGTTGCCAGTTCATTACTCGCGCCATCCCCTGTCTGGTGCGGATTACAGCCAGAAAGTCGCGCCATCTCCTGTAGGTGATAGGGTTTACCCTTGTTCAGAAGCTTCTTATGGTTAGTACTTTGCTTCTGGGTTTTTTTTGGATTCTGCTTGAAGTGGTGAGTCTGGTCTTGGTTGGGAGAAATTCTTTGTTTTTTCATTTTCAGGCGTTGGCGCTTGTTGTCAGTTAGAAACCCGCACCAATTAGCCATTGGCGCTAGTTGTCAGTGAGCAAGTCACGCCAGTTGGCACTACTTGTCAATGTACAAGTCGAGCCAATTTCAGGGGGTATGAAAATTGAGATTTTTTCCCTAAATCCTTCACCAGTGTGTCTTTCCCTTCCGGTCTTTTCCCTGTATGAGCATAGATTACATTGCTCATTGTTTGGGATGTCTTCTCTCCATGATTGTTTGATGTAAAAGGGAATGAATGCCTTGTTTTGATCTCTTTCTTTGGAAGTCCTCTTTGTGTTTGACCTCATATGTCTTGCCGCCTTTTGAGGGATTTCGTGACAAAGTGTTTGAAACAACGATTGCGTTCTTAGTGTTTGTTTACATCTCTTTTGCATTCATCCTTCATTAAGGAGATTTGCGTTCTTTTAGTTTTCATCTCATAGTTTGCTTTTCATTAAAATGCATTAGATCACATTGCATTGAAAAGTATTTTTTGAGATCCATCATTGAACTTAGATTACATTGTTTAATGATTGAAAACTAGAAATCGCTTTGATTGCATTCTCTTTTATTAAAAGCATGCATTAAGTAGATTCTCATTTCATCAAAAAATGCATTGAGTGCATTCTTATCATTTGAAAAGAAAAAGGAAATTGTGCATAGATTACAATTGCATAGTTTTCGAAAAAGAGGATTTTGCATAGATCACATTGCATTGTTTGCATCGTTGAATGTTTGAAATTACTTTTGGATAGTGAAAGTCATCTAGTTTGGAAAAGATTTCGTTTGCAGTGTTGTTTTTTCATCATTGTTTGAATCTCTTCCCTTAACTAGATAGCATTCATCGAATTGAAAAGTTTTCTTTTCTCATATAGCTGCATATAGGAGATAGTCATATTACATTCGTTAGGGCCTGAAAACTAAAACATAATTGAAGATAAAATTTAAAATTTACTCAATTTACACTAATGCAGCATTGAAATCTAACGAAACACATTTAGAGGTCTAGGCCAGAGACGTGTTCCGACGTCTTAAAACCTAGTAGATGTCGTTCGCCTCTTGGCTTTATACAGTGCTAGTATGGACTTGTGCTCCCCGTACCATCGCGTATATAAAGGGAGACCCCACTAGGTTTCAATCCTTTATCCATAGGAAGCCGAGTCTGCCGCCCTATACCCGTGATACACCAGACACAGCATTCGGGGATATTTCCTGCACGTACAGAAAGTCCTTGGTTGATTTCTCTTTCATTTTGAAACCAAAGTGTATATTGCAGTTCACGGTTATTTGGTACACCCTTTGCCTAGTATTCCTGAGTAGTCATTTGATCTTTTCTGACTCTTTAAATTCGAAAGGATCACCAAGCACTTGTCCTTTTACGCTTTCTTCAAAACTGAAAGAGATAGAGTCACCTTTCATCCGTTTCTCGACTCTTAAAACATGAAACGGTGAAGTTTCTAAGTTTCAATGTGGTAAAATAAATCACGTGCGATCACACGCCCTGTTAGAGTTTGCTTGTTGGGCGTTTGATTGTGTGCCTTGGTTTTTAGCCTGTGTGCGATTGTGAGTTGTTGATGGAAACTTTTCTAGAGTTCACCAACCAAGGAATCCCCTCTGATGGGAATCCTAGTCATTTTCCTCCTTTTGGAAATGTTGGTGCTCCTTATATGGCAACGTTTTCCCTTCCTGGGTTAACTGTTGGGTTGCTTTTTTGGTTGTTTTCAACCTCTGTGGTCCCGAATGTCTTAGTTACTGGTCAATCAGTTCCCCCACCTGAGAAACATCATGTTGATTCCAAGGTGGACCTCTCCCCTTCTTCGCCTGTTTTTTCATCCTCCTCTTCTACTTCGCCTGGTGAAAGTCTGGATTTAAGTAACCAGGTGGCTAAGAAGAAGAAGAAGAAGACAAAGAAGAAGAAGTCTGATAAGAGAGAGGTTAAGGCTGCAGCTACTGCTTCTGAAAAGTCTCCTCTTGATAAACCTCCCAACCCTCCACGGAAAGTCAAGTTCCCTTGCATGTTGTGCACGGGAGACCATCTTCTTCGAGACTGCCTTGGCATTCCCAAGGTACTCGAAGTATGGTCCAACGGTCGCCCACCGTTGCCTTTGGCTTCCGGGAGTCAGGTTGGGGGCACGTCTTCAGTTCGTGCTGGTAAGGCTCCTAAGAAGTAGGGTAAGCTCACTAATCCCTGTAAGTTGTGTGAAGGGTATCATGCCATTCACCTTTGTCCATATATGAATGAAGCCAAAAGAGTCTTGGACAACGCAACCGTTTCTACACCATGCCTCCCGGCTGGTTATAATCGGCTTTCTTTGAGTCCTCCACCAGCTGATGCCACGATTGGTCAAGAGTCATCCTTGGTTGATCCCACTCCCTCGGAAATTCAAATTCAGGAATCCATCCCTGACCAAACATTGGTCATGGGATCGGTTGAACTGGCCCCGTCTGCGGTGCACCAAGTCTTTTCCGTCGAGAGTGGACTTCACATCCCTCAGGTTCTTCTTGTTTCTTCAGATTCTTCTGACTTGGAGAAAGATTCTCTTATCCCCGTACCTCAAGAAGAAGCTGCTCCTCCGCCTCCCGTGATAGAGGTCCCGGAGGATACCCCTCCCACCTTCGAGATGGAGGTTGTGGAGGATGCTCCTTCTTCTTCTGTAACACCAGGGGAAGACCTTCTCGGTTCAATGGTAGCCCCTCCGAGTAGTTTGGTCGCTTCCTTTGATTGGAATCGATTTGCGGGATACCGCCTTCCGTCTTATGTGCCTTTGGAGATCACAGTACAGGCTTTTGGTCTGGTCATACCCAGCACCATTATAGACGAAGGTGCATCTGTTAGTGTTTTATCCTCAACTACTTGGCAAGCTTTTGGCTCGTCGCCGCTTGTGCCTATTACACAGAATCTGTTGGCATTTAATAGAAGAACGAGTCAACCATTAGGGATCCTTCCAAGGTTACCTATTACTTTGGGAGGTAAAACCATCCATATGGACGTGATGGTTGTTCCAGGCCCCTTGGATTTCAATCTTCTCTTGGGGCGCGATTACACCTATGCCATGGGAGTGCTTGTCTCCTCCCTTTTTTGTGTGGTCTGTTTTCCACATGAAGGACGGATTGTGACCATTGATCAGCTTTCGTTCTTTGGTCCTGATGTGGCAACTGGTCCGCCATCATCCCTTCCTAGTTTTTATCCACCTGTTGTATCTGCCCCACCGCAGGTCAACTATGTGGCTACCTACCCCGTGCCTATACCCAGTGATAGTGTCGTTGTGCATCAGGTGCTGGGGGCATTGGGTCCTGACTTCCAGGATTTTTTCCTTCCATCGGGAGTGTAACTCTTGGAAGCGATGACTTCTTGTTCATTATGATGAGGTCGATCAGAGCACAGTTCTTTTTCTTGTGTCAAGCTCCTTAAAAAATGAAATAAGTTGCTCGGAGCATAGTTCTCTTCCTTGTGTCAAGCTCCTTAAAAAATGAAACAAGCTCGTCGGAGCATAGTTCTTTTCCTTGTGTCAAGCTCCTTAAAAAAATGAAACAAGCTCGTTGGAGCATGGTTCCTGTCTTGTGTCAGGCTCCTTAAAAAATGAAACAAGGTCATCGGAGCATGGTTCTTTTCCTGTGTCAAGCTCCTTAAAAAATGAAACCGGGTCTGGTCGGAGCATGGTTCTTTTCCTATGTCAAGCTCCTTAAAAAATGAAACAAGGTTATCGGAGCATAGTTCCTTGTCTTGTGTCAAGCTCCTTAAACCATGAAACAAGGTGTCCTGAGGATAGTTCTTTTAATGTGTCAACCTCGTTAAAACAATGAAACACTTTCCTGTTCAATTCAAGTCTTTGATAAGATCTCGTAAAATCCCAATCGAGTCTTTCTCTTGATCTCGTCATTTGAACCTTCACTCCATCTACTTGTCATATGGACTGAAGCTTGGGGGGCATGTACCTCGAATTGAGTCACCATGCCGGGGGCATCCTTACTTTTTCAAGCATAGTTTGTTTCCGTTTCAAGCTTGTGTAAAAATGAAACCGGTTTCAAGCATAATTTCTCTTTGTTTCAAGCTTGTGTAAAAATGAAACTAACTTCAAGCAGAGTTTCCTGATTTCAATCTTGTGTAAAAATGAAACCTTTCCCATTTTACCTCTTGTGATTGCCATTTTATCAGCCTATTTTTGCCAGATGAGCCTTGGTTTTCTCACTCCATCGTCACTATCTGCTTGGTCGATCATATGCCTTCACTTGTTTGTTTTACCCGTTCCTGAGGAACCACTGCGATGAGTGGTCTTGTTAGCTAGCCTCTTAACCTTTATCTTGTTTTGAGTAGTTCCACCATTACCGGAACCGGTTGCTACCCTTTATACCACTCGTTCCTCCAGGAGGAGTCATCTTTCAGCTCTTTTCTGACTCTCTAAACATGAAAAGATTGCCGAGTCCCTTGTCGTTTCGATCTCATTAAAGTGGTCACGAAACGACATCTACCCAGTATACGTTTACCCCTTTTTTCAGGCTAGGATAGATTATTTACGAAAAAGGAATACCCTAGCCTATCACGACTAGGAGGTTTTCTCAGATATTGTTTTCTACCTTTTCAGGTCTGAGGAACTATTTATGAAAAGGGACCTTTGGAGTTTACTTTTCAGCTGTCTTTTCAAACTCTCTAAACATGAAAAGACGTCGAGTTCTTCCTTTGTCAGACTCGTTAAACCCTCATGACATCGGATCCAGTCGTAATGACGATATTAGAGTTTCTCCTTCCTAGGACTCGTTAAATGCACTAGGATGGATTCGTCCAAAGGATAGATTTATATTACAAGCATATGGTATCCTCTTCAAGCTTGTGTAAAACTAAAGAGGTACTCACCAAGCATGGTGGGGAAAATGGAACCAACATCATTGTCGTGTTGGCAGTATGTTTCTCTTGAACATGGCACTTGTCTGCATTTGTGTCAGGTTGGGGACATCTCATCTCATTTTTCACTTGCCTCCGTGGGTTTGGGTGATCCCTTTTGACCTCTCATCTGCTCTTTGCCTTGTCACTATGACCTCTGATCTTTTGATGTCAAATACTGCCAAGTCCGCTGTCGTGTCGTTCATATGTTCGAGAGAAGTTGACCTCTGCAAGTACCAACCTTCCTCTGATTCTCGTCTGATCCTTATTCACAAAGAAATTATGTTCCTCTGTCTCGTGTCGATGATGTTGGAAACATTATGGCCCACCTTCGATCAAGGTCACTTCCTGTCGACTCCAGCTCGTTATCTGGGAAGTTGATCTAGAGACTCCCTTTTGGTGCCTTGGAGCCTGCATGCCTCAATGGTAGGTTCTTCGCATTCGATGCGAGGTTTTCATTATCGGCCTCTGATCGAGTGATTCTACGGGTGTTCGACACCAGCTCATTGATTCACATGTCGTAGATTGTACCTGTAGTACCTTGAGGGCCATTGTCATTATTGGTGGTACCTCTCGCATTTGTTAACAGCTTTCATCATTGGCTGGTAATCAGATGATGTTCTTGCATGTTCAACTTCAGCTCATTTATTCGCATGCTTGAACTTGTACTGTGTTCGGGTCGAGATGGAGCACAAGACCCTAGATTGTGTCTGCTGTAATCCAGGCTGCGATTTTGTGGATTATTATGATTATTTACATGACTCACTTATTGGATGGATGCGACCATACCTGAGTCTATTTATCTATCCTCACTGGATGGCTGCGTCCATGCCTTGGATCTGGATTATTGTATACTCTGTTATGGATGGCTGCGCCCATACCACATATATATCATGTATTTGAGGCATTAGTTGTACTTCTTCACGCAGGTTTTCCGACGGCGGAGTTTTCAGTTGGACACGCTCTCGTAAATAATTTCACCCCTCTCTCTCGTTCGGGCCTCATACTTTAGGGGGCATCTGTTACACAGCAATTTGTCACCATCCCTGCAATCCCCGTCCCACACATTGGAGGGCTCATTCTGTGACCTGTGAGCAGAGACAAGACTTGAAAATACTTTCATGACATCCCTCTGAACATGAGCTTTCATTGCCCTAAAGACATCTCCTTGTGAAAAACCCTAAAAATAGCTCTTTTTCCATTGGCGCGGTTCCACAGTTCAGCCCTCACGCCAAGGGAGAAAATCCTCCAAAGAGGGTGCGCCAATTGGCGCTTTGTCATAGAGCCGCACCCACGCCAACCATATTAAGAGGTGTTTTTAAAAAATAAAAGGCGGAAGTTTCGTCCTAACAAATTCCTAGACTGATATCTATCTTGAGTTGGGAGGTTTGGCTATGGATTTCCATAGAGAGGAAGTGGTTTGCCACCTCTCATGGAAGCTTCCCTGATGATAGGGCCAATCCCATAATTATAGGGATCCCAACTTCCCTTCCTCCATCTATAAAAGCTTGCTCATCTCCCTTGCAAGCTAATCTCCAAGTTCCCAAGAGCTTTCACATTCTTATGCTGCAAGAGCCTTCTTGATTCCCTTAAGGCCAAATCCAAGTAAGGAGACTATTGCCAAGTATCTGGAGAGAGAGGCTTGTCCCATCCTTGACAGGCTTTATCGAGACATGTTTTGCTGACGACCCGCCAAAGGAGAATGTTGCGTCGAAGCTATGGTTGTATTCTTCTTTTGACTCATTAACGATAAGCGACTATTGGTTATGGTTCCACTCTTGTTCTTGACTATGCTCATGATTTATTTCCTCTTCGACTGACATATAGTTGTATATATTGGATTTTATTCTTACGTTTGTGTTTTTTCTTGCATGTGCAGGTGTCTGATCACGGAGATCGTGAGGATTGTGATCTGCCAGGGCAAAGGAACGGGAGCACCACCTCTTCTACAAACGAAAACGTTGGGTCCAGGTAAGCCTTCATCGCAAGTCGGTTTATTTGCAATTAGGAACCTACACTGTAGCATGTTTGATTGTTGCTAGACCCGATCTGGGCTAGTAGGGATCGCCTCTATCCTTAGAGGGGATTTACCTCCTCAACACTTTTGAATATCGGATTTAAGGCCATCCCAAAAAAATTCTTTCTTCACCCTGTGGTAAGTTTTTAAAAATCCTGAGTGTCCTCCTAAAGGAGAAGTGTGCAATTCCAAAATAATCTTTTGTTTTAGTTGGGAATTCTTACAAAGATATAAGCGATATTTGTACCACAAGGAATCATTTTTCCAACTAAATGTATCAGATGTACTAGGATCTTGCTGTAACTTTTGAATGAGTGTCCACACGTCTTCGTCCTTCTTCCATTCATCTCTTTCTTCGGTTATCCAATCTGGTTGGATAATAGAAATGGCACAAAGAAATGCTTCCACCTCTTCATTCTTTCTTGAGAGTGCATCTGCAACAACATTTAGCTTCTCTTTTTTGTATATTATTTCAAAGTCATAACCCAACATCTTTGTGACCCATTTTTTTTACATTTATGAAGATTTTATTTATTCCAAAAAGTGTTTAAGACTATCATGATCAATTTTTACCTTGAAGTGTCTTCCCATTAGGTAAGTTCTCCATTTCTTTATTGCATGCAATATTGCTAACATTTCCTTCTCATAAATAGGTTTCTGTAAATACTTTCCTTTGATTGGATGACTTTCAAAAGAAATGGGTCTTCCTTCTTGCATTAAAACAACACCAATTCCATTTCTTGAGGCATCACATTCCACAATAAAGGTTTTTTTGAAGTCTGGCATAGCTAAGACTGGTGCTCGACACATTGCCTCTTTAAGATGTTCATAGGCCTTAGTTGCTTCAGGAGTCCATGAAAATTCATCTTTATTCAATAATGTTGTTAGAGCTTCTGCTATTCTCCCATAATTCTTAACAAAATTTCAATAATACCCTGTCAACCCGAGAAATCCTTGCAACTGCTTTATGGTTATGGGGACTTTCCATTCCTTAATGGCTTTAATTTTGTTAGGGTCTACCTTAACACCCTCATGAGATACAATATGACCCAGATATTCCACCTCTTGTACTCCAAAGAAACATTTGGATGTTTTCGCATATAATTGTTTCTCCTGCAATAGTTTGAGCACCCTGTCAACATGTTCAACATGATCCTTCCAAGACCTGCTGTAGATTAGTATATCATCAAAAAATACTAGCACAAATTTTCTAAGGAAGGCTTTGAAAATGGAATTCATCAACCCTTGAAATGTAGAAGGTGCATTGGTAAGGCCAAAAGGCATGACCAAAAATTCATAATGACCCTCATGAGTTTGAAATGTTGTTTTTGGAATATCTTTAGTCTTCATTCTAATTTGATGATATCCTGAACGAAGATCCAACTTGGTAAAATAAATTGCTCCATGTAATTCATCCAATAATTCATCAATCACACGAATGGGAAATTTATCTTTAATGGTGAGCTTATTGAGCTCCCTATAATCCGGACACATTCGCCATGATCCATCCTTCTTGTGTACCAATACTACGGGAGCAGAGAAAGAACTTTGACTAGGTTGAATTATACCCGCCTCTAACATTTCTGCAATCATACGTTCAATTTTGCTCTTTTGGAAGTAAGGATATCTATAAGGCCTGATGTTTGGAGGAACACTTCCTGGAATCAAATGAATAGCATGATCATGATCACGAATAGGTGGGATTCCTTTTGGAGTTTCAAAAACCTTGGAATGATTGTCCAAGACTTTTTGGAGATCTGCAGAAATAGATGATTTTGATGTTGGAACTTCTAGTGAGCATAATTGTGCACTTATGCCTCATTTTTATTTCTTTAGAAGCTTTTTCAATGAAACTAGAGCTTATTATCTTTCCTGGCTTCCCTGCAATACCCCGTAATTCGACTTCCTTTCCTTCTGAAAAAAATTTCAAGAAAAGTTTTTGAAAATTAAAAGCTACCATCTGGAAAGATTGTAACCATTATACTCCTAGTACAACATCAGCACCTCCCATAGGAATGGAAAGAATTGGACTATTCAATACATATTCCCCCATGGTTAGCTTGATATTATGGCATTTTCCATAGCAATCTATAGTTCCTCCATTTGCAACCATCACTTGACATTCTGGTGTTGGGTATAGGAAACAATTCAATTCCTTGGCTACCTTACAATGAATAAAATTATGGGTACTACCTGAATCAATCAACACTATTACCTTTTTCTTCTTGATATGTCCTTCTATCTTGAGAGTTTGAGGAGTGGTAATTCCTACCAAATCATTACACGATATGGTCGGACTCATTTCTTCCGCTTCTTGGGTTGGTTCGTGGTGTATATCCTCTTCTTGTTCATTTTCTTCTTCCTCTTCACAATCTATTTAAAATAATTTCTTCTCAGCACACTTATGACCTTTAGTGTATTTGCTATCACAACTGTAGCAAAGCCCTTTTGCTCTTTTTTCTTCCAATTGTTGTGGTGTCAACCTTGTAGGTTTTGGAACTATAGGAGTAGCAACACTTCCCTCTTTATAGAAGTGAG
The DNA here is from genome assembly GCA_034641835.2 of Pinus albicaulis. Classification (NCBI taxonomy): domain Eukaryota; kingdom Viridiplantae; phylum Streptophyta; class Pinopsida; order Pinales; family Pinaceae; genus Pinus; species Pinus albicaulis. The sequence goes on from CM076577.1 coordinate 88,615,098, forward strand.
TGGTAGCCTTCCTTGTCGCCATAATTTTACATTCTATTTTTCTTGCCAACCTGAATGCCTTCTCCAATGAATCAGGTTCCAAAACACAAACTTCATGTTGGATGTTATCCTTTAAAGTACATATGAAGAGATCAATCCTATGTTCCTCTGGAATATCAACTACCTTTATATTCAATTTTAGGAAGTCCTCAATGTTCTCCCCCATTAAAACCTTTTGTTTGAGATTTATCAATTGGCTAAAGAAGGTGTTGCTCTTTGTATCCTCATAATGTGCTATCATTTCCTCCGTAAAAATTGACCAAGTGACAATTTTATTACGGGAGCAAAGCCATTGATACCATACAAATGTATTTTGTTCTAAAAGTAAAGTTGCAATGCGTACCTTTCGTGTGTTTTTCACATTATGGAGATCAAAATATTGCTCCATATGTAGTATCCATGTTACAGGATCCTTTTCATCAAACTTCCTCATATCCATTTTTGGAATATGGTGGTTCTTCCCGCCAACATTAGATTTTATGAAATCACGATTAACATTTATTTTGTTCTCATCATGAGTTTCCTCTACTATCTTTTCACCATTAGAAAACATTTATTGTATCAACTTTGTCAAACCTTCCATGTCTGCGTTTAGATCATTCTTCATGTTTTCCATTTTCTCATCGATCTTAGCTTCCATGTCATTCATCTTCAATTCCATGCCAGCTTCCATGCCATCTATCTTAGATTCCATGCCATTCTTCAAACCATCCATCTTAGATTCCACGCCTTTATTAAAACCATCCATATTAGTTTCCACGCCTTTCTTCAAAACTTCCATGTCATTTTTTGTTGCTCTTTGTGAGAGCGAAATTTGTTGCACTTGCTCTTGTAATTTTGATATGTCATGTTGTCATTCTTCGTCTTCATGAATCATAGTAGAGCTTTCTAAAGTCTTAATAGGTGTTGAATTATTTTTAGGGGCCATTTTAGAATCAAATACTGATATCTATTCTAAAATATTCCCTTGGAATCAATTCAACTTGATTCTTCAAACAAGACTTATGCAATTCGGAAAAAAAAAATACACACCTTTTACTTGCTTTTGAGGAGCTCTATATTGAAATTGAATTATATCTATAATTGTGAATCCTCAATATCTGAAATTTAGCCTTGCAGTAGCCCTATGAAGCTTATTTCAAATGTTATAGGTCTGATCTGATTTGGATTCTTCAAGGAAAAGTTATGTCCAATCTCCCACAATGACCCAATTTCAGACTGGTTCAATAGAGCGAACTTGTACGACTAGCCACGTGTCACTGTTTACTCCTTTGGCTCTGAAATTGATAGAAATAAAACTACAGTCCGTGTACTTGTGGCCAATTTTTACAACATTCCAATCCGATGCTCACAAAGAGAGCTATGAATATTTTCCCACGATCACCTCTTTGAGATGAAATTCAGAAATCTCAAAAAGCCCTAAATTCCACAGATCATATCTCAAAAAATATTGCGAACCAATATTTGAAATTTTGCGACAATGTGCCTCAGGATTGCAGCTTCACACTATAAAAATTTCAGATTCTGAACCTTCGTAGAAAAAATGTTATTACGAAAATACCACGATGACTTGTTTAGGTTAAATTCAGGAGCCTGCAAAATTACCTAACTTGCACAGATCATATCTCCGAAAATATTACGAACCAAGCTCTGAAATTTTGCGAAGATGTTCCTCAGGATTTCAGCTTCACACTCAAAAAAATTCAGATTCTTAACCTTTGTAGAAAAAAATTTATAGCGAAAATTCCACGATGACCTATTTGGAGCAGCGGAACCTGAGAATCTCAAAGCTCTGATACCAAATGTTGTGAAACCAGCTCCAAAAAGAGAAGAAAAGAGATATCAACGCCTTATAAATAAGCCACTTCGAGGGGGAAATCTCCAATAAATTACCTGAATGAACAATTCTTGGATGATTCAAATTACAAAACCTCCTTTCTATATATAAGAGTCCATGGGGCCAGAATGTAATCCTAGTGGAGCCACAATGTAATCCTAGCCGACCTAACAATAATAATTTAAGGGCACAATAATAACAATATGTGGGTTACAAGGGTACAATAATAACAATAAGGGGGTTACACTAACAACAATAAGGGACTATACTAGTAATGTAGGGACCTAACATACTTGACCTTAATAGTTCAACGTTCAATCATGAATGATAGGGTTTCTATATTGATTGACAGTGGGGCTACCCACAATTTCATTGATGCCCATCTTGTGAAAAGCAGGGCAATACCCACTGATACTTTTGAGGGATTCTCTGTTTTGGTCCCAAGAGATAGAACAATGCAATGCATGCATTATGTCCCATCACTTTCAGTCACCATGGGATCCTACACTTTGGTGGATCACTTCTTTGTAGTTGACAGACCAGACACCAATGTTATCTTAGATGTTCAATGGTTGACTACATTGGGGAAAGTCACCACTGATTCGGAGGCTTTGCAAATGGAATGGGTGGACAAGAAGAGTGGTGAACCTAAAATGATAAAAACCATGCATACGTACCCCTCACATAACACTTCCACATAGAAAATAGAGATGGATTTGTGCAGTGGAAGCAAGGATCTCACAGTCCCATATATTATGTTCATGAGATTTCTGCATGGGACACTCTTATCTAGGGGAAAACCACCTGGGAGGCCACTTGATTCAGACTTGGTGAGATATCTCTCACTACATGATGCTCCAAGATCAGATCCAAGAGGGATGGGAGCATTAGAAGACACAGCCACAACGCTAGGAGGCTTGGGCAAGCCCAAGAAGGAGGGATATTTTCTTCTCTCATCATCATCACCCACCTTCATTTCTGATTCTGTGCTATTGGAGGAGAAAAAGGGAAGGTATGTCCTTCCAACATATACCTTTGGCATAAGAGATGTCAAAGAGGATATTAGCAACATGATAGATATTCCTGTTGATGCATCATCAGCGCTATCATTGTTTGGAAGTGTAGATCTATACTGGAAATCACAAATGTTGGTGGATTATTCCAAATATCTTCACACTTGTATGATTCTTGATGACCAGCTGCATGAAGAGGGCTATCTATTCCATGACGGAGTCATCTATCATCATGATAGGGTCTTCTTTCCTAGAGCCTCCAAGCTCAAGGAGAGGATGCTACAAAGGGCCTACAAAGGGTTATGTTTCAGCCCTACCTATTCTATGAAGGTCTACAACACTATCATGGAATGCTTTGAATGGGAAGGCTTTGGAGGAGAGCTACATTAGCATTTTCAAGAATGCAAGAACTATGTGGAGTTGGGGCAGCCATGAGACTCTATGCAAGAGTCATTTCAGCCATCTCTTCCTTCTTTTGAAAGAGGAGAAAGATCCATGTACAACTCCATGTGTATGAGAGACATTGTTGGTAAAGAATATGTTCATGTAAAGGAAGTTTTAATTTTTTATTGTACATGTTCTTTTACCATTTTTATGCAGACCATGACTCCTAAAAGCAGTAATGTATCATGTAAAACTCATGGAAACTATTGGGCCACTGAAATTTCTGAACTTGGCCACTCCCTTGGTGTGCAAAGGGAGATTTACGTTCATGATGGGTGCTTCCCAAAAGCACCAAACATATCTCACACTTTCAGCCATAGTGAGATGACATGTGCAGCAAGTAAGTGGTGGGGGAACCACTTACCACACCTTGATCTGATGCAGCCAGGAGATGCACTGCGCTGGTACCATATGTGGGACTATGACCCACCTCCTCATGCTCAAATTTCTATTTGCTTGTATGTAGTTTTACTTCCATAAATTGATGATATACTTGTACCTCATGGGATGGAGACTCTCCATGTCCCTTATGCTACATGTTTCAGGGAGAGTATTGGTTTAACCATGTTTGTTTCATTTGAGTTCTTGACTCCTTGTGGGATGGATTATGTACATATCATAATGACTTTGGAGGAACAATTCATGGAGGGTTGGATTGGTGAACACTTAGCTTGTGAAGAAAGCTTGATCCTTGATGGTGTCACCAATGGAGGAGGAGAAGTGTTGTAGCACTCACCCTATCAGTTACTTGAGGAAAAGCAACATTTTGGAGGGGAAGACTATAATATTCCCAATTAGCCCAAGCTAATGGGAATATACAATTTTGTTTCATTTTCTTATTGAAAGAATAAATGTGTAAAGGAGGACAATAAAAAATCCTAAAAACAATGAATAAATCAATGCCCCATGTGAACAACGTTAAATATGGGATATCTTAATAAAACACCCTTGTGTGTGGAAGGGATTGAGTTGTTTGACTGGGTCAACCATGACCAAATCAACAACGTTTTCTAGATGCAGTGAACCTCCGAGATGCACAGTGCAGTTTTAGATGGAGGCTACACATGTGAAAGGAGCTAAATCATTGAGATGATTTAGGGTTTTGCAAGACTTTTATCTTATAAAAGGAAGAGGAGGACATTAGAAGAAGGTTGTTTAATATGCTATATTTCTAAATATATTGTCTGTTTGGACATATATCATTCTCTTGTTGTTTAGCTGAGAATAATGTTGTTTAGCATTGGTTGTTCCTGATCGAGAATCCCACCTCCTTCCTTGAGAGGCCTCTTGGAGGAGTCTTGCTGATCTTGTCCACTATCAGACATTTTTCCAAGCTTCACCTTCCAAATATAACACAGATCCTGTTGAGGGTTTGGTTTTCTTTGTAAGCTGCAGCAAGTGGAGGCTAGATCTACTCAGATCTGGGCCAATCTAGTGCCTCTTTTCAGTGGGAAATTCTTCTATCCCCTTGATAAGAGGGTGTTGGATCATTAGAGCTTTAGATCCATACCTTGGCATCAGGCCAAACTGTTCTTCAAGTCTACAACGCAGTCCATCTTCCAGAACTACAATATCTACAAGTGTAAAGTTGCAGGGTCTTTGGCATGACTTGGAGGAGTGATTTCTAGTGATGGGAATCTGCCCTTCACAGTGGTGATCCATGGATTTCTGATCTATTCCATGTCATAGTCAGATCTGATCTGAATACTCCTGTATTTGCTTCAGAAATTTTGAATCATTCTGCAGATCTGCTACATAAGATCTCATATCTACTCCCTGTGCTTCATGTTTTGCTGAAAACCCCAAGGGGTATGTAAAGTAGAGACACTATAGTGTATGTATCTATCACAGATCTGAATGTTCATGCATTATTCTGCTCTAGATCTAAGTTTTAATCAACAGTTGTTGCAACATAATAAAAATAATGTTTGCAAGCCAGTTTCTGCTCATTTGTATAGTTGTTGCACCTCTTTTTGAGGATATTTCTTCATTGGAGACTCTTATTCCCTGTTATACATTGTATGGGCCTCATTGTAAATCTGATTTGCTGATATAAATTTAATTTTTGAGCCTCCATATTGGCCTCCTGCACTTAATTTGCTGAACTGCATTATTTCTGAAGCAATATTATTTAATATTGTTGTTGTTCCCATTTTGGGATATTACAGGCAAAGGGTAACTCCCCCTTACACACAACCATCCCGCGGACCTGTACACACTTCCACTCCCCATTTATATTATGAATAAGGAAAATATAATGAGAACTTTGGAGAATCCCAAGCTTCTTGTGAAGATATTCAAATGCTTCACGAGGTAAAGGTTTAGTGAAGATATCAGCGATTTGTTCTTTTGTACCAACATACTCAAGTTTTATATTATTTTCAGCTACTTGTTCTCTAACAAAATGATATTTGATTGGAATGTGTTTTGTTTTTAAATGCATGATAGGATTCTTGGAGATGCTGATGGCACTAGTGTTGTCACAGAATATGGGAATAGGCTCAATGAATTGTACTTGAAGATCTTGAAAATTTTGTTTCATCCAAAGGACTTGAGTACAACATGATGCTGCTGCAATGTATTCTACTTCCATTGTAGATAACGAGATTGAGGTTTTCTTTTTTCTCAACCATGATATGAGACAACCACCTAGATAGAATGCTGCTCTACTAGTCCTCTTACAATCATCAACACTTCCTGTCCAATCTGCATCTGTAAAGGCTTTAATAATGGGATTTTACCCTTGGAATACCACAAGCCATATTCTTGGGTGCCCTTTAGATAACGAAGAATTATTTTGATGGAAATAATGTGTGATTCTTTTGGTGCTGCTTGGAATCTTGTTACTTGTCCAACTTCTTGCATAACATCTGGTTAGGAGGTTGTTACATATAGAAGACTACCAATCATAGATCTGTACAACCTCTGATCCACATCCTTAGATGAGTCATCTATGCTCAATTTGCAACCTATTACCATTGGAGTAAGGATGGGTTTGCAATCTTCCATTTTGAATTTCTTGAGCATTTCCTTGATGTACTTGGCTTGATATATAAATATTACTTTCTCTTGCTGAGATATTTGAAGCCCTAAGAAGTATGTAATCTCACCAAGTAAATACATCTCGAACTCACTTTGCATCTTTGTAGAAAATTTCTTAGTCGATCATCATTGCTACCAAATATTATATCATCCACATATACCTCAACGATTGTTAAATTATCTTTATTTATTTGTACATAAATATTGCTATCAACAGTACCTTTCTTGAACCCTTGTTGACGTAGATATCCATCAAGATGAGCATACCATGCTCTGGGAGCCTGCTTGAGACCATATAGAGCCTTCTTTAACTTGCAAACATAGTCTTCTTTTTCTAATAGTATAAAACCCTCAGGTTGTTCGATGTAAACTTCTTCTTCTAATTCTCCAATCAGAAATTCTTACCTAACATCCATTTGGTAGACTTTGATTTTTCTTGAACATGCATAGGTGAGAAACATTCAGATGGCTTCCATTCTGGCAAGTGGTGCAAATGTTTCATCAAAATCAATTCCTTCCATTTGTGCATAGCCTTTGCAAACCAATCTTGCTTTGTTTCGGGTAACCTATCCATCTTCATTCAATTTGTTCCTGAGCACCCATTTAGTCCCAATGACATTTTTATCTTTTGGTCGTGGAACTAATTCCTAGGTGTTATTCTTCTCGATTTGATCCAATTCTTCATTCATATCTTCTACCCAATGTTCATTCTGGTTGGCTTCCTTGAAACTACTAGGCTCAAAGGTTGCTAGAAAAGCAATTTGAGCTTGTTGTGATGAACGAGGCTATCGCCATTCATTTATGTCACCAATGATTTGATTTGATGGATGGTTCTTTTGAATCCATTCTTTTGTTCTCCTTGGACGAGCTTCTTGTTGTTGTTCTGGTATATCTTGATGATAATTATTTACTTTTTATTGGTTGATAGTTACTTCTTGTTCTATAATTTTATCTGTGTCTTTTCAGCATCTGTCTCAAGTTTCAAAGATTTTAGATCCTCATCATTATTCGCTAGAACACCATCTTCCTCAAATGTAACATTTATGCTCTCCACTATCTGTTTTTGTCTTAGATTATAACATTTATAGGCCTTTATTTTGTGTGAGTAACCAACAAAGATACCTTCATCAACACGTGATTCAAATTTACCAAAATTTCGATTTTCTCTTTTGATATAACATTTTCTTCCGAAGATTCTGAAATATTCTACATTAGCTGGTTTTCCTTTCCATAATTCATATGGGGTCTTTTTGCAATTATTTCTGAGAAGACTTCGGTTGATAAGGAATAATTTCATATCAATTGCTTGAACCCAGAATTTTTCATCCAATTTGAGTTCTTCAACATTGTTCCACCTATTTCCTGTACAGTTCTGTTCTTTCTTTGAACAAATCCATTTTGTGGAGGTGTTAGTGCTGTTGAAAATTGTATTTTTATTACATTTTCATCACAGTATTGCTGAAATAATTTGGTAGTGAATCCTCCACCATTATCTAATCTTAGACACTCTATTTTCAAATCAGTTTCATTTTCGACCAACTCCTTGTATATCTTAAAGCACTCAAATGCTTTAGTTTTTTTCTTTAGGAAATTGACACATGTCATCCTGGTATAGTCATCTATCATTAACATGAAATATAATTCTCCATGTAATCGTTTTGTTCTAATAGGACCACATATATCAGTGTGTATCAATTCCAATGGATGTGATGCAAAGTTTTCTTTTTTTTTTAAATTGGACTTTTGTCTGCTTGCCATGTCGACAGGCCTCACATAGTGTATTGGAAGGTTTTGAGATTTTTGGCATTTCTCATACTGCTTCCTTTTTGCTTATCTTGACAATATTGTCAAAGTTTATGTGACCCATTCGTTTGTGCCATAACCAGATTTCATCTTCTTTAGCTAATAAACATGCTTTAGTTGCTTCATCCATAACATATATGTCCTTTGGAGCTCGACTTACTGTAGCCACAATTTTATCATACCTACCTTTCCTGATTTCACATTTTGTGGAGTTGAATAGCATTGTGTTTCCTCGATCACACATTTGTCCAACACTGAGTAGATTTTGATTCATGTTTTCAACCAATAGAACATTCTTGGCTATAACATCTTTGCTTCTAAGAGTGACGGTACCTGATCCTATAACATTTGAAGTGTTAGCCACCTATAAAAATTTTCTCATACCAAATGGTGGCTAAATCATTTTTAAAGCCTTCAAGAAACAATTTTATGGCCAAATTGTTAGTTCTTGAAGTATTATGAAGCTAACTAATCCTTGAGTTAATTTTCACTGTTGTTTCCCTCATAATCCTAAAAATCTGTTGTTTGCCTGAAGAAGACTGCTGAAAAACCCCATTTTCCTATTGTTTTTTCCCCTCCTTTCACTCATGAATAACCCCATTTTTCATCCCCTTTTCCTCCATAAAAATTCCTCCATAAGCCTCATTTAACCTTCAAATTTACTTCAAAACCCTTTTAAAACCATTTGGCCTCCTTCCATTTGGTTTAAGAATCTCCTTTTTCCACTACCGGAACCCCAAATTTGCCTTAAAAAACTATGTTTTTAGGCCAAAACACCCTTTTTCCATATAATATTTTCTTCATCCCCCAAGGGCTTAACTCTGGTAGGCCCCTTCCTCATAGGACCTTAAGCCCCGCAACCGGGCACTTAAAGGGCCTAGACACCTCTCCGAACCCGTCAAAAGCTTCTTCTTATTTTTTTTTTCCTTTGTATTTCATAAAAAACCTGACTTTTCATTGTGTTTTAATAAAACTGACAGTTCGAATTTGCAACAAATATTGACCGTCGATCTAAACTGATTAACGGTCATCAGCTCATCACATTGCAAGTCTACTCCGGGTCCTCCATTTTCTTCATGTCCTTCAAAATTCTGATGCGATCAAACCTCAATCGTCGATCATCCCTCCGATCCGACAGTCAATCCACAATCGCATCGCAAATTCCCTTTGTTCTTTCCCTTTCCCTCCTCCGATGCCATTCTTCCCGATTAAATCTTAGCCATCGAATCCACAAGAACCAATGGCTAAGATCTCATCACTCTCCACCCATAACTCTTTGCCTTTTCCCCTCTGATTAAGTCTCAACCGTCGATCTGACTCCCAGATCAGACGGACAGCGTTACATCGCATCACAAAATTCCCTTTTTGTCTTCCCCTTTCCTCCTCCGATTTGTAATCACCCTGATTAAATCTCAATTTTCCATTTCTTAGATCCTACGGTCCATATCAAACCCAAATTTTCTTTGTTATTTCACAAAGCCCGGTAGTTTAAACTTCTTAGTGAAAATCCACCGTTGATATTTGCAAATCAATGGTCCTCGTTGCACCTAATCTTCGCTCGATCCCCTGCCTTATATTCCTTTCATCGCCCCCTCATTAAATCTGGGTCGTTCATTCCTAAGATCTAACGGTCAGGATCTAAACCGCCTTTGACCCTACCCACCTTTTCCACCCACGCATCTTACCCCATCGTGCTCTCGTTCCCACTGTCAAATCTCTCCACCTTTCATCCGACAGCTGAAACTCCATATCGCGTAATTTTGCGCCTGAAAGTTAATGCCAAAAAATTATGTGATATGGGTGGTATTTAAAAGACACGTGTCGACCGCAGACCCATATCACATTTATTTTGCAAAATTCTAAAATCGCCTCAGATCTTCCCGACAACCATTATTTTTTTCCGCCAAACCACCCTTCCCCGTAGCGTTGGCTTTTCAGTTTTTAATCCTGGCCGTTGATTATCAGGATCCGATGGCTCATATTATTTCTTGATCCCAAGTCATTCGCCCCACCTTTGCTCCCAAAAGCATTTCACTGAGCAATCTCCGCCGTCGATCTCTGAGATCTGACAGTCTCGATTAATCTCACCACCAACTCATCGCCCTTTCCTTTTGCTCCCAAACGCCCCTCTGAAGATCCCGACCATCCATTAGTTGAATCCAACGGTCCAGATCACTCTGTGTCCCCAAACTTAATTTAACCCCTTTTTCGCTCTGCCAAAGGGTTTTTCCCTTTTTATTACATTTTCTTCCATTTCGTTATAACTTTTCCCCCTCCACATTATAAAATCCCCGATTGATCTCAGCCGTTGATCAACATAGATCAACAGCCTGGACTTCATCTGATCCTCATTTCATCCAACCACCTCCCCATCAACCCTAGCAAGCGATCCTTACCATTATTTGATTTCATCCAATGGCTATGATATGTTCTCACGCCCAAAGCAAGCCTTTGACCTATCCTTCACAAATTTTCTTAATTTTGTTCGTTTTTTGCATGCTTTAAAGGTTTCTCCACAGTTTTAAAAGGAAATCGAGGGTCAGGGATGACGATCCCCCAGGCCACTATCAATGAAGAGAATCAATCTGCAGGGTCCACATCATGATTTATCCGTGCCTCATGAGCACTGATAACATTATAAAGCCCTCTAACGCCTGCAAGAACAACAAAAACATAGTGAACCTTAATTACACAGAGAGTATTAGTGTCAAAGGGTGGGATTGAAGCAAAGATGAATAATTAAAGGTTTTTACACAGTTTTGAGGGATTAAGGCATGAATTCAACTATCAAAGGCCTAATCCGCACAGTTAAAGACAATATTAAGACCAGAAGACATAAATTAGGCCTAATTAAGCCTAAAACACAGGATCAAGGCAAATTAATAGTGTTTTAAGATAAAACAAAGAAATCTGTCAGTCAGAAAAGCCTCCATTGCCACATCAGAGGCTAATTGAATCCTCTCCAGCTACCAAAGAGCCACCTGCAGCCTCAGATAAATCATAAGAAGGCATAGTTATTACCTTATCAGTGATATTTTGTTAAAAATATCTAGAGTTATTTCCAGCCTCCTTAAAAGAGCTTTAAATTCAACAAAATTTGCCAAATAGCCTGAATATTTAATGAAAACCAATTAATACAGAGAAATATTAGAAAAATTCTCCTTTGAGTCCCTCAAAGGCCGAGAAGTATTAACTTGTATTAATTGAATTAGAGATATTTTATTTTATCCCACCTCCTCTTTTCTTCTATAAATACTTCTGAAGAAGATGAGATATAGGTTGGTTGCTAAACTTTGATGTAATACTTGTGCTCGAAACTTTCTACATGTAAATAGTTTTCAGAGGCTCCTGAAGCTCTATTTTGTGGTCAAAGAAGTTAGGCTAAGAAGAGAAGATGATTGTTGTATTGAAACATTGGACTTGAAGTATTTAACTGGACTGACATCAATATAGAAGCTGATTTTTGGGATCCTGGTCTATATCATTGGTGAAGTACTTCTTACTATGTTACTGTTTTCCTTTCATGTATGCCATTTTGTTCACTTTTCTCTGATAAATAACAACAAATATAGAGCTAGGATTTTCTGTTAAAAGTACCCTACTCTCACTGATAAGCTTTATCTTTATGTTTTCCTCCAATTGTGTGTTCCAGAATGACTTAAGTTAAGTATAAAAATTATCAAGGAATGTTGGTTTGTCCCTATCTTGATGTGCAAAACTTGAAAGGAAGTTCTTGAATGATATTTTTATTATATGCTAAGTAGAGTTAGACTAGAAAATTTTATGGTTAGCCTTGGTTTCTAGTTCTTTATCCAAAGGTTGTCTTGAAGGTTTCCCTAAGAGTATGCTGAAGCAGGCTTAGATTTTAATGTATCTTGCTTGATCTTAAGCTGCACTTTGTTTTCTTATCTGTTTTCATCCCTTCTGAAAGTAGTCATGTGGATTGCTGGATTTTTTGTCTGATAAGTTAGCTTTAATACAAGCTTGTCCAAATAAGTTTAAGGTTAGCCCTGTATTTGGTTGGTTTCAAACAGTTGCTTAAAAGGCTTTTCTTGTTTGGAAAGTTGATAAATCCTTGTTGAAATTATTGACTTTTTCCACCTTCTCAACACTTTTAATGTTCCATTCATCATTTAATCTAAAGGATATTTTGATATAGCTGACTTTCCCCTTAGATCACTCTTGAAATTTTTGCACAATTAAACCCTTTTATGACTCCATAGCCCAATGGATTAAGTGTTGTTTCATATCTATCCTATCAACTAAATCTTGTTCTGATTGTTCACACCTTCACCCCTTTGAAACTCTTTCATTTTTAGGACTTTTCACTCAATTAAAAATCATGCTCAAACATCCAAACAAACAAAAACCCTTGTTCTTAATAACTAGCCTAATATCATACTAAAAGCCTTAAAGATAAATCAATATTTTCACTTATAAGAGAGATCCCTCTCTGGATTCAGGAGGGCTAGATCCTAGAATCCCAAAGTGGTTCATAATGTTGTCTCTGTAGATTTAGTCTTACCAATCTGCTAAAATTACAGAGGCCTAACATGAAGATCCATTATTTCCAAAGGATATAGTTCCATTCTTCTTCTCTTTCAGAGATAAAATTTTCCTTCTATCTCCAGTCATATGTGTTGAGCAACCGTTGTCAACATACCACACATCTTTCTTTTTTTGAGCCTTGAGAGCGAGAGCACAATTATCAGTCTTCTTCTTCTTCCATGTTCGTTCATTCTGTGGCTTCGAAGATTCTTCTGGAGGATTTTCAAGTCTGCAGTCTCTGGCTATGTGTCCAAAGTTCTGACATTTGTAAAATTCCATATTATTTCTTAAATATTCAAATCTATTGATGTTTTGTTGAGCCCTGGGAGGTTTATATTTGAAGGATCTCTTGGAATTTTATTGGTTCCTAGGGTACGTGCGACATTCTATAGCTTTATGACCAAATTTTCCAAATGAATAACAATAGCCATGAAAAATATGTTGGTACCTATATGGAAATCTTCGTCGAGGAATCGTCTTCCAAGGATGTGCTCACGAATCTTATCCAATGAAGTCTACATGCATGTCAGATCTCATAGGTTCATTGTATTTTGTTGTATAAGGTCCTGCTTCTTTTTCTTTGTAACCGAGGCCAGGTCTATCGTTGTAAGGTCGTTGATTGTTGATGATTTCTTCCAATGCCCTTGAGCTGTTAGCATAGTTTTGGAAAGTTTTTCCCTTCTTCACTTCCTTACGTAGCGAGACTACTTCGGCTTCTAATGCTTCCCTTTCTTGGTTGCTTTCTTCCAACTTCTTTTGAAGTGACTCTTCAATAAATTTGTGTTCTTCAACTTCAATTTTGAGACCTTGAACTTTTTCTTCAAGAGTATCGAAACGGATCTTCTCTTCTTTGAGCTCTTTTATAAGCTTGACTGCTTCCTTAGAAAATTCTTCTATGGTCAATCCTTCTTCTTCGTTGTTTGATACCTCTTATTTATTGTGCTTGGCCATAAACAATACTCTCTCATTGACTTCTTCTTCATTGTCATTATCTTCATCAGATGATGAACTATCTTCTTTAGAGAGAAAGTTCCTTTTGGATCTTTACTTTTTGAATTTCTTAAAGCCTTTCTTTCCTTTTGAGTTTCCATCACTTCTGTTCGTACATTTTGCTGCGAAATGCCCAACCTCACCACAACCGAAACATATCAATGGAATTTTACCTTTGAATTTTACCTTACAAATTTTTAGTTTTCTTGTAAAGTAAGCATATTATTCATCTAAAATACCTTCTCCATCATATCCCTTTTCTTCACACTTGCAGGTGCATGTGTTTTCAATTGAAGGGTGTTTTTCCTTATTGGTTTCCTTATATGCAACGAACGTAGTTTCTAGATGCGAAGTACCCTCTTCTTAATCAAGTCTCATTTCATATGCTATGAGAAATCCATGTAATTCCTCTTTGTTGAGTTGGTCCAGATTTGCACTGTATTCTAAGACTGATACCTTTGGGTTGAATCTCCCTGGTAACGTTCTAAGAATCTTTCGTATAATAGTCTTCTCGTCAACTGGCTCTCCCAATCCTTCCAAAGTATTGGTTGTTTCATCAACATATTGGAAGTATGTAGCAATGTTGCAATCTTCTTTCATTTTGAGTTGCTCAAATTTCTCTCTATAGATTTGAAGCTTTGCTTCTTTAACATTTGAGTCACCTGCATATATATTCTCAAGCTTGTCCCATACATTTTTGGCGATTTTACAACCCAACACCTTATGATAAGTAGATTCAATAAGTTCACTGATAATAATATTATTTGTTTTTGTATCATTTACCAAATTCTTCTTACCTTGTTCATCTGCGGTTGATGTAAATCCATTTTGAACAGTGTCCCATACTTCGTAACCTTGCGTCAAGGGATAGACCTCCATTCTTACTTTCCAGAGTGCATAATTATTTTCATTGAACAGAGGTACACCATTCTTGGTATGCTCCATGAGCTCCTTCCAGCTGTTAAACTGCTATTGAAGGAACCAAGCTCTGATCCAAATTGTTGGAAATACTGAGAGGGGGGGTGAATCAGTATTCCTTTCAATTAGATCATTAGTTAATCTTCAATTGTTATTAGTGTTTGTACAATGATAGTAGTAAACAAAAGGAACAGAAATGTACAATGTTTTTAAGGTGGAAACCCACTTCGAGACAAAAGCCACCTAATGCTTTTGTAATAATTCTTTAATATACAACTCCAATTGAAAATAAAGCTCCAACTTCCTAGAATCTAGAAAATCATTCTTCTCCAACTCCCACTGGATGGATGATCCAATGCCCAAGATTCTTCAGTAGTCAATTGAACGGATCCCCCAACACCCAATGAGCTACAACTCACCCTAGCACCACCCTACCACCTTATAGAAGAATAAAAGAAGAATGGACTCCCGTACCAGGGAAAATGGTCCACTTTACAATGATATAGAATGATGTAGAAGAAGAAGACACACTAGATCATAACCCCAACTATGACACAACCACCTAGTGATGATCCTAGACCTCCCGACACTGCCTCTTCAACTCTTGGCAGATAGACACTAATACAATTTTTACAATAATGTATTTACAATGACTTAGTACAATGATACCTTTACAGTGATTGTATGTTGTGCTGCCCACTTGAAGACTTCATGTGATGAAATCCTTGTTGCTATTCTGCACCTTTTTTGCTTCTCTTGTCATGTTACCCTCTGCTGCACCTTGATTTGCTTTGCTGCCCTAGAAATTCTGGTCCTTTGCAGCCCCTGACAACACATGATCTAGCTTTTTCTTGCCTTCTAGGAGCTCTATATTGGATTTAGTGTATCTATGTTATTTTACATCCCCAATATGTGATTTTTGATCTTTTAGTATTCCTCTAAGTCTTCCTTCCAATGCCACATGTCTGACCCAAATTGGATTCTTCAAGAGATACTTATGCCCAATCTCTCACAATTCCCTAATTATGGATTGTTTCAGTAGAGCGAACTTGTACAGCATGCCACGTGTTACTTTTTCTTCATTCGGCTCTGCAATTGATAGAGAAAACACTACAGTTCATGTACTAGCTTCCACTTTTTACAAAATTCCAATATGATACTCAGAGAGATAGTTATGACGATTTTCCCAAGGTCACTTCTTCGAGATGAATTTCAGGAGCCTACAAAAACACTGACTTCCATAGATCATATCTCCGAAAATATTATGCATCTTGATTTGAAATTTTTACAAGAGCTTCCTCAGAATTTTGGCTTTGCCTCATAAAAATTTCAGCTTCTCAACCCTCACAAAAAATCGTTATAGCGAAAATTCCACGATAACCTATTTTAGATGGCGAAATCCCTTGCATAAGGAGGATACGAGGATCACAATTTATAAAAATTCTTAGGTTGAGAGGGGCTTGAACAAGTGAACCTGGGATGGATTTTAGGAGCTTAAAAAATATTAATTATGACTTTTCAATGACCCATTCCACAACCCCATGGGGTTTTAGCCCACTAACTGGGGTTACAAACTTCAAACATGAATATCTCTCAAATTGTGAAGAAATTACATGGCGTGCCATATATCAAGGGAAACATCTCGACAAGAAGAAACCATCAAAAGAATTATTGATCCAGAATATAGTAATTTTGTAAGTAAAAATTCCCATGCAATATTGGGGTAGCCCCTAGTGCTGCTTGGGTGACATCAATGACAACCGTTGATCAACATAAGCTCTTTCATCAAATTGAATATAAAAAGAATTTTATGCATGGTTTGAGTTAGAGTCTCATCAAATTTCATACGTCCAATCCCCCTCCAGAGACTTACAAGAAAGTACACTAAAATTAAGCACTAATAAAATCAATCAAATAACTTTTTTTTTCTAATCTTACACCAACATTAGTTCAGGCTATGATCTTGGGATAAGCAGAGTGAGAAAACTGCCCAAGATCGCAAAACTTGAGACTAGTGTCATTAAAGAGTGAAAATTATGTTGCACTCATACTATTGGGACAACTCCACTACTACCGAAGTTAAGCATGAGACAACACTAGGGTGTGTGAGAAGGTAGCCCACCTTTGATCGCATAACAGTGGCAATTGTATATATTGGGGTTCCCCTCGGGGATATCAAAACTAGATCGGGGATCTAGGTGTTATGCCCATATAGTGTGTTGTCTACGACCGTGACCCCCCTGATAGTGTCTTTGAATTGATGTATCTTTAGTTTCCATACTTCTGGGGATGTACACAAGGTGACTGGGGTGAGATTCCCTAGTACCTAACACAGACAAACCTACTCTGTCTTCAGTCTTTGGGAGGGAACTCGTCTCCACGAGAGTTCTTGCACCTATTGTCTAAGGTTCGAGCAAAGCTTAAGAGTAACCGTAACTGTAGATTTAACCAACTCTCTCTATATGCTATTGTGATATTGGGTTTCATCTCCAGAAAATGGCAGTACTTAGACAGGGTCTTACCCCTCTGGCTGCTTAATTGATTGACTTTAGAGTTATTCTTTTTTTAGGTGTGTGGTTCTACTCTCACTAAGACTTAATAATACATCACAATAAAATCTTGATAAAATTAACTGTTCATCATGGCGTCCTTCAACCCTCGTCGTCTTTCTAGGTGATAGCAAGGTCTCCCTCCTTTGACATTGGGGGAGGAGTCGAGTCTCGGTGACCCAGTGCCTTCTTCAAAATAGCAGTCTCCAGTGTTGAACCCTGATTTTCACATTGCTCCTTACACTATGGAATTGCCTGAGGACCCTTTCACTGAAGGAGTTGTGCTTACTTATAATCCTCCTCTCACTGACCCGTTGGGGCCATTGCTGATTCAAGTAGCACCAGTACCAACCATGTCTTCGGCTGCACCCACATCCACTTCACAACCACGACCATTGGGTCGGTGCCATTGGTGGCCAACTCGGTTCCACCACCATCTTCCCCACCAGTTTCATCACGAGAATTTTGAGGTCTAAAATGGGCCTCCTAAGGAAATTATAAAATAATAGTGGAAATAATAAAATAAGATTTGATTACATCATCAAATTTTAGAGGGAAAAAAAGAAAAAGCTACTTTTTCAACTCGTATTTTAAACTTATCTCCCAAATATTTTAATCCCATTTCGAGTGGGGGTACTCGTTGGATGCAAAATTTAATTCCTCATCCAAGGAGTACCCATTTTGCATACTTTTAATGGACCCTAATACATGAAAAATGAGAAATACATACAAATAATTGATTTCAATCACTTTTTTTATGTATTTCTTATTTTTCGTGTATTATGTTCCATCAAAAGTATGCAAGATGGGTAATAATTGGATGAGGAATTAAATTTTTTATCCAATGAGTACTCTCACTCGAAATTTGAGTAAAAATTTTGGGAGATAAGTTGAAAATAAGAAATGAAAAACTAGTTTTATTATTTTATTATTTTTAATCATTTTACCCTTTTACGTAAAAATTGGTGAATCATCCCCCATGGTTTACATAATAATCTTGAATCCTATGGTTCTCATAAAGTTTATTTTTGTTTTACATTTTTCTTAGGAGCCCCATTTTAGACCTTAAAATTCCCCTAATGTCATTTCTACACAACTGATTGGAAACCCTAGTAGCCAACTTATGCCTCATCCTAGAAAATTGATCACAAATACTGTGACTGGAATTCTGAATCCTTCGGTATCCACTCCTATCGTGTCTGCACCTAGAGCCCCGTCTTCCGCTCCTGCTAGCGGCGCTACTTTGGGTCCCTTCAGCAACCCTTTCGGTTGGAATCCATTATTGAGCTCGAATGCTATAGGGTAAAATGCTTGGGTTTTTGGTTATCGAATATCCCTCTTAAGGCTTTCCGGTGCCCGAGGCAGATAGTAAGATTAGTTGTATAGTTCACAAAGAAGGCACATACATGTTCATATTAACTTAAAAAAACTTGATGGAATAAGATGGAAGATTACCTCTTTAATGATCTTGAAGTCTTTTGGAGAGCACTAGGCAGCGAAGCAGGAGTTCTCCTTCGCCAACTCCAAATCTTGACTCTACAATCCATTAAAGCACCTGCGTAATCTCTACCATAACATATATTTCCTATCAATTAAGTCAATATATAATAAACATTTAAACTATGCACATCTAAGCCATTCATCTCATGCTATATAAGTGATTAAATAATAATGACAATATCAACGCATAGAATGGACAAAACAGATATAGTTCTATTGATTTATAAAAAGGAGGATAAAAATCATCGGTTGTACCAAGCCCTCCTCAGCCTTCCAATCTCTCTATCTCTCAAAGTGTTGATGTCTTGATCAAAAAGTTCTCAATGAACCTCTTTGACTCTTGACCTTCACACTACAACAATAATCTCTACTTCACAAGTATTCAAAAACTTTGACAATCCTTCGACCTTGAACCAAGAGCCATCAACTCCATTTTATAGGAGATGGAAAGAGCAATCATTGCCCTTCTCTTTCCACCAGTTCTGAATAGAAAAAACCAATATTTTTCCTCAACTTCCATGCTTTTTCCTTCCTTGAGAGTTCAGTTGTCTTTGGCAAGGCCCAATAAGAGATTAGTGCTTTGTAGTTTCATTTTTGTACTGACTCTCTTTTGAGAAAAAGCTGGAAATTCAAATCATTCTCCGCGGGTTTTTCCTATTCCAAACTCAAAATAGAGGTAACGCTTCCCTCTAGTGTAAACAGAATGTTTCCCTAGCCACTAACGCGGCCTATTCACTGATCAGGTGCATTATAACGCTCTTGTGTTGTTATAGTTAGGTGTTACCTTGGCAGAAATAGGTTTAGTTTAGGTCTTTGTATTCCTTCCATATTTATCTTCTCCTCTAAGCTGATGAGGAGGTATTTTGACCTATAATAGATGCCCTCTAAAGTGTGAGGTCAGAGATGAAGATGATGGCTGAAATACTTTATAATGTGTGTAGTAGAGATAAAGAGATTGAAAGACTGAGGAAAACTTGAAACAACAACATATGTTAGAAAATATAGTATCTGCCTTGAGTCGGGAATTCCCATGCTCAGTAGCTTAAACAACATAATTTCTCTAGAATAGAGATATGAAGAATCTATCCACCGATGAGCACAATGTGGAAGTTTCTGTCATAACAGGATCAGGCTGAAGAAGTTGTCTCCATAAACAATATCGCAACTTGGGGAAGGGAACACAACTTTAATGATGTAACCTTTGCCCCAAGGTCTTGACCGTCGTTTCACTTAAAATTCATATTTCTCAACATGTGAATGAAGGAGCTGTCATCGAACATGTGAGAAATTGTCTGATTACCAGTCGATAATGAAAACTATTAACAGATGCAAAGGTGGCCAGCGATAATGATGATGGTCCCTAAGATGCACAGTACAATCTAGTGAGTGTGAATAAAAAGAGTTGAAGTCGAACACTCGTAGAATCATTCGACCAAGAGCCAATGATGAAGACTCCTAATCAAACACGAGACTACCTGCCACTGATGTCTGCAAGTATCTGGGTACTGATGGGTTTCTAGATCAACTTCCTAGATAAGATGCTGAAGTCAATAGGAAGAGATCTGTTGAAAGGTAGGCACTGAGGCATCCTACATCAGTCAACACGAAACGGAAACCAAATGATTTTGTTTGTGATGGAGATAATGAAGATTAAATGGGGATGTCTGATGAAAAATAATTTCTAGCATAATGAGCGGTTTAGTTGATAAGAGGAGCAGTAGATAGCAAGATCTTCTTGAACAATAGAAGGTACTGTAACAGGGTACTAGGCAGCTGAGGCTTAATGAAAACCAAAGAGTGTGTTAGTATTTTACCAGTGTTAGGACACTGGGAGATGAAGGCTAATACTCATAGATGGTAGGGTTCGACTAACTGCGAAAGAGTTTTCTGGGAAGTGCCATGTTCAAGATTTTTTGCTGCCAAATTGACCTTTCTGAAATGTAACAGAGGTAGTATCGATTTTGTCCAAATTTTTCCCCGTCTGATTAAGTTTAATGAGTCTAGATGAGTAAACTCGGTGAATTTTTCATATTTAGAGAGTCTGAAAAATATCATAAAAGAAAACTCTGTGCCCCATCTGATTAGGTTTAACGAGTCCAGACGAGTAAACTCGATGAATTTTTCATGTTTAGAGAGTCTGAAAAATGTTGTAAAATACAACTCCATTGGGGTACCTTTGTCATGTCTTGATAACTGGGCATGACAAAGGGAGAATAGTAAGCCCGAAACAGTTCATTTTCTGTGAGTTAGTCCATCGAAGCCAGAAAAGTGAGAAATCTATGTTCAATGGACGTCTACCTCATTTTGTTATGAGTACGAGGAGACAGAGTAAACTCAGTATTCTTTGTGAAATTTTAACGAGTACGACAAAGAAAAACTCAGTGCCCTCCGTGAAATTTTAACGATTCACGTGGAGAAAAATCGGTTACTTTTTTGGTTTAAAGAGCTTTGAAAAAGAGGAAAAGAATGGCTCCTGATTCTCTGTCATGGTAGTTTAGCGAGCCCGACAAAGTCAACTCGGGGTTTTTTCAGTTTTATGAGCGAGAAAAAGGTCCCTAAAAAGAAAGCTCAGTGCTTCTTCATATCAGTTTTAACGAGTCTGAAGAAGAGAACTCCAGGTTTTTCGGATTAACGAGCAAGAAAAATAGCATAAAAAGAATGCTCGATATCAACTTCGTATAAGTTTAACGAGTACGAAGAAGGGAAATCGAGTTTTTTCAGATTAACGAGCAAGAAAAACACCGTAAAAAGAATGCTCGACAAAGCATGTGTATGTCTGTATATGAATCTTGATCACTCATCAGAACATCAGTAACAAATCTCAATAGTTGCGACACATATGCAGCAAGAATTCACGACTTTTTCCGACTAGCTTAAGAGAGTCATGCCCCAGAATTGGCTATATGAAAGTCAGAAGACCTTCATTTTCACTGTTTTGAGTGCTGTGAAGGAGCTCTAGGGTGCAAAGGGGTGAAATATTCAGCTCACGATTGCGGTCAATCTGGGCAACGGTTTTCCTTCCCACGAGATCCAGGTAAGAGCTAGAACCTCCTGCTATCATTTAATTGTATTTTTATGAAGTTTTTCTGGTTCAAAATGGGAAATTTGTGAGGCCCTAAAAAATATTTGCTGCTAATGCGAGCCAGTAGTGTTATAGGCACGTAAAATGCAATTACTGTGAAGGGATGCCGCGTTAGAGCACTCTATTTTACACTATAGTTAGCGTTAGGTGTAACGCGTTTTCTTGAAACTCATTTATCAACGTTTTGAAGTGGTCCAGGCAATTTTTAATCGGTTAAAAATGTTGCATTTGCAGGTATTCAGCTATTAATAATGAGTATCTGGCGAGAGAGATAACATGAATGGGAAGAACGAGATATGATTATGGATGCTGCAAGCTTGTTGGCTCTCTGCAGATGCGGTTTGCTAAAATATGCCCGTTTAGAACTGATGAGGGGTCAAGAGGACCTCCTGAGGTGGCTAATCCAGCAATGGGACGAGTGGCACCATGTCTTTCGGATTGGGGGCAATGAGCTCTCAATCGAGAAGGATGATGTGTAATTTTTGACTGGCCTATCATGTCGTGGACTGAGGCCCAACTTGACGGGGTCCAAAGCTGACCGGCATTCCACTGCTGATCTTATTCTTGAGCATTGCATACGCGACACACAGGCTGTGAGCAACCGGGTACCGATCACACGGGTGACTTTGAGACCACTAAGGTCTATATTATGGACGATTTTTCACTTGGCAGGTTCCAAGAGTCAGCATGTGGCCACCAAGGCCCAAATGCTACTAGCCTTGGACTGTATGCAGCCTCAGGTGTTTGACTGGTGTGACGGAGTTGTCCATCATGTCCGAGCAGAGCTTACTGCATGCAAGACCCGTACCCAAAGAGAGTTTGGGTACGGTACACTGATCGTTTATTTCTTACTGGAGCGGGTACCATTGATGAGGCCCAGGATCATTATAGCGCCATTGGGCCCATGCGAGCCGAGGCAGGCTTGATGGGAAACTTTGCTTCCGCGGACTGGAGAGGGTCCCGTCCGCCACTGTTTTTTCTGATGGATTTTTTGATTGGCTCAACTCCTAGATTATTATGATCGAGGATTATCCCTATGCAGGGATGAACTTCACAGGTGATCCAGAGTTAGCGCTGCCCCCTGGCACCCAGTGGGGACTCGATGGTAAGAAGGAAATGATCAGTGTACTGTAGGAAGTACTTTGTTTTTGTCTTTTGAATGTTTATGCAATTTTTTTGTTGAAATAGGGTGAAAATTATGTTTTGACATGAAGCGTTGTTTGCTTGACACAGATGTGGCACTTGTCCACCCAGTTGGGGCCCCTCGCTATGCACGGCGAGGACTGCAGCTACCAGAGGCTGGCACACCAGCAGAGGATGCAGAAGCCGCCGAGGATGATGATGCCTAGGTTTTACATGAACTCTCCAGAAACCTGGAGGGTTTGAGTATGGTTATATCACCCCTTCCTATGCGGGAGGTTCCAGTTCGTTTGCAGCGGCATACCGTAGGTGTGCCGGAGAGATACCTGGTGCCTCTGAGGAGGATAGCCAGAGCAGTTGTATGTTACCATGATCATCAGGCCTAGCTAGCAGATCGGATGTATTAGTGTCAAAGCGCGGGTTAGTATAGCCAAATTTTTGTAAAACACCCAAGTTTTGGAAGATTTTTTGATGTAACTATTGTACTGGACACGACATATATATATACATACTTTTTGGTGATTTTGTGTTTTTTTATTTTTTATTTTATTTTCAATGGGATGAAAATATATATACTCATGTATAAATCTTTTATAATAAATGTGACAAATTCCAATCTAACACATAGTTTGCCAAAGAATCGGCTAATGCATTAAATTATATAAGAACATGCTCAAATGTGATTGTTTGAAATTTACGTTCTAAAAGTCGCACCCTTAAAAAAATAACGTAACAAGACTGGATGACGGACACGGTAATGATTGTTTAACTGCATAATGACAAGTTGGGAATCTAACCTGACCACTAAATTGGA
Source organism: Pinus albicaulis (assembly GCA_034641835.2). Classification (NCBI taxonomy): domain Eukaryota; kingdom Viridiplantae; phylum Streptophyta; class Pinopsida; order Pinales; family Pinaceae; genus Pinus; species Pinus albicaulis. Next base: position 88,638,817 of record CM076577.1, read on the forward strand.
GATGTCACGAGATGCTGCCTCCGTGAGGAGTTGGATCACTGACATGTACTCGGCAACATTATTGGTGGCGCTACCTAGGAAGATTCCCCCAGAACCAAGAAGGTCCGACTCAGGAGTGTAGAGAACCCAAGCAGCTGAAGCAATGTGTCTAGTGTGACGACTAGCACTCTCCACATATCTGATGTATGATAAGGAGGATGACGGCATCTGTGTGAAAAAAAAGAGTGTACATGAGAAAAACACCTCAAAAACCAAAAAATATCCAGAGACATCAAAACAATAGGAAAAACTTATATACATAAAATTACAAAGTATATGCCTAATGCAAAATTAGGAAAAATACTTCTTGAGATAGAGCCCATTGCGGGGCTCCGCGAGTGGAATTCCATTATAGTCCTAAAGTTCGTAAGCCCCTTTTGAGAGGACTTTAGTGATGATGTAAGGACCAAGCCATAATGGTTGGAGCATGCCTGCCCCCAAGAGGTCATGCTTATGATCATAAAGTAGAAGAAGATCGCCTTCTTGGAAAGAATGAGGCTTGACAGATTTGTCATATTGAGCTTTGACTCAGTGCTGGTGAGCTTCGAGTGCTAGAGTAGCATCTCGACGAGTTTCGTCCAAATGATCGAGCGAGAGAAAGCACTCTTTTGTGGCAGTGGTGCCAGGCAGGAGTTCAACGGCGAGTTTGAGTGATGGAATTTCACAATCGATTGGAAGTGTTGCCTCCATGCCGAATGCAAGTTGAAATGGCGTGAAGCCTGTGGCAATTTTGACTGATGTTCGGTATGCCCATAATGCGGAATACAACTTCCGATGCCATGTGGTTTTATGATTTCCGACCAGTCGACGAATCATGGTTTTGAGGATGCCATTTACAGCTTCGACTTGACCATTAGCTTGAGGATAGTAAGAGGAAGATTGATCTTGATGAAAACCTAGCATGGATGCTAATTCAGTCATCATATGATTCTGAAAGTGGGATCAATGACCTATGACAATAGATAGGGGTATGCCGAACAGACAGATTACCTGATTGAACAGGAAGAGAGCGGCGGTTTCACCATCGGCCTTGAAAGTGGGAATGGATTCCACCCATTTCATAAATATTCGACTGCAACCACGATGTAGTTGTGTCCATTTTCCGAAGTGGGATTGCAGGTGACGAATTCAATTCCCCATTTAGCGAAAGGACCAATTGAGATAACCGGATGAAGGGGGGCAGGATGAGCACGCATTTTCTTTATGAAAATTTGACATGGATAGCACTTCTGGACCGCTGCAATGCAGTCTTTAAATAAAGTGGGCCAACAGTAACCTGCGCGCAGGATTTTTTGGGCAGTAGCTATGCCCGAAATATGACCGCCGTACGCCCCTGCATGGCAGTCATTCAAAATGCGTTCTGCTTCATCGAAAGTGAGACAACGTCATAGAATAGCATCGACACCACGGCGATATAGTGTATCATTGAGCACGAGGTAGTGCTTTGCATGGTGGCAGATATGGCGACGGTCATCAGACGTGAGAGTTGGGCGGAAGCGTTTGGTTTGTAGGTAGACCAAAATTTCTCCATACCATGGGTCCAAAGAATCAACCAAGTATACAGATTCATCAGGAAATGGATCATGAGCTACTTCTCCTGGGTCGATTCTGGGAAGGTCCGATAATAATTTGGCAAAGACGAGGGATTTATTTGCTTTGGTAGCTGTGAAGACCAAATCAAATTGTTGGAGGATTATGATCCATTTGGAATATTTTCCTCCAATAATTTTTCGATACAGGATGTGTCGCATGGGGTTCTCCAAAGCAATAACCATAGTCTGTCGTAACAATATATAGTGTCAGAGTCGGGTGACGGCAAAAACTACCGCCAGAGAAATTTTCTCCACATGTGAATAACGTAGTTCGGGTCCGATCATACCTTTTGACAAGTATTATATCACATGTTCACTTTGAACTTGAACCAGAACCATTCCAAGTGAAGATGGTGAGGCTTCCAGGTAGAGGAGAAAGTCGCGTGAGTAGTCGGGGGCACTAAGGAGTGGGGCTAAAACAAGTGCATGTTTTAAAGCATCAAATGACCATTGAGCTTGGTCATCCCACAAGTATAGTGTTCCTGTCTTCAATAATCTCATAAATCCTTTCATCATCTCGGCATAGTTAACGATGAATCGACGTAAAACGTTTGCCTTCCCTTGCAAACGTTGGAGTTGAAGGATGGATTGTGGTGTTGGAAATTCAAAAATCGCCTTAACCTTATCAGGATCAACCCTAATCCCGTGCTTGGAGACAATGAAACCTAACAGACGCCCAGACTCGACCATAAATACGTACTTATGAGGATTCAGACGTATATTGTAGAATCTAGACCTAACAAAAATTTCTTTCAGATGAGCGAGGTGATTAGGTCGTTTCTTGGAATGGGCCAGAAGGTCGTCCAAGTAAGCCTGTACAATATGTCTAATTTCATGAAAATCGTAGTCCATAGCCCACTGAAAATTTGCTCTAGCATTCTTCAGACCGAATGGGAGTTTACGATATGCAAATGTGCCCCAAGGACAGATGAAGGCAATTTTATGCTGGTCTTCTTTTTTCATTGCAATCTAGTTATAGCCCGAGAATCCATCCATGAAGGAAAAAGATTCTCATCTGGCACAATCGTCGAGAATCTGATCTATGAATGGCGTAGGATAATTTTCTTTGGAACAAGCGGCATTCAGATCGCGATAGTCAACACAAACTAGAATTTTGCCTTGTTTTTTATCGACGGGAATCGGATTGGAAACCCATTCCATTAAGGGAATGGGATAGATGAAACTAGCGTTTAAAAGTTTTTCTACCTCAATTTTGATGGTGGCTGCTTTGCGCGGGTGGACAGGCCTGAGTCGCTGCCGAATTGGTTTGGCATTGTCATAAATCTTGATTTCGTGCTCGACTATAGATGGATCTATGCCAGGCATTTCATCATAAGACCAAGCAAACACATCACGGAATTTCTTGAAAAGGGATGTGAAGCATGCAATTTCCTCAGGATTGCAATCGGCTCCAATCTGAATATTTTCCACGATACCCGTTTTGACCGAGATATCAATGAGCATTGTCTTAGAAATATTACACATGTTCCCTTCTGAATCGATAGTTTGAACAGTTGTGTAAGTAGAGGGAACCATCTCAGGTGGGTCAAAGGATGGGATTTCAATTTTTATCACGTCCGAGTCGATCATCGAAGTGCGATGGTGAAAATATCCCCAAGGTCGTTCTTCTAGAGACATGATCTCTCGAATAGCTTTGTCTGTAGGCAAGACTTCATTGAGGAGATCCTTAGAAAGAACTGTGATGGGTGGGAGGTTTGTACCTTTGGTCGAAACCATAGCAGTGGAGGGTTCATATGTAATTTGGATGGCTTGGTAGGCCAACTCGGCTGGTGAGAGTGACATCTGATCTTCGTAGGAATCAATGTCTGAAGGCGCTGGAAGGATCCATGGGTCGATAGAGCCATCCAAAGTGGTGGATATCATTGCAACTGTGTTTGGGATCTCTGGTGGCGAGAGAGGAAAGCAACCCAGTAGGGAAGATTCCTTCAGAAGACTGGTACCGATACTGACGTAAGAGTCAGGAAAGCCTCCTATTAGGGGTACAGTGCTACTTGGTAACATGGTATAATCAGGGGTGCAGAAGGATAACTGATCCACAGTGACTATTTTCCCATCCAATGGAAATAGGATGATTCGGAATACTAAAGAAACAATGGTGGTCATCGCATAAGACCAACTGTGACCGATCTACGACTTCAACGTCCATGGTTATCGTTTTCCCACTCAGAGTGATGGGAAATCTAGCAAGGTATCCTTTTGGGAGGAACATGTGGCCATCGAAAGCTTCGAGGGAATTCCACGACGGTGTTAAGATAGGAGAACCTAAATTGAGCCAGCAAGCTTGTGACATAACGTAGGTCGAAGCACCTTCGTCTATGATAGTGCGATGGATTGGTCTCCCTTTTGACACAACCTGCACTTGGAATGCGAGTTGGTGCGAGAGGCGAGTCTGATATTTTTCCATATCAAAGATAGCTAGCATGGAATCCTGGGGGTCTATTCCACCAATGGCCGAAAGCAAGGCTTTCCTTTGTGCTAGACAAATTTGCAATACTTCAAGAGCAGACATAGCTGATGGTGCCTGCGCCAAATCTTCTACAATGTTGTAGTTTTGGGCTGCATGTGCAGAGGTGTTATGAGTCGTGCGTTGAAGTGTCCCTTTGGGGGGACAAATCACGGGGTCAAAAGTAGGCCGTTCGATATGAAAATCGTTGGGCGGCAGTGGATTTGAACTAGTACCAAGTTCTTGAGCATCTATGGTAGGATTTCCATAAAGCTTGGCTCAGGTTTGAATTTCAACACTTTCAATGCCATAAATGGCGGATGATCCTTCACCGAAAGGATGCAAACCACCATTTCCCCGTTGCTGGGGTTGTGGCGGGTTGTCAACCATGTGTTGATGTTGCTGCTATTGATTAGGGAAAGGATTATGAAGAACGGCAAGTGTTCACCTAGAATCCTTGTTTGCGATAAAATCGGTGCATTCCTGCAGCTGAGGACATTTGTATGTCAAGTGGTCCTCCACACAGATATTGCAAGGAAATTTCATGGGTTTATCCTTCCCTTTGTCATTTTTGGCAACGTTTTTCTGATTAGGGTTATTCTGATTGTCCGACTTCTCTTCTGAAGAAGATGTCTTTTTCTTGTTCTTCTTATTCTTTCCACTAGGTTTTTGTGAAGTCTGCACAGAATTTACCTCAGCAGTAGGAAGAGTAGTCATTTGGTTAGGGTTGGTGATAGCCGAGGATGGCTGGGAGGCTTGCCCCCGAGACTATTTTGTGGCTACACCAGATATTGTGCCAACGAGACCGTCGGCGTGAGCTCTGGTTTTCTGAGTAGCTAGAGGATTTGGGTTACCAGGGAATTGGGGAGTAAATCATATAGCGTGCCAGATTGTGAATAGATTAAATCCAAATTTTGGGCACGACGAATGCATTGATCTTCTGTAACTGCACCGGAAAGGCCAATTTATTTAGAGATGTGGGGTAAAAGAGACTTACAAAACCAATTAGCTAAGAGATGATCTAGGATTGGTGCTTTGACTAGCCTCCTCCTACGTCTCCATTCATGAATGTGATTGGAGATGTGGGTGGCGGTGTCATGGCGTAGTGAGGTTAATAATTCCATTCCGGTTTCAAATTTGATTGGTAATTGCAAGTTCTTTAGAAACTCCATCGCTAAAGCACCAAAAGTGTTTATGTCGGCACGTGGCACTTCAATATACCACTTGGCGGCATTGCTTATAAGAGTGTGGGGAAACAGTTGAAGCCAGACACTATCATCCACCATGGAATTAGATATAGACCATAGATGAAAGGTAGTGATGTGTGCGACTAGGTTATCCCCTTGTTTCCCATCGAACTTTGGGATGTCGGAAGGAATCTTATGCGGTACTGGAGGCCACAGCGGGTTGTGATTGACGGGGTCATTAGTTAGTTTATGGATGTTGGGGATGTCTAGAGCTACCAAAAGTGGCAATTGTGGATTTTCCCCTGAATCTAACCAAGGAAGTATGGGCTAACTATTTGGACCATAGGGTCCTCCCATCAATGTGTTACCAGGAGGATGAGTAGGACTTTGATAAAAATTTCCTATAGGTGGAGGGGTAGGGACATATGGTTGTTGTTCCTAGGGCATATTGTATTGCGGGGCGAATGGTTGGTTGCCCCCAGTATAAAAGTGCCCTCCCATTCCAGATGGAGGTTGGGGTGGGTTAGTCCATATGGATGCAATAGAGTTTCTTGGGGGCATGCTACTACTTGCATAGTTTGGAAACGGCATAGACCCTACACCTATATTTAATCCACTTAAGGGAATAGTATTAACAATAGGTTGTCCATTTTGTCCTAAGGATTGCAGGGGAAGTGAAATGTTCCCTACTACCTACGTGCTGGTGACACTACCCCCTGGTATAGTGGCCAAGGGGTTCGAACTCAGCAAAGGGTTCCAACCGAAAGGGTTGCTAAAAGGAACCGAAGTAATCACACTCGTGGGAGGAGCAACCATGGGTCCCAACGTGGTCACGGTAGGAGTAGATCTTGAAGGACTCGGTGAGCTACTGACAGTTGTGATGACCATAGGGTTGGGATTAGGTATATGTTGACTATTGGGGTTACCAAGTGATGGCATAGAACTGACAACCGGCTGGGAGGATGGTGGAGAACCTGGGATGGTTGTCATTGGCATCGACCCTGTGGATGCCGGTTGTGAAATGGATATTTGTGTGGCCAAATACATGTCTTGGCATGGTGTAATATGAACTATCACAGGCCCCAATGGATTAGTGAGTGGAGGATTGTAATGAGGTACAACACCTTCCGTGAAAGGGTCCTCCAAAAATTCTTTATGAAATGAGGCTATGTGTAAATCAGGGTTTGTCAATGGAGACTGCTCTTCCGTAGAAGGCACGGGTTCACCAAGGTTTAGTTTTTCATCAAGAGTCAGAGGAGGTAGACCTTACTGTCATCGAGACAGACAGCATGGGTGGGATGACGCCACTGTGACCTGTTTATTTTTAACAAATTTTGATAAATTGTGATGTATTATAAAGTCTCAATGACAGTAACCACACACCTAAAAAAGAAAAAAGAAAAAAGGATTCTCTAAAATCAATAAGAAAGCAGCCAGAATAGGGTGCCCTGTCTGAGTACTACCATTTGTTGGTGATGAAATCCAGTATCACAATAGTATACAGAGAGGGTTGGTCGAAAGTACAATTATGGTCACTCTAGAGCTTCGCCCGAACCTTAGACGATAGGTGTAAGCACTCTCGTGAAGATGAGTACCCTCCTAAAGACCGGAGACAGAGTGGGTCTGTCTGTTTCAGGTACCAGGACAGCCCGTCCCAGTCACCTTGTGTAAGTCCCTAAAAATTATGGCCACTAAAGATACCTCAAATCACAGACATCATCAGGGGGGTCCACGGTCAAGGACAACATGCTATATGGGTAGAATACCTAGATCCCCGATCTAGTTTCGACATCCTCGAAGGGAACCCCAATATGTAACACACCCACCGGATGCAGTCAAAGGCGAGATACCTTCTTGTGCACCCAAGTGTTGTCTCGTGCTGAGCTCCGGTAAAGGAACGGTCCCGATAATATGAGTGCAGTAGGATTTCACTCGTTAATGACTCTAGTTTCAAGTTTTGAGATCTTGGGTGATTTTCTCACTTTTCCTAACCCAAGATCCTAGCCTAAACTACTGTTGGTGTGAGCTCAAAAAGAGTAATGTGATTGATTTTATTATCGCTTGATTCTTAGTGTACTTGATTATTAGTCTTGCGGAGGGGGAGTGGATGTATGAAATGTAATGAGACTCTGACTCAAGAAACCATGCAGAAATATGCTCTAAATATTCAATTCGATGAAGATTATTTCTACAAGGAGAGGTTTCTTTTCAAAATCCATGCACTAACATTCAAATAGCACAATTCAACTTTAAAGATTCATACTTCTATCTGCCTCTTCTTAACAGTCTATGAACTAAAATTTTCAGAATTAACTCAACTAGATGCAGAAAAACTAAAAAAAAAAAAATCTTCTCGACAAAGTAAATTCTTTTGACACTAACTTTTCAAACAAGAGCAAACAAACATAAATGCTAGCTTAGTAAAGAAGCACAGGGATTCAGTCAAGGAGAGATACTGATGGACAAAAAACTCTGCAACCAAAACACAATCACAGGGGTGAACAACAAATTTTGGCTAAGTAACGCACTGTCTTTGAGTAAAGACAACGTTAATCCGTAGACTAACGCACTGTATTTAAGCAGAGCCTGCGTTATAACACACTGGAAAAGCGACAGATGTAGCGTTAGCTAGGGTAAAGTTCTTCAGATGGTCAAGCAAAAACAGGATTAAACTCTGTGAGCTTTTTAAATGTCTACTGGGCATAAATACTGGTCAGAAGGATCTGTGAATAGAGGAAAGAATAAATGAGGAAAGAAATAGTCTAGAAACTATGGGGAAATCCCCAGCAGAGTCGCTAATTCCGCTATAGGGTAAAATTCTTGGGTTGTTGGTTATCGAATATCCCTCTTAGGGTTTTCCGATGACTGAGGCAGACAGTAAGATTAGCTATATAGTTCACAAAGAAGGCACATAAATGTTCATATTAACTTAAAAAAACTTGATGGAATAAGATGGAAGATTACCTCTTTAATGATCTTGAAGTCTTTTGGAGAGCACTAGGCAACGAAGCAAGAGTTCTCCTTCACCAGCTCCAAATCTTGACCCTGCAATCCATTAAAGCACCCGTGTAATCTCTACCATAACATATATTTCCTATCAATTAAGTCAATATATAATAAAAATTTAAATTATGCACATCTAAGCCATTCATCTCATGCTATATAAGTGATTAAATAATAATGACAATATCAACGCATAGAATGGAAAAAACAGATACAGTTCTATTGATTTAAAAAAAGGAGGATTACAACCGTCGGTTGTACCAAGCCCTCCTCAGCCTTCCAATCTCTCTATCTCTCAAAGTGGTGTTGTCTTGATCAACAAGTTCTCAATGAACCTCTTTGACTCTTGACCTTCACACTACAACAATAATCTCTACTTCACAAGTATTCAAAAACTTTGACAATCCTTTGACCTTGAACCAAGAGCCTTCAACTCCATTTTTTAGGAGATGGAGAGAGCAGTCATTGCCCTTCTCTTTCCACCAGTTCTGAATAGAAAAAACCAAGATGTTTCCTCAACTTCCATGCTTTTTCCTTCCTTGAGAGTTCAGTTGTCTTTGGCAAGGCCCAATAAGAGATTAGTGCTTTGCAGTTTCCTTTTTGTACTGACTCTCTTGTGAGAAAAAGCTGGAAATTCAAATCATTCTCCACGGATTTTTCCCGTTCCAAACTCAAAACACAAGTAACGCTGCCCTCTAGTGTAAACAGAGTGTTTCCCTAGCCACTAACGTGGCCTATTCACTGATCAGGTGCGTTATAACGCTCTTGTGTTGTTATAGTGAGACGTTACCTTGGTAGAAATAGGTTTAGTTTAGGTCTTTGTATTCCTTCCATATTTATCTTCTCCTCTGAGCTGATGAGGAGGTATTTTGACCTGTAACATTGAACCCCTTGGATACTATGCCAGGGGGCAGTGTTACCAACACTTACATGCCAGGGGTTACTTCGGTACCCCTACATTCTGTGGGACAAGCAGGTCCATCAATTGTTAATTTCATTCCTCTTAGTGGTCAACCTTATGGTGTTGGGTTTATGAAAATGGTTAATTATGTGAATAGTATGCCACAAGATAACTCTATCACGTCTATATGGGCGACCCTTCCCTAAAAACAATTGGGGCAAGGGGGAAACTTACCGTTTATCCCATAATACAAAATCCCTTATGGACAACAACCTTACATCCCTACACCTCCACTAGCTGGAAATATTTATCAACAGAGTCCTAATTATCCCGTTAGAAACAATTTGAAGGGAGGATCCTATGGTCAAAATGATCAGCCAACACCTCCTTGGTTAGACTCGAGGGAAACCACGCAATATCCATTCTTGGTAGCTTTAGACATCCCTGATCTATATAAATTGACCAATCATCCTATCAATCATAACCCGCTTTGGCCTCCAGTACCACACAATATTCCATCTGACATCTGCAAGTTCGAAGGGAAACAAGGGGAGAATCTGGATACACATATCACCACCTTTTCATATTTGTTTTTTTTCTAATTCCATGGTGGACGATATTATCTGGCTCAGACTTTTCCCCCACACTCTCATAGGCAACACTGCCAAATGGTACATCGAGTTACCATGAGCTTTTGTCAATAATTTTGGTGCCTTGGCAATGGAATTTCTTAAGAAATTTCAACTACCTATCTGATACGAAACTGGAACGAAACTCTTAACCTCGCTGCACCAAGACACCACCACACATATCTCCGATCACATTCATGAATGGAGACATAGGCGGAGGTTAGTCAAAGTTCCAATCTCAGATCATCTATTCTCGAACTGGTTTTGTATGTCACTCTTGCCACCCCTTGCTAAAGACATTTGCTTTCCTAGTGTGATCACAGAAGACCAATCCATCCATCGCGCAAAACGTCTATAAGATCTCATATATTCACAATTTGGCACAAGGTATGAGTTACTCCCCCATGCCTCTGGCAACCTGAATCCTCCCGTTACTGAGTTACCTTGAGCGCATGCTGACGACCTCGTTGGCACAACTTCCACTGTAGCTGTAAAATAGCTCAATGATCAGTCTTCTCAGCCATCTTCGGTTGCCACCACCCCTACCCAATCGGCTGCTCTTCCTACCGCTGAGGTACACTCTATGCATTATACACAAAAACCTAGTGGCAAGAATAATAAGAATAATAAAAAGATCGCTCCTTTTGAAGAGCATCCCAACACCCAGAATAATCCCAATCATAGAAACACTGCTAAAAATGACAAAGGAAAGGAGAAACCTATGAGATTCCCTTGAAAAATTTGTGCAGAGGACCACTTGACATATAAATGTCCTCAATTGTAGGAATGCACAGGTTTTATCACGTGAAAGAACTCTGGAAGGACACTTGTTGTCCTTCACAATCCCTTTCCTAATCCGTAGCAGCAACAACACATAGTTGCAAACCCGCGACAACCCTCCCAAAGGAGAAATGGTGGTACTCATCGTTCTGATGAAGGAACATCTGCCATTTATGGCATGGAGATTGTTGAACTCCAAACCTGAGCTAAAATCTATGTAAATAAAGTCATCGAGGCTCACAAAATTGGTTCAAGTTTGAATCCATCGCCACCTAATGATCTTCATATCGAAAGGCCTATTGATAACCCTATCATTTGTCCCCACAAAGGGACCCTTCAACGCATGACTCATAACAAATCTGCACATGCTACCCAGAACTACAACATTGTAGAAGACTTGGCTCAAGCACCGTCAACTATGTTTTAACTTGAAGCGTTGCAAACTTTCCCAACGCAAAGGAAAGCCCTACTTTCATCCATTGGTGGAATTTACCCTCAAGATTCTATGCTAGCCATATTTCACATGGAAAAATGAAAACCTCACCTTTCACACTAGCTTGCTTTCTAGGTTCAAGTTATGTCGAAAGGGAGACCAATCCATCACACTGTTATATACGAAGGTGCTTCGACCTACGTAATTTCATTTTCATGCTAGCTCGCATTGGGTTCTCCTACTTTGTCTCTGCCATCAAATTCCCTCAAATATTTCGATGGCCACACCTTCCTCCCAAAAGGCTACCTTGCTAGCTACCTCATTACACTTAGTGGTAAAATGATAATTGTGGACATAAAAGTCGTAGATCATCATCTCGACTATAATATTTTGTTGGGTCACAGTTGGTCTTACGCGATTACTTCCATTGTCTCTTCAGTTTTCTGACTCATCCTTTTTCCATTGGATGGGAAGATAGTTAGAGTGGACCAGCTGTCCTTTTGCAACCTTGATTATTCCACATTACCTAGCAGCAATGTGACCTTATTAGGAGGATTTCATGACTCTTATGTCAGTGTTGGTATCAGTCTTCTCAAGGCATCTTCCTTGATGGGTTGCTTTCCTCTCCCACTGCTTGAGGTTCCACACATGATTAAAATGCTATCCACCATCTCGGATGGCTCTATCAATCCCTAGATCCTATCAGCACCTTCAAAAATTGATTCCTACGGAGATCAAATGCCACTATCACTAGCTGAGTTGGCTTATCAAGCCATCCAATCAACATCTGAACCCTCCACTGCTTTGGTTTCGACTAATGCTACCACCCTCTCACCCACCACAGTTCCTTCTGAGGAACTCCTCGATGAATTCCTCTCGACGGACGAAGCTATCTGAGAGATCATGTCTCTAGAGGAACGAACTTGCGGAGAGTTTCATAATCGCACTTAGATGTCTGATTTGAGCGTGACTACTATTCAAATCTCATATTTCGACCCACCTGAGATTTTTCCATCTTCTTACACAACTATTCAAACTATCTATGCGAAAGGGAACATGGGAAATATTTCTAAGACCATGCTCATAGATGTCTCGGTCAAAACATGTATCGTGGAAAATATACAGATTGGAGCAGATTGCAGTCCATAGGAAATTTCACACTTCACATCCATTTTTAAGGAGTTTTGCGATGTTTTTGCTTGGTCTTACGATGAAATGTCAGACATAGATCCTTCAGACATGGACGAAAGGGCTGGAGAGCCAATGGCCTTCCAGCAAGCGGATGACATGATGCAGGTAGAGGCACCTTCATCCACAACGGCCCTATGGATGTTAAGACCGTTAATCCCGACTTGAATAACAAGAGCGATCTGATGCGGAAGTCGGGGGGTGAAATTCTCTAAATCGAAGGTGAGAAGACTCGAATCGGCGGGATCAATGCCACCGATTGCAGACAATAAAGCCTTCCGTTGCGAAAGACAGCTTTGAAGAACTTCTAGTGCAGACATAGCAGAAGGCGCCTGTGCCAAATCCTCAACAATATTGTAGTGTTGAGCAGCACGAGCATTTGGATTATAAGAAGATCTTCGTAAAACACCTTTAGAAGGTGGCTTCACAACAGGCTCAGGAGTAGGCTTCTCGATTTCCAACAAACTGGAGACAGGTGGGGGAGGTGGTCCATCCGCAACTGCCTTCCTGGGTGCCTGCCGCGATTCGTTGTAATCCTTCGAACGCGTAGCGACAGAGATAGGTGCAGCACCATTCATCATAAAAACTTGGGACCCAAATGGTGCAGATGGTGACGGCTGTTCAACCATCTGGGTCTGCTGAGATGGGAATGGCTCTTTAATAACTACCGGAGTCCCTTTAAAGCCTTTGAGAAGTTGACTAACTTCATATCGTCGTGGAAAATCCTTGGTATAATGGTCTCCTTCACAAATGAGGCAAGGGTACTTTGGCTTACATTGAGAACCATCCTCAGCACGAGATTTGGATTCTGGCTTTGGGGCGTCGGATTTGGATTTACCTTTGCCCTTCTTTTTCCCTTTGGAGGCTTTCTCCGTAGGATTGGACTGAACGGCGTTCACCTCCGCAGTTTTTCTAGAATCTGACGGGGCAGGATGAGCAGGAGTATTGTTGGAAGAATTAGAATTTTGATTCCCATTCGAAGATTTCTTCGAATTCTGAGACATGGAACCAATGACACCATCTACTGCAGGGTTCGATGGAGCCTTAGAAGTTCCGTACTGTGGGGCATCAAGCAAGATATCATAAAGCGTGTCGGACTGTGAATATACAAGATCCAGATATTGGGCACGCGCAATGGCTTGTTCCTCCGTCACACACGCTCCCATCGCAATATCTTGAGCGATTTTATTCACGAAGGAGGTGGTGAACCAGTGAGTTAGTATTTGATCAGGTATATGAAACTTGATCAGTCTACGACGGCGCCGCCACTCATGAATGTGATCAAAAATGTGAGTGGCTTTATCCTGCTTCAAAGAAGTTAGGAGGTGCGTCCCGGCTTCATAGCGAACCGGTAACTGAAAGTGCGTCAGAAAAGCCATGGCTAAGGAATTGAAATCTTGGAAGATGCCACGGGATAACTCGATGTACCACTTAGCAGCAGCTCCAGTCGAAGTGCGCTGGAAGAGGCACAGACGAATCGAATCATCGACCCAAGAGTTAGACGAACACCAAAGATGATACGTCATCACATGCGCTTGGGGGTCCTCCCCAAATTTACCCTCAAAATTGGGGCAATCACCTGGTATCTTGGTAGGAACCGGAGGCTAATAAGGATTATGCAAAATTGGATCATTGGTCAATTTTGAAACATCTGGCAACTCCAAGGTAGCTAGGAATGGCAATGGCGGATTGACCGGCATGCCAGGCCCGGGATGAGGACCGGTACCTGTACTCCACGCTGGTTGGGAATATCCTTGCCCCCATGGGTTCTGTCCCATAGGATTCTAACTGTAGGGGGTGTAGGTCGTATAAACAGACTGATTTGGCGGTTGGTAACCAGTGTGTGGGGCTTGATAACCAGAGTACGGACCCTGATTATGTGTCGGCCCAGTGTAAGCAGCATTTTGATTTGGCTGCTGAGTATAGGTAGAACTGGGTGGATGAGGATAATACTGAGAGCCTCGGGGCTGCTATAATTCAGTTGAGATTGACCATGAGGATAATAACCGCCCTGAGGATGAGTCGGCTGCTGATAGGTGGAACCCTGCGGAGCCTGATAACTAGGGCACAACTATTGATTTGGCTGCGGCATCGAATGAATCGGCTGCTGGGCAGGGTTAATGGAATGAGCGGGCTACCCTGAGTGAACAGGTTGACCCAGCCGAGCGGGCTACCCTGAGTGAACAGGTTGACCCAGATAGACAGGCCGTGCCAGTTGTGCAGGTTGAACTAGCTGTAAAGGAGCCCCAGGTTGTGCCAGATGGGCTGGTTGGCCTGGAGGCGGAACACCAAGTTGTACCGGATGGACCGGTTGGCCTGGTGGAGGAATAGGGCCAGGTGGTTGCCGGTAACCGGTTTGACCTAGAGCAGGACCATAGGATGGTCCCGGCCGATATGCAACATTAGAAACAACAGGATACTGCGGTTGCATAAGTTGAGAAGGCTGGATTTTCCCCCTAGGACCATAGACCGGTCCCGGTTGGTACCCCGGCTGAGGCTGTACAGGTTGACCGGAAGGGCTGTAATACTATCCTTGCGGACCATACGATGGCCCTTGCTGGCCTGCAGGATAGCCTTGCATGGGCTGCCCCTGTGGGTCATAAGGATAGCCAGGTTGGCCCGAAGGTTGGCCTTGGAAAGGTTGCCCTTGCGGGTTATAAGCCTGGTTATAAGGTAAACCTTGAGCATGGAGGTAAGCCTCAGGAGCGGGTAGACGTAAAATGTCCCCGTGCTCATCGTACTGATCTGGAAAAGCATACACGGGTGTACCATCCTGTGCATAGTGCGAAAAATAAGAGCGGTTGGGATCTTGGGAGGATGGTCCAACCTCAGGGTTCGGCTGTTGTAGGGACAACTGATACTCCTCCGGAGAGATGTTCTCCGGTATAGCAGTCACTAAATAAACATCTTCAGGAGATGGCATATCCCTCGTGGACGGTGCCGTGACAGCGAGTGCAGATGCGTCCACACAGACAGTGGGTCGAACGGGTACAGAAGTGACGGGTGTCTGAGGAGACACCCCCGGTGAAGGAGCAGTTGGCCTCGGAGAAGGAACTGACACTCCCATAGAGGCTGCGGCGGAAATGATCTGACCCAAGGACCTGTACCCTGGTGATAATGAGGAACTGGACGCTGACATGACAGCTGGTTCAGAGTTGTCTCCTGGAAATAATCTTTGTTGGAAGAGTTGATAGTCTTCGCCAGACGTTGGGATTTATTCACCAGAATCACTCATGTTTGAGCCTGCCGCTAGATCTTGCAATAGACGGCGAGGACTAGGAGGAAAGACAGTAGCTATAAAAGGCGAACCCGATGTAAGAGAAAGGAAATCAGATCCTAATCTCAATTTAGACCAAGGGTTAGAAAAGGTCCAATTGAACTCAACTGGTCCCCCAAAGGGTTGCTCAGCAAGAATCGGTCCCCCGTCAAGAAACTCGGAAACAATGGGCTACTGTGATTCAGCAGAGGATTGGGAAACCTCTGATGAATCTTCCGTATAATGACTACCAGTAGACGAAACCGAGGGTTCCGCCACTGTGGCAGAAACGACAAGAGAAAAAGATCAAACACACACATGGGCTAAAAAAGAGTCAAGACACACGATCAAACGGTCAACAAGCAAAATCTAACGAGGCGTGTGATCGTGGGTGATTAATTTTTACCACATTGAAAAATAAGAAACTTCACCGTTTCATGTTTTAAGAGTCGAGAAATGGTCGAAAAGGTGACTCTATCTCTTTCAGATTTGACACAAGCGTGAAAGGACAAGCGCTTGGTGATCCTTTCAATTTTAGGGAGTCAGATAGGATCAAAATGACTACTCAGGAATACTAGGCAAAAGGGTGTACCAAATAACTATGAACTACAATATACACCTTGGTTTTAATAATGAAAGAGAAATCAACCAAGGACTTTCCATACATGCAGGCAATCTCCCCAAACGCTGTGTTCGGTTTATCACGGGTATAGGGCGGTAGACTCGGCTTCCTATGGATAAAGGATTGAAACCTAGTGGGGTATCCCTTTATATACGCGATGGTACGGGGAGCACAAGTCCTTACTAGTGCTATCTAAAGCCAAGAGGCAAACGATAGCTACTAGGTTTTAAGACGCCGGAACACGTCTCTAGTCTAGACCTCTAAATGTGTTTCATTAGATTTCAATGCTGCCTTAGTGTAAATTGAGTAAATTTTAAATTTTATCCTCAATTACATTTCAATTTTCAGGCCCTAACGAATGTGATGTCTCAAGAATCTCCTAAATGCAAAACTACATGCCACAGTATGTCATTTCGTTCGATGAAAGCTAGTTACAAAAGAGTTGAGAACTTTTTACACAAACAAAATGATCAGAATACAATCAGTGATATCTCTAATGCAGCTAATGAAACTAAAAACTTTTCTTTCAAAGTCACTAATTTCTAATGACACCGAAAAGATTTTAATCTGCACTAATCAATCAAAAGCAAAAGAGATTTTTTTTTATTTTCAATGTTTGATAGCTAGATGCACTAAACAAACCGAAAACAAATGAGAAGAAATTCGAGAAATGATGATAAGAGAGCAAAAACAAACAGATTTCACTCAATGGCACAAACAATCATATCTCAAATCAACCAAAAGTCTCTCAAAACCAAGAAAAGTCCCAAAGACACTAATGAGACATGTGATCTAGGCCCAAAATGAAGCAAAGCGAAATTCAAATGAAAACAAAATCAATCACTCAAAAATCGCAATAAGATGATAGACAACTGTCAAACGAATGCAAGGAAGCAATCCCAAAGTCGACTGAATGAATGAAAACCAAAAACTCCCAAGGGAGGCTCGACTCACAAAAGCACCTAGATGCCCTAGGGCTCGAATGCAAAATCGAAAGAAATAGGCAAACAACCAAAGGATGGAGGTTACAATCAGTCAAACTAGACTCCAGTGCACTCAAACAGCCGAAAAAACAAGATCAAAATCACAAGTCATTCCCATAAGGCAAGAAACACAGCAAACCCTAATAGCTCACAGGATTGGCGTGACTGTGAGCTTGAAATTAGCGCCAGAAAGGCAATGGCGCGGGTGATACACAGGCAACTTGCGCCAATGGGCGCGACTGTCACGCTGAAAAGCGCGCCAGCCGAGTTTACTATGGGAAAATGAAAAACAAGCAATCTCAGACACAGACAAGTGATGACAAGGCTAAAACAAAGCCAAACAAACAGAAAAAACAGTCCAAAGTGCTGACCAAGCAAACAAGGCCAAGAAATTGACCGAAAAGAGAAGACAATACTCCAAGTTGTTTAGTCCGTAAACTAAACCGAATATGGATTGAAGCAGCATTGATCTACTCCGCTAATGCAGAGCAAAAGCATTTCGAAGGCTATCTGGCTGCACTTCAGGCTCCGTCTATAGCTTACAAATCAAACAACAAGCCGAGTCCCCAGCGGAGTTGCCAAATTGTCGAAGAGGTAAATCCCCTCTGCAGACAGAGGCGATCCCTACTAGCCCAAATCGGGTCTAGCAACAATCAAACACGCTACAGTGTAGGTTCCTAATCGTAAATAAACCGACTTGCGATGAAGGCTTACCTGGAATCCAACGCTGTCGTTTGTAGAAGAGGTGGTACTCTCGTTCCTTCACCCTAGCAGATCACAATCCTCACGATCTCCGTGATCGAACACCTGCACATGCGAGAAACAACACAAACGCATGCATAAAATCTAGTATATACAACTATATGTCAGTCGAAGAGGACATAACTCATGAACATAATCAAGAACAAGAGTGGAACCATAACCAATAGTCGCTTATCATTAATGAGTCAAAAGAAGAATACAACCATAGCTTCGACGCCGAATTCTCCTTTGGCGGGTCGTCAGCAGAACATGTCTTGATAAAGCCTGTCAAGGATGGGACAAGCCTCTCTCTCCGGATATTTGGCAATAGTCTCCTTGCTTGGATTTGGCCTTAAGGAATTCAAGAAGGCTCTTGCAGCATAAGGATGTGAAAGCTCTTGGGAACTTGGAGCTTCACTTGCCATGGAGATGAGCAAGCTTTTATAGAAGGAGGAAGGGGAGTTGGGATCCCTATAATTATGGGATTGGCCCTATCGTCAAGGAAGCTTCCATGAGAGGTGGCAAACCACTTTCTCTCTATGGAAATCCGTAGCCAAACCTCCCAACTCAAGATATATATCAGTCCAGGAATTTGTTAGGACGAAACTTTCACCTTTTATTTTTAAAAAACACCTCTTAATATGGTTGGCGCGGGTGCGGCTCTATGACAGAGCGCCAATTGGCGCGCCCTCTTTGGAGGATTTTCCTCCTTGGCGCGAGGGTTGAACTGTGGAACCGCGCCAATGGAAAAAGAGCTATTTTTAGGGTGTTTTTGCAGGGAGATGTTTTCAGGGAAATTAAAGCTCATCTTCAGAGGGATGAAATGAAGTATTTTCAAGTCTTGTCTCTGCTCACAGGTCACGAAATGAGCCCTCCAATGTGTGGGATGGGGATTGCAGGGACGGTGACAAATTGCTGTGTAACAATAGTCGAGCACGAAATCAAGATTTATGAAAATTTCAAGCATGTCTGGCAAAGACTCCAATATTTCCATCCTCACAAAGAAGCAATTATCAAGACGGAATTCAAAAAACTCTTACATGTCGGTTTCATATATCTCGTTCCTTTGACGGAATGGGTATCCAATCCAATTCCCATAGATAAGAAACAAGGCACCATATGAGTCTGTGTTGACTATCATGATCTGAATGTCGCTTGTCCATAAGACAATTATCCTACTCCGTTGATAGATCAGATTATCGACGATTGTGCCAGATGCGAATATTTCTCCCTCATGGATGGATTTTTGGGATATAACCAGATAGTGATTAAAAAATTTGACCAACATAAAACCTCCTTCATTTGTCCTTAGGGTACATTTGCGTATCGTAAAATCCCATTATGTCTGAAGAATGCTAGAGCCACTTTTCAAAGGGCCATGGAATATGCATTTCACAATATCATACACATTGCACAAGCTTACATGGATGACCTTCTGGCTCATTCCAAGAAACGAGCCCATCACCTTGCGCATCTTAGAGAAATATTTGCTCGGTGTAGGTTCTACAGCATCCATCTGAATCCCCATAAGTGCGTATTTTTTGTCGAGTCTGAAAATATTATTGGATTCATTATCTCCAATCATGGGATTAGGGTTTATCCTGATAAGGTAAAGGCAATTGTTGAATTACCTGCACCACAATCCATTCTACAACTCCAACTTTTGCAAGGGAAGACAAACTTCTTGCATCAATTCATTGTAAACTATGCTGATATGACGAAAGGGTTCATGTGCTTATCAAGAAAGGGGTACCGTATCTGTGGAATGATCAATATCAACTGTCATTTAATGCCCTCAAACGGGCACTCATTTCCTCCCCACTTCTTAGTTCCCCGAACTATTCGCGTGACTTTCTCCTCTACCTGGCAGCGTCACCATCCTCCTTGGGAATGGTTTTTGGTTCACATTCATGTTGAGTGTGAGGCTTAACGACTGGAAAGGTTCATTGAGAACTCTTGGCCTAAGTATCATTACACTCAGATATTTAGGAGAGAGAGAGAGGATTTGGAAGACTGTGGGAAGCTCGGTCAAACCAACGGTTGTAATATTCCTTCTCTTATTAATAGAACTGTATTTGTTTTTTCCACTTGATGTTTTATCAATTCATCTATTACTTATTTGTTTATGAAACATGATATAAGTGGCTTACATATACATAGTTAAATTTTGATTATTAATTTTTTAGTTGTTTGTAGTGATACAACTGTGAATATTATACGTGTGCTTTGTTTGTTTGCAGGATCCAGATTTGGAGTCAGTAAGGAGGAATTCCTCCACACTTCCTAGCTCTCTCCAACAGATCTTTCGTCTTCAAAGAGGTAATCCTTCAATATCTCACTTTTTCAATTAAGAATTAGTATGAACATGTATGTAATTTCTTTGTGAACAATACACATAATCTGACTGTCTACCTTGGGTCCGGGAAAGGCCCGAGAGGCATTTACTCCAGCTACCACCTGTGCATTTTACCCCTAAGCAGAATTGGCGACCATACTGGGGACTAATCCTTAGCTCCTGGATTGTTTGTTTCCAAGCCTATGGTTCTTTCCCTCTGTCACTTCCCATTCTGATCAAATCCCTTTCTAATCATTTCATATGCTCTGTGACCATCTCAGTAGCTCACAGTGTTCAAACAAGCCTTAACTGGCCATTTTTTGCAATTTTTCCCTTAGTAACACACCCCCTGTGTGTGTTCTAGAGCATTATAACACTGTTGATGCTTGGGAATAGTGAAGTAGTCCAGCTATTAACGCTAGGTAGCCCTTTATAGCCTGCTTTACGCAGCCAAAAGCTTGTTATTATACCCCTACTGTGATTTCCCTGGTTTTTGAGTTGCTGCCTATCATATTGGTTTCTATGTTTTGGATATCCTTTCTTGGTTGCCTGCTAGCATTTTAGTTTTTCTTATTCAAAAATTTAGTGTCAGTTGCATTTACTTTTTGAAAAGGAATTTTTTTTAGTTTTTCTAAACATAGTTGATTTCATTCTGAATTTTCTGGATTAAATAGTTGTTAGTGAGGATAGATAGATGTCTGGATCTTTTTAGGCTGAACTGCATTATTTGGATGTTTTTTGCTGCATGGATGTGTGAAATATTTCTCCCTATAGAATAATATCTTTCATCAAATTGAATATTAAAATAATTTTCTGCATGGTTCGAGTCAGAGTCTCATCAAATTTCATACATCCAATCTGCCTCTAGAGACTTATAAGCAAGTACACTAAAATTAAGCGCTAATAAAATCAATAAAATAAATTTTTTTTTTCTGAGCTTACACCAAAATTATTTCTGGATAGGATCTTGAAATAGGCAGAGTGAGAAAATTTCCCAAGATTGCAAAACTTGTGACTAGTGTCATTAAAGAGTGAAAATCCTGCTGCACTCATGATATTGGGATCGCTCCACTACTATCGAAGTTAGGCGCGAGAAAAAACTGGGGTGCGTGAGAAGGTAGCTCGCCTTCAATTTCATAACAGTGGGCATTCTATATATTTGGGTTCCCCTTGGGGATGTCAAAACTAGATCGAGGATCTAGGTGTTATGCCCATATATCGTGTTATCTACGACCGTGACCCCACTGATAGTGTCTGTGATTTGAGGTATCTTTATTTTCCATACCTCTAGGGATGTACAGAAGGTGACTGGGGAAGGCTTCCCTAATACCTGACACAAACATACCTACTCTGTATTTGGTCTTTGGGAGGGTACTCCTCTCCACGAGAGTGCTTGCACCCATTGTCTGAGGTTCGGGCGAAGCTCAAGAGTAACCGTAACTATACATTTGACCAACTCTCTCTATATGCTATTGTGATGCTGGATTTCATCTCCAGCAAATAGTAGTCCTCAGACAGGGTCTTACCCCTCTGGCTACTTGATTGATTGACTTTAGAGTTCTTTTTTTTTAGGTGTGTGGCTCTAATATCACTGAGACTGAATAATACATCACAATAAAATTTTGATCAAATTAACTGGTCATCGTGGTGTCCTTCGACCCTCGTTGTATTTCTAGGCGATAGCAAGTTATCCCTCCATTGACACTAGGGGAGGAGTTGAGTCTCGGTGACCAAGTGCCTTCTTCGAAAGAGTAGTCTCTAGTGTTGACCCATGATTTTCACATTTCTTCTTACACTACGAAGTTTCCTAAGGACCCTTTCACTGATGGAGTTGTAGCTCCTTATAATACTCCTCTCACTCACCCGTTGAGGCCATTGTTGATTCATGTAGCACTAGTACCATCCATGTCTTCCGTTGCACCCACATCCACTTCAAAAACAGGGACCATTGGGTCGGTGTCGTTGGTGGCCAACTCGTTTCCACCACCATCTTCCCCACTAGTTGTTAGTTCTACACAACTGATTGGAAACCCTAGTATCCAACATATCCCTGGTCCTAGAAACTTGATCACAAATATTACGAGTAGAATTCAGAACCCTTTGGTATCTACTCCTATCATGTCTGCACCTGGACCCCCGGCTTCTGCTCCCGCTAGCGGGGCTACTTAGGTTCCCTTTAGCAACTCTTTCGATTGGAATCCTTTTTTTAGTTAGAACCCCTTGGCTACTATGCTAATAGGGGATAGTGTTACAAACACTTACATGCTAAGGGGCACATCAGTACCCCTACATTATGTGGGACAAGTAGGTCCATCGATTGTTAATTCCATTCCTCTTAGTGGTCAACCTTATGGTGTAGGGTCTATGCCAATGGTCAATTATGTGAATAGTAGTATGCCACACTAACTCTATCACATCTATATGGGCCACCCTTTCCAAAAACCAATTGGGGCAAGGGGGAAACTATTAACCTCGGGGAAACCTGTCATTTTCCCCCCAGTACAACATCCCCTATGGAAAAAAACCTTACATCCCTACACCTCCCTAGTTGGAATTTTTTATGAACAAAATCCTACTTATCCCATAGTAAACACTTCGATGGGAGGACCCTACAGTCCAAATGGTCAGCCAAAACCTCCTTGGTTAGACTCGAGGGCAACCACGCAATTTCCATTCTTGGCAGCTTTAAACATCCTTGATCTATATAAATTGACCAATGATCCTATCAATCATAACACGTTTTGGCCTCTAGTACCACACAATGTTTCATTTGACATCCCTAAATTCGAAGGGAAACAAGGGGAGGGTCCAACTACACATATCACCACCTTTCATCTTTGGTCTGTTTCTAATTCCATGGTGGATGATAGTATCTGACTCAAACATTTCCCCCGCACTATCACAAGCAACATTGAAAAATGGTACATCGAGTTAGCACGAGCTGCAGTCAATAATTTTGGTGCCTTAGCAATGAAATTTTTTAATAACTTTCAACTACCTATTCGATACGAAACTGAAACGGAAATCTTAACCTCGTTGCGCCAAGACACTACCACCCATATCTCTGATCATATTCATGAATGGAGATGTAGGTGGAGGTTAGTCTTAGCACCAATCCCAAATCATCTATTATCGAACTTGTTTTGTAAGTCACTCCTGCCACCCCTTGATAAAGACGTTCGCTTGTCTGGTGC
Source organism: Pinus albicaulis (assembly GCA_034641835.2). Classification (NCBI taxonomy): domain Eukaryota; kingdom Viridiplantae; phylum Streptophyta; class Pinopsida; order Pinales; family Pinaceae; genus Pinus; species Pinus albicaulis. Next base: position 88,662,164 of record CM076577.1, read on the forward strand.
CATCACGAAAGACCAATACATCCGTCGTGCACATTATATAGATCTCATCTATTCGCAATCCAACACACTATATGAGTTACTCCCCCATGCCTTTGGTAACCCGAATCCTCCCATTACTCAATTACCTAGAGCGCATGCTGACAACCTTGTTAGCACAACTTCCAGTGTAGCTGTAAAACAACTCAGTGGTAAAGATTCCCAGCCATCTTCGGTTGCCACCACCCCTACCCAATCAGCTACTCTTCCTACTACTGAGGTACAATCTGTGAATTCTACACGAAAACATAGTGGAAAGAATAAGAAGAATAAGAAAAATACCGCTCCTTTTGAAGAGCAGCCCAACACTCATAATAATCCCAATCAGAGAAATGCTGCTAAAAACGACAAAGAAAAGAATAAACCTATAATATTCCCTTGCAAAATTTGTGCAGAGGACCACTTGACATATAAATGTACTCAGTTGTAGAAATGCACAGATTTTATCACGCAAAAGGACTCTAGAAGCACACCTTCCATCCTTCACAATCCCTTTCCTAATCCACAACAGTAGCAACACATGGCTGGAAACCCGCCACAACCCCCCCAAAGGGGCAATGGTGGAACTCATCCTTCCAGTGAAGGATCATCTTCCATTTATGTCATGGATACCGTTGAACTCCAAACCTAGGCTAAAATATATGTAAATCCAGTTATCGAGGCTCACAAACCTAGTTCAAGTTTGAATCCATCACCACCTAATGATTGTTATATCGAAAGGCCTGCTACTGACCCTGTCGTTCGTCCCCCCAAAGGGACCCTTCAACGCACCACTCATAACACCTCTACATATGCTACCTAGAAATACAACATTGTAGAAGATTTGGCACAAGCACGATCGACTAGTTTTGCACTCGAAGTGTTGCAAACCTGCCCATCACAAAGGAAATCCTTGCTTTCATCCATTGGTGGAATTGACCCCAGGGATTCTATGCTAGGCATCTTTAACATGGAAAAATGCAAACCTCGCCTTTCACACCAGCTTGCTTTCTAGGTTCAAGTTATTTCAACTCATTATGTCTAGGGCCTTGCATCATTAGTAAGGACTTGGGCAAAGGGGCTTACCTTCTAGAGGATTTCGATGGCCACCCCCTTCCTAACCCTTACAATGCACTCTACCTTAAGAAATTTTACCCATAGAATCTCCCATTGAAATGTTTGTTTTATTTATGTCATGTCTTTAGGTAGCTTACATCTTTTGTTTTTAGTGATTTGACACTTGATCTGGAAGCCTTTTTTCCAAGAAGGGTCACTTCGCCACCTCTCGAAATAGAATTTCTGCACTTTTTCCACTTGTACTTGGGACACCACTTAGCCCTCATACTTTTCGACACTTGTGTCAATTTTTGTCATGAGTAACCATCTTTTTCTCATGATTTTATGGTCCCCATCGGGCCTATTCTATGTGGCAACATAATTGAGTTTCCCTTGATTAGAGCATCCTAGTTGAGTCATCATTGCATTCATGGAGTCTGTCCTGAGTCCCTTTTTCCTCCCGTTACAGTATTCCATACATTCATGCGTTGTCCCTCTCTCGTGTAGCCCATTTTTGCCTCCAGTCCCTCTATCACCCATCCCCTTTAGAGTCGAGTCAATCGATGCCAGCTCATCCATGATTTTTATGCTCTGACAATGGAAGTCATTTGTATGCTACTCAGTAGCCCCCATTCCATCATCATCCCTGGTGTCACTCCATCAGTTTCTCTGCTATGTTCCCTCTTGCCTTAGTTGAGGACCCTTATTACCTCACCTATGGCAGACATCCTTCTATCGACATTAGTACATTCATTCTAGAAGACAGGTCTAGAGGGCAGTGTATCTTTGTTCCAGCTTCCATCATTTTTCAGTGCCTCAGATCAGGAAAAGTGACTCCTTATTTCCCTTTGACTTGATTGTTTCTCATCCGCTCCACTTCAGCATGATCAAGATTTGTATAATCGATAGTTTGATGATCCAGCAGATTGATCCAATGATTCTCGGGTGTGTGTGAGATGTTTAATAGCTCATGAGGGGGTGCCCCTTCAGGTAGCCCCCCTGTTACACCATTTTTTGGTCATCTAACCTATTATCATTAGATGGACCCAAGTACACCATGTAAGACCAACTTTACTCCAAGTAAAATTTCTTTCACTACGAAAATAACTTAGTAAATCACCTTTATTAAGATGTTTATGGTCTAAACAAGAAACCCCATAAGGAAATATTAAATAAATATATATTTGTTTGATTTTCCTCAAGAAATAATTAGTTAAACAGTAGTTTAATTAATATTTATGGTTATATTTAACCCAGAACAAAGAAATTAATTAGATAAATTGTTATTTATCTTATTATTTTCTAAAGAATGATTGTCTAAATCTTATTTAAGTAATATTATTTGTTAAATATGACTAATTCACCCTTAAATAATTAAATAAATCATTATTTATTTGATTATTACTCAACCATATCCTTAAAATTAGAAATAAATCATTTATTTATTTATTATTACTTAATCACATCCTTAAAATGATAAATAAATCATTTATCTATTTATAATTTACAAATAAGGGGATTTGACTCAAGTCAAATTCCTTTTCCCTCCAACAAATATAATAAAATATTCCATAAAAATTGGATCTAGATTTGGTTAATAATATTTTAATTATGCACCAATCTCTAGACTAACTCAATATTTTGTTATAAACAGAAGGGTTTTCCCATTCATTTGTCACCTTTTGTTGCTTAAAGATCACTTTGGATCTCAACACTTGGTCTAGCTATTGATCCATAATCATAGCCATACTTTTCCATTTTTGTCTGGGTTTTCTACACCATCAAGAGAGAGGATTTCTAAATCTGAACTGCTGAGGACTTACAAGAACCCATCCCATTGAGGAGAACAGGGAACACCCTCTTGTGTTTTCCTCCTAGGTGCCATTAATAAAAATATTCATTGGATATATTCTTGTCTTCTCTATTGGATCTATGGAGTAAATCTTATTTTTCTACTATTTAATGTCTTCTAATGCATAGATTTAGATTTTTACAGCATTTGTCTTGATCATCTAATTGCAGATCTAAAGATATTAGCAGTCATTTCTGTTGTTAGGGATGTAAGTTATGCACAGCTAAAGTGGTCTTTTTTTGTACACCTCGAATCAAGATTCATACTAACAACTAGCGACTCCACACGGGTTTACCATTATGACCACTGTCGTTTTTTTTATCCTTGCATATCCAGCTGCTTCAAACTCTAGGATTTCTCTTCAGCCCCTTGTTCTACTTATTCTTGATGTTGTTTTTAACCCATAAAACCATAAAACGATAAAAATTCTAACTTCCACATGTTTTCGGACCCATTGCATAGGTGACAGACATCATCCGCAACTGAGACGACAAATTTTTCTGAAAACTACCGTCGAGAGTGCCGGAAGTGCAGGTCACACTTTTATACCCAAAACCTATGACCTGGACCTCCAGGGCGCACTTTACAACCCAAAAAGTGTGACCTCTGCCGAAAACAGGCCAAAAACTACAACCTGGACTTTCTGCAGGGATTTTTTTGAAAGTTTTCTGGGTTCTACTGAGCCTCTGTTCAGGGTTGTCTGACCTCCGTCTCCGCCCGTTTTGGACCTGTACTTGTTCTTTTTTTCTCAACTAAGTGGGAACCTAGCCCCTTAGGGCTTCAGTACCCTCCACTTTTTTTGGAAGAGTGTTTGTTGTTGTAGGTTGTCTGAAATTTTAGAGTCTTTAGCCATTTTTTCAGATCTGATACCTCACCTTCAGATCCACTTCAGATCGGCTTGTTATCCATCCAAATATCCTCTTTTATATTTTTTTGGGTTTTCCTTTAGGGGGCACTCTGCTTCCTTCATGGAGATAGCCTTTCGCCACCACTTTTTTTACAACAATTTTCCTCTAATTTGTTTTTGTTTTCTACACCACTTTCCAGCAGATTTTTTCTTTTAGATCTCTGTCCCTCTTGACCGAAGATCTATTAGCTTATTTTAGTGTGTTTAGATTAGTTTTTTACTCACCTATAGACTAGTTGTTGAGAGGCCCACCTACTTGGGTTTAGATTATTTCATTATTAGCTATTTATTTTCTGTTTTGCAGGCCTATATACTGTCATTTGCAGGGTTATTTACAACTATACAACAACACTTTTTATTTTTCTATACAAATGTCTGGGTTTAAAAATTAAAATTTACACACTTTTACACACACACCCTAAGCGAAAAAGGGCTTGGTTAACACCACCAAGCAAAGACTCTACAACATTGAAATCATTTGATCCTACACCTCTTTGCCCTTGTTTCGACATTGTAATCACTTGATCCTGCACCTCCCTGCCCTTTTTGGTCTGTTTTTCCCTTTTGCCATGTTTGTGTCATCACCATTGCGCCACCAAGGCATTTATCCCGGAGACTTCTTGGCCTTCATTGTCAGTTTCCAGTTGGAAGACTTACTCCTCCACATAGAGTTCAAGTTAGTCCTCTATCAAGTCCACACACCAACTCTTCTTCTAGTCCTTTGGGTTCTCCTTCTCGTCCCGCCTCCGGTTCTCCCCCTGAAACCTTCACTATGTCCGGTGCAGGACCTAATGATAGTGGTAACCCTAACCCTCCCACTGAAAATACCACTAGTGGGACCAGCACGGACACTACCTCGGCAGCACCCTTGCTCCCTTTCATGGCAGGCCTCAGCCTCCCCGATTTTGACTAGTTGATAAATGACCTTATACACCATGACACTAGTTGGCCTGCTATGCCAACAAAGCTCCCTTCAAACATCCCAAAATTTGAAGGTCTTGCTGGACAAGATCCTTCAAATCATGTTCAATATTTCCACATGTGGTGTTCATCTAATTCCATTACCGATGACTCTGTTCGTCTTCGGTTGTTCCAACGAACGCTTATAGGCGAAGCTTCTAAGTGGTATGTAGATCAAGCCCCTTCCTCTCATACCACCTTTGCAACTCTGGCCCGAGCTTTTTTGTCTTATTTCCATCTCCCCCTACATTACGACACTAGTACCGAGCTCTTGACCTCTTTTCGTCAATCATCTGTGACCTGCCTTTCCGACCATGTTCAGGAATGGTGGAGAAGAAGGAGCCTATGTCAAGCCCCTACCTTCGAAGACCATGTCTACATGGACTGGTTCCTTAGGACACTCTTGCCACCTATCGGGAAAGGCGTCGCATCGCACTTTCCTCAAACCGAAGATGCCGCTCTCCAAATTGCATTAAAATATGACCTGATCTATGCTCAATCAAGTTATGTTTATACCGGTCTACCTGATCTTCCCAGACCTAGTGGTGCCAACGCACCAGGGGCATCTCATGCCGCCGACGGTATCATTGGAGCTCTCTTTAATCCACATGCTCAACCTCCCATGGGCTATGGTTTCTCTCAGGGAGGGGCCAGCTCCTCCGACACTTTTCCCCCTCCTGGTAGCACGTATCCAGGATATGGCATGCCTCCTCCTTTTGCCCAACCTCCTATTTACCACACTGCTACCCAACCTCCTTATTACCCGTATCCACAACCTGGTGCTCCAGCTCCTACAGCATTATCACCTCCTCCTCCCTTGCCTTCTCAACCCCCGCAACAACAACCACCACCCCCTTTGGGGCAGGTGTACGCACAACAGGGCATGACTAATCCTCCTACCTCAAAAAGGAAGAGGAAAGTCAATCAAAATAAAGATGCCTCTAGTAATCCTAGACCTAATCAAGGTAATGCTCCTAACACTACTCAGCCCAAGTAGGATAGGCCTCTTTGTATGAATAAGCCCTATTCTTTTTGTGGTGTTTATGGTCATTATACACATGATTGTCCTCTTCTACCACAAATGCGATAGCTATGGGAATCTCAAGAAACATTGAGAGGACAACAAGCCATCCCTTCCGTTCCTCCCAGTATTGCACCTAGTCAGCCGGCTGTACTTACGGATCCTTTCCCTCAACAGGGATTTGTGGCTACCCAACCACCTGAAGGATAGGTGGCCACTCAATCTCTTCCATCTGGTTCCCCTGATTACTAAATTTTCATGATGTCCTCTGATCCGCCTTATGAACCTTCTTCTCCTAACCCTTCACATTCAGTTGGTACTCATGACCCCCTTTACCTTCCTGGGATGGTTCCTCCTGGCCTAAACCATCTTGGCGCCGTCCTGCCTCGTCATTACCCCTCTGGTCAGATATTTTTCCTAGCTCCCCCACCAGGAGTGTACACAGTACCTGTTATGGCCACCCTATCTCTTCCTAACCTGAACCTTGGGATTCCCGTCTGGTACCTCGATCCTCCAGCCGCTACCTCGCCTGGTCAACCTAAACCTTATCTCGCTTTGACCCCGATTTAACCGGTCCCTATGACTTCTCCCACTGCAACAGTGACTCATTCACCTCAACAGGAACCAACTCCTGTTGTGACCGCTTCGGGTAAGAAGGGCAAAGCTCGCAAGGGGGCATCAAAGGATAAGGTTACCCCGAAAAACCCTGCCCCCTCTCGTCCTCCAAAGTGCACCATGTAGTGTGATTTATGTGATGGTGTCGGCCATGCCACCCATACTTGCCTAGAATGGCCTCACCTCAAGTCCATGGTCAATGAGTCGTTTCTGGAATCTGATATCCCATTGGTATATGTCACTATACCTGATTCAATCCCGAAACTCAAACCATTGTGCACAAATCACCCTTGTGCTTTATGTGATTTCCATGGCCATTACACTCACTTGTGTCCTCACCTCGAAGAGCATCGTTCCTCTTTATAATCCTTATGCCAATTCGAGGCCGAGTGCCATGAGTCACCCGCTCCCTTATTTTCACATCTTGCTTCAGCAACACCTGAGGACACAGATGCTCCCATTAACTTTTCCCCTTATAATTTTGACATAATGGGGCCTTGGTCGGAAGTCCACGATGAGACCTCCCCTGATGTTTTGCCTGACCTCCCTTCAGCCCCCTCCCTAGTCTCAACATTGGTGGATCCTTTTTCCACTCACTCTCCCACTACCCCTTGTGACGATGCGCATATGAAACTCTCCTCTCATGATGAGGAGTAAGGTTGTTTCATCGCATCAGGTGGTCTTTCTTCCATCAGTCACCCCATCTTATATTACGATGATGACATTATGGAAGCAACGACCATTCCTGACTTTATCTACCCCCCTTACATCGAACACATGCATTCGAACTACATGCACCGTGTGGCCATTACATTGACACCCAACGTTTGGGTAAGGGGGGCACTCATATTGGAGAGACCAGGAGAATAAGTTCTTCAACACTCTCCTAGTGAATCTAGTCGTGATGACTCTAGTCCCATTATTCTTCCACATTTAGAAGAACCTATAGAGTCCCATATCACTTCAAGATCACTCTAGGGATGATACCCCTTATCATTCCTTCGTTTTTCATCAGCAACCCAGTATCATAGACATTGTGGTTGACCAACCTATAGGTTTTCTGGGAGAACATCCGTTCATTATCCTAGATACTATCTTTGGGATATTAGCACCATATCCCAAAGAGAATGGTAATCATCTATTTCCTTTCTCAAACTGCGCAACCATACCGAAAAAAAATGGTGCACCACGTCATTAAACTGTGTTTAGATTTTCCTTTCTCTAAATAAATTTTGGCATGTCCACAACATGCTTGGGGGCACCTATGCCCCTTAACCATAAAAAATCCCAGATCTCAGCCAAAAACAACACTGAAAACCCCTTTTTCTGACAAGTCGCACTCTTTAGGTTATTTCCTGGGACAGGTCGCATTTTTCTTCCCAGAACCTACTACCCAGGTCGCAGAACAGACCCCAAAAAGTGCGACCTGGCCTGTTCATGAGCTTTGGGTACCTAAACTGAACTTTCAATCCACTGAAATGAAAGAGTAGGATTAAGCCTCTTACCTACAACTGATAGATATAAAATTCCAATGGTCGGTTTATCTGCTACAATTTTCGCAAGATTTAAGGCCTCCTCTCCTCATGACATATACCTCAGCTCCACCAGAAAATAAGTGAATCTGGAAGGAAAATGCCTTATTAAAAGAAAAACCTTTATTTTTCTTTCTCTTACTGCAACCAATTTGACGAAACATATATACCATTGGAAAGATCTCACCAAAGCCCTCAAATGGGTATCTATTAGTTTTTTTTATTTGATACTTCACCGAGACACTCTTTTCCCATGAAGCACCACTTCACCCTTCCTCAAAATCGAATTTCTTCATTTGCAACACTCGTACCGGGGGCACCATGTTACCTCCATACTTGTCCATGCTCGTGTTGATTTTCATCGTGAGTTACCATATTGTACTCATGCCTTTATGGTCCCCATTGGACCATTTTATTTTTGTGGCAGCACCATCGAGTCACCCTTGTTTAGAGCATCCGAGTTGAGTCATCATTACTTTCATGGAGTATATCCCGAGTTCCTTCGCATCCCTCTATATTCCTCCATCCTTCATTGCTTGGTTTCTCTCTCTTGTCGCTCATTATGGTCTCCAGTCCCACTATCCCCTATCCCCCATGATATTGTTTCAGTCACTGCCAGGTCATCCATGTTGTTTATGCTCTAACAAGGGAAGGCGTCCGTTCGCTACTCATTTCCCCCCATTTCATCATCATCACTAGTGTCAGTCTATCAGTCACTCTACTATTTTCTCTCATGCCTTAGTTGAGGATCCCTTATTTCCTCAACTATGGTAGACCTCCTTCTGTCGACATCAGCTCATTCCTTCTAGAAGATAGGTCTAGAGGGTAGTGTACCTTGGTTCCAGCTTCCACTTTTTTTCGGTACGTCGGATCAGGCAAAGGGACTCCTTATTTCCCTTTGACTTGATTTCTTCTCAGCTCCAGCTCCTTTCAGCATGATCAAGATCCGTATAGTTGATGGTTCAGTGACGCAACAACTGACATCGATGATTCTCGGGTGTGTGTGAGATGTCTCAGTCCTCATGAGGGGGTGGCCCTACAGGGAGCCCCCCATACACTTGGATGAAGTCTTCATTACAGCCTTCGATATAGCTCCATACATTTGATGATGTCGGCTTCAGCCGCTTGTAGCGCCTTTTTGTTTGCATGTATCAGTCAGATTTTTAGAGCCCTTCCCTGTTGTCAGGGGGATCTAGGTTGTATTTATATCTCATGTACTCAGATATTATTGTACAAAGTCCTGGCTGTTATCCCAGGCACAATATGTATGTGGGATTCATTATCGTGTTATTTATCTGGCTCATGTTTAGGCCAGCATATGCTTTATTATTGCGTTCCGTGGTTTTCCGGGCGCCTTATTTTTTGTACTATTGCCTCGGCGGGAATAGGTATGCCTCCCCCACCGCCTATAGCAGGTACTCACTCATCAAAAAGACTTGTTGCACCTGCAAGTCGCCTCCTCAAGGTCTAGTTCTTTCAGCACTTTGGTTCACCTTATACTTCTCTCTCTTTTCGATGTCTAGTGATTGAGTTCTTACAACGTACTTCGGTCATACGATTAGCTCCTAATGCTCGCACACTGGGGGGAAATCTGTTACACCATTTTTTGGTCATCTAACCTATTATCATTAGATGGACCCAAGTACACCATGTAAGACCAATTTTACCCTAAGTAAAATTGCTTTCACTATGAAAATAACTTATTAAACCACCTTTATTAAGTTTTTTATGGTCTAAACAAGAAACCCCATAAGGAAATATTAAATAAATATACATTTGTTTGATTTTCCTCAAGGAATAATTAGTTAAACAACAATTTAATTAATATTCCTAGTTATATTTAACCCAAAACAAGGAAATTAATTAGATAAATCATTATTTATCTTATTATTTTCTAAATAATAATTATTTAAACCTTATTTAAATAATATTCTTTGTTAAATATGACTAAATCACCCATAAATAATTAAATAAATCATTATTTATTTGATTATTGCTCAACTATATCTTGTAAATATAAATAAATCATTTATTTATTTATTATTGCTTAATCACATTCCCAAAATGATAAATAAATCATTTATTTATTTATTATTTACAAATAAGATTTTGACCGAAGTCAAATTCTTTCCCTCCAACAAATATAATAAAATATTCCATAAAAGTTGGAACTAGATTTGGTTAATAATATTTTAATTATGCACCAATCTCTAGACTAACTCAATATTTTGTTATAAATAGAAGGGTTTTCCCATTCATTTGTCACCTTTTGTTGCCTAAAAATCACTCTAGATCTCAACACTTGGTCTGACTATTGATCCATAAACATAGCCATACTTTTCCATTTTTGTCTGGGTTTTCTACACCATCAAGAGAGAGGAATTGTAAATATAAAGTGTTAAGGACTTACAAGAACCCATCCAATTGAGGAGAACAGGGAACACCCTCTTGTTTTTTCCTCCCAGGTGCCATTAATAAAAATATTCATTGGATATATTCTTTTCTTGTCTATTGGATCTATGGATTAAATCTTATTTTTCTACTGTTCAATGTCTTCTAATGCATATATCTAGATTTTTGCAGCATTTGTCTTGATCTTCTAATTGCAGATCTGAAGATATTAGCAGTCATTTCTGTTGTTAGGGATGTAAGTTATGCACAGCTAAAGTGGTCTTTTTTCATACACCTCGAATCAAGATTCATACTAACACCCCCACATGCTCGGATGACCCCATTCTCTTCTATAGCCTTAGATGCAGCTCCACAGATTTGATGGGTTCAGCCCTAGCCGCTTGAAATGCCTATAGCATGCATGTATCACTTAGATGATCCATTTAAACTTTCATATCCCTTTCCTATTTATGAGGGATTCTCTGGTTGTTATTATATCTCATGTACTCAGATATTATTGTATTCAGTCCTGGTTGTTTTCCCAGGTGCAGTATGTATGTGGGATCCATTATATTTTTGTCTAGCCCATGTTTATGCCAACATATCATGTACTTTACAGCTCAGTATCATTCTATAGATCGAACCATTATTTTTTTTACGTTTTCATCTCAACAGGCATAGGTATGCCTCCCCCCCTCATCGAGAATAGGTACCCAAACATTAAACGAGACTTACCTTTGTCGGTATCGCCCCCTTAGGGTTATTTTCCTCTCTCACTTCACTTAGCCTACATCTCTCTCTCTCTATGACTCCCCTTCGGTGTCTAGTGATTGTGTTCTTACAACGTACTTCAGTCATACGATTAGCTCATAACACTCGCACGTTGGGAGGAAATCTGTTACACCAATTTTTGGTCATCTAACCATTTAAAATTAGATGGATCGAAACACACCATGTAAGACCAATTTTACCATAGTAAAATTTCTTTCCCTATAAGAAATAATTTAATAAACCATAGTTTATTAAGTTATTTCTGATCCAAATAGAAAACCCCATGAGGAATAATTAAATAAATCCTTATTTGTTTGATTTTTTTCTAAGAATAATTAATTAAACCTTTTTTTAATAATATTCATGGTCATATTTAACCCAATTAATGAGAAATAATTAGATAAATCATTATTTATCTTATTATTCTCTAGGAATAATTAATTCAATCACTATTTAATTAATATTCCTTGTTAAATTTGACTAAATTATTCAAGAATAATAAAATAAATCATTATTTGTTAAATTATTCCTTGATCCCATCCTTGAAATAATAAATAAATATTTTATTTGTTTATTGTTTCTAAATAAATGGATTTAACCAATTTAAATTCATTTTCCCTCTAACAAAATATAATAAAATATTCCAAGCAATTAGATCTAGATATTGGTTAATAATACTTTACTATGCACCATTATCAAGGATAACTCAATATTTTGTTATAAATAGGAGAGTTTTCCATTCACTTCTCACCTTTGGTCCTTTTATCATGGTCGAACTTTGATCCTCTTATCATTGTCACACTTTGATTACTTCTATTTTCTTGTTTTCTTATTGAGCTCCCCTTGAGTTCTACACGTCTTGGTTATTCTACACCATTGTGAGAGAAACTCTAAAGCTGAAGCATTTGAGGACAGTGAAGAACCCATCCCATTGAGGGGGACTGTATTAGTTCCCTTCCCATGTGAAAATATAATACAAAAAATTCTTTATAATTCTTGTCTTGTCCATTGGATATTTTGGAAACTCTTATTTCATTTCACCGTTTAGCTGCATTATTTCAATAGAACTGGGTTTATTTTCATTTGTTTCGATTGTCTATTGCAGATATAAGAAGTTAGATAGCCATATTTGTTGTTAGGGTTTTTTTTCATGTGCAGCTAAAGTGATATATTTTCGTACACTTGCGTTAAGAATTCATTCTAACATAATGCGTAGCCGTTCGATGAGAGCATCCCAAATATACTTATCATACATCAATATACTTCCATCCGTGGGACGAGATATCACCCCCGGATTGTAACGCAGACCATCAGTGACAACTCCTACGCTTAACGATGCTGGAACACATCTCTCGCCTAGACCACTAAATATTCTTGTTAATTACAATGCTCCTTAAGGTAAATTGGGTTCATTTTAAGTTGATCTTGATTAAAGTTTCAGTTGCAAGGCTCAAAACGAATGTTACTTGAATCTTTGTGATGCTGACTAAATGCGAGAAATAAGCTTTCAATTTCGATGAATTCTAAACTACTTTGGGAAGAGAGGCAAATAAGAATTCACTCAATGCAGCAATGAAAATGCCCCCATACTAGTTCAAAGTTATGAAAATGCAATGATTTTCAAATTGAATTCACTTTGAACCCAACGAATGCAACTTAATTGAAAATGAAAATGTTTAAAAAAATGAATGAAGGAAGAAATGAAAAATCTCTTTACTTTTCTCTCAATCGAATCAAACAAAAATCTATTTAAAGACTGCAGAAATGAAATTCTTTTCACTTTTCTTAAAACGACAAGGATAATATAAATAAAAAATGAAAAATCAAATCCCTTCCAATTTCTTTTGAATTTAAGCAAAACACACTCTTCTAGAATTGCGCATCAAACAAATTGTAATCTCGAGCTTAACGCTAAACCGAAGGGAAACAGAAAAAAAATTCAGAAATGACCAAAGCATACACCAAGTCTCTTTGTAACAAGCCAAGAAAAATGTGACAAAGAGTGTTTGAAATGGAAAAAATTTCCCAAACTTACAACAACTTTGAAGAGAAAAAACAGAATCACTCAGATGAGATAGGTAAGTCAAACACACAGCGAGGAAATCACTGAGATCTCACAGACTCCTTCAAAGGCCAGGACACATTGGATAATTAGGAGGGAAACTCAAATTTTCCCAAGGTTGAGATCAATGCTTCTGTACTGAGTAGAAGGGTGCTGAAAGGCTAATTAGTGCTGTAGTACTATATAAAATAGCGTTGTCAGCGCTACTGTGAGGATAGAAAAGGTGTTGATTGCTAAAAAAAATTAGAAAATAAATAGAGTCTCACAAACACACCAGACCTAATACAATGAAGTGAAAATCAACCTTTACACAAGCTGACAGAGACCTAACTTAGAATTAAATTTCATAAATTGGAGAAACTGATCCAAGATCAGTTCGGGGAAGGAGGACTTAAAAGGCTAAAGCTCCCTAGCGGAGTCGCAAGTTCTGTTGTCAATATAAATCCCCTCTATGGATAGAGGTGATCTCTATAGCCCTAGAGTGGGTCTAGAAACACGATATTATTTCTAACATAATCTTTCTTAACTAATGCTTACAATGCAAAGAGGAAAGAGACATAAATACCTTTTTCCAATCGCTATCCTTGGATCTGTTGATGGTGACCTAGATCCATGATCCTTTTAGGCCTGATTCCTACTACTGATGGTGCATGAATACCTATGGATGATCGGGAGACAACAGAAAACATGATACAATATATAAGAAACATAAAAACTAGCTATATAGAAGATCAAGGAGTACCATAATATTAGCATAATCATGTAGAAAAATATAGAAAGCAAACATCAGATGTTATTACTGATAAATTACAAAAGGAGAGCTTACAACCAGGCCTTGATGTTGGAGACGTCCTTAGGTGAAAATTTGAGTCCTTCACATATCTCAAAAGCATTCCTTCTTCTGTGCACTTAGACTTAATCACTATGCAAGCATGCAAAGGGATGAGAATTTAGACGAGTCTGAAAATGATCAATCAAGCTCTAAACTTGGGGGAATGAGTGATGTGAATTTATAGCAAGGATAATGATGTTGGGAGCCCATGAAAGGAGGAGGAAGGTCCACTTTATAAGGGATGATCCCTCATGGATGAGATAAAAGCTCCAAAATGAGAGAGCTCGACCTTATCATCTCTTTTCAACAACCAACTCGTTTCCCTTGAGCTTCTAGAGGTCGAAGATTCTCATCCATTTGAGGAAGCACTGCCAAAAAGGGGATCAGCACATTTTTCCAAGAAATTAGGGTGCTAACAATGCTAGGCAAAAACTGGGATAAGGACATCATCACAATCATAGCACTAGGAAGGGAGTTGACCCAGGAAACTAGGAATTTGACCAAGTTTCTTCAGTAATATTTCAAGGAAGCCTTCTTTGGATCTTCAAGGGGATATTTCAACATATTTCTCGATGATGGAAACATTGCACAGGATTCGTCATAAGGAATTTCAGGATCAAGGACTGGAAAATGAGCATGGTGATAAATTACTGTGTAACAGATATGCTTCACTTTTGGTGAAGCCCAAACCATTGAGATAGTTATCGATTCTGGTGTACCATGCACATGGTTCTTGTTTGATATGGTACAACCGTCACTTGAGACTGCAAACATGAGACTCATGATCAAAAGTATCAAATCCTTTTGGTTGCTCGATGTACACCTCCTCCTTAATAACTCCATTCAAGAATGTTTTTTTTTACATCCATCTAGTGGATCTTCCACCCCATTTGCACAGTCAAAGCAAGAATTGATCTAATGGATGAGTACCTTGCTACAAGAGCAAATGTCTCCTCATAGTCAATTCCTTCAACTTGAGAGTACCCCTTGGCCACAAATTTGGATTTATACTTCTCTGTTCTTTGATGTGTTTTCCGGTTTACCTTGAATATTCATCATGAACCCACAACTGAATTATATGTTGGTCTTGGGACCACTTCCCAGACATTGTTATTTACAATGGATTTGTATTCCTCTGCCATTGCATCAAATCATATAGGTTTATATATTGCTTCCTTGAAATAGGATGGCTCATTTTCTACAAGCTCAGTCATTCGAGCCATGTAGCCAGTGTACTGATCAGGTGACTTTCTCTGTGTGCACAAATTTGAAGGAGCACCCACATTCTACCTAGTATCCTGCACAATTATCTCATCTTCCCGAGTCCTTTTCTTGCCTTCTATTGATGGTTATGCTTGAGTGGTTGTCCCCACTCTCTTCTCCTCAATTCTTTGCTTCTCCACAACTTCTTGAGGTTCCTCCTTTGGAACTAAAATCTCTTCTTCTAGTGGGATCTGTATCTCCCTCGCAAGATAGCACTGCATCACTCTCTCCTCATAAAATTTTACATCCCTTCGCACAACTATTATTCTTAGGAATGGAAAGTACACACAGTAGTTATATATTGAGCATTAAATGGAAGCATTTAATTTTTGACAAATCTTTCTTCTTGCCCCCTTGACTAGATTTTGGTTTAGATTGAGATTTCTTCCCTTTTACCTACTTTTCCTTTCCATCCAATGAAATTTTTTCTTCATCCTCACCCTTGGATGAAGTCCTATATTTTTTATTTCACCTTATTTCCTCTTGTACCAAATCATACCATAAGTGTTCCCAATTCGGTAGCTTCTCCCTCCCATTCACTGAATCTTGATAGTTATTATAGATCTTGGGAAGGCCCAGAAGGGCTAGGCTTACCAATTCTTCTTCAGGAAAATTTACACCAACCCCGCCAAGTTCATCACAACATTGTGTGAACTTGATCAAACACCACATAATGGTGTCATTCTTCTGCATTTGAAACTTTGAATTTTATCCTTGTGTGCCAGCTTCCTGTGGTCACTATTATTCTCAAACAAGTTCTATCAGTGCTTCCTACATTCCGAAGGAAGTTTCTTTTCCATGGATATTTGAGAAAATTTGATCACGTACTCCCTCTAATATTATTCCCCTCGCCTTGGATACATCTTTATTCCATTGAGCAAGGTTTTGGCATCATAATTTGGTGGTTTTTCTACATCTCTGTTCATATATTCTAGTAATCCATTGTCATCCAATACCGCCTCCATGCGATCCTTCCAAGTAACAAAATTAGAGGTGCCTTCCAAGGCATACTCTAGCCTCAATCCATTGAAGGCCATCTTCTCATCTCTGAAGAGACCCTACTGCATTAAACTGCAAATTCGAACCTCCTGAGAAACAAATTCAAAATTCTTGCTCTAATGTGAATCCATATTTGATACCATGTAGAAATTATGATGTAGATTTTCAAATACTCATGAATTTTTAATCAAAATCACAAGACACAAGCCTACTCTACTACTCCGCAGACATTAATTCACAATTTAGAACAAAAAATTTAGACATGCAATTAGAAATCACACACATTAAAATGATATATTTCCTAGGGAAAGAAATCTTCTAAAAACCCTAGTGCCTACTTGATCAGGAGCTAAAAATTATGCTAAAAATTGAAATTTTTCATAATGGTGTGGAACCTAAACCACCATGTAGATCTCATCATTCTGAATTCGACGCAACTTGTTTTGCGGAAAACCGACATCATATGCTCCTAGAAATTCGTTATGTCCACTTTGTCAAATAGGAAAATTTAAAAAAAAAAAATGCTAGACAACCCAGTCAGCAGTCCTTATAGCTGACTGGGCATGCCTACGTAGCAGGGTGACAATGCATATGATTTTTTTCCTCCGACGAATGAAATTGTGCCAAGTGGCACTGCCTAGTTGGTTTGAAATGGTGTGTTTTGATTAGGTTTCATGGTGGCCAATCATAGGCTACCATGTGTCCCAGCCAGGAGTCGCCACGTGGTAGTCTGAGGGCCACCTAAATTGGGTCAAGATCCGAGCGAAGCAAGCAGAGGTCAAACCCCTGACCTCCAAGCAACGAGGACATATCTTTACCATCGTGCCAGCACATTTGTTTCTTAACATAGTATGGTGTCGGGTTGGTTTTGATGTGACAAGGTTTGCGTAATGGGGGATATGGTTGGGGTCTGTCTCAAACCCTAGTCACTGCCAGGGGCGGGACCATGGACAAGAGGCTAGCCCCACACCCCCCTCCCCCCCCAACCGCTCAACAGTCCATAACCATTAATATATAACCCATCTGTGTCCAATTAAATGTTAATTTTGATGGTTAGCAGAAAAACCATGGGTTTTTATTTTAAAAAATAAATTCGGATTTAAGGCCTTAATGGAAAAATTAATGTGTCCACAAATTGCACCAGGATTTGACAGAATTGGCGCCTAGTTAGCGGAATTCTGGGTGGATTTGTATGTTTGGTGCTAGATTTGGTGGAAAATTTAGAGAAAATACTGCAAAATCTAGGGGAATTCATAACTTGAGGATTTTTTGACCAAATTCGATGCAAAAAGAGGCTACACAGACATTTGGGCATTCTGGAGCCATTGGAATAGGTTTCGGAGTTTTTTTAGCATTGTAAACACATGTAATCACAATTTTGAGCATAATAGAAGAGAGTCAAGCCATTGGAATCTAGGCCAAGGAGACATAGCCTAGGCGAGGTGAACTCCTTCATCATGTGTTGTTGTGTTACTATTTATGATGATGTTCACGTATGTTAGATGTTGTTGTTCAGTGTTTTGTTTATGTTAATTTGCTCAGTGAATTCACATAAAAACTCATGATTAACTTGCAATCTCCCTCATAATCCTTGAGCACTTTGTTCATATTTTGAATTGGGATTTAGCACAACAAACACTAATTTTCCCAATCAGATCACTGCTTGCATTAATCTGATGAATAGAGATGTGTTAAAATTTCTTTTATCAATTGAGCACAACTTGCAAGTGCATAACCTATCTATCTGGTCATTGAAAGGTTATGACCTCTGCTTGAGATCCTATTTCCTTTCATTATTTCTTGAGAAATTTGGACCCTATTATTTAGGAATTTATCCAAAATGGATTGTGTAATTCCTTAACATGATCATCGGACTATATGCAACACATGTACACTCAAGAATACTCTATAGCTGTTGTTACACTTCCTAGGAATCTCCGCCAATATTGGGGATCTCGAATTCTCTGCATACACTAGCTATTTTGGGTTGATTGATCAGTTCATTGCATGATCACTGAGTCTGACTTAAGTCCCATTACACAACTGACCCTCCACTAGTTCCATCAATAGTTACAACAAGTTTCACTGAAAACAACCTTATATAACTGACCTTGATTGCTACAAATTAGCAATCACAAATGCTTAATTGAAATATAACTCCTCCAACTCGAATTATTGAGTAAATTGGGTGACACAAGACATGTCACACAATTTAACTAAATCCAAGTTGTGTGTTGATGTCGAAATTCTAATTTTCTCAATTTAATCAAGGAAAAATCAAATTGAGAATTTCTTGCTGCATTTTTCAACACTCCCTCTCAGCAAGAAAGGGATTATCAACCACCCCTATCCTGCACCTATGGAACTCGAACTTCCCTCTTGACAAGGCCTTTGTCAAAATGTGAACATCATGTTCCTCTATCTAAATTTATTGCAACAAAATTATTTGACTCTGCACATAGTCCCACAAATGGTGATACCAGATATCTATATGCTTGGATTGATCGTGAAAAACAGGATTCTCATAGATATTTCTGCAACTTTGATTATCACAGTAGATCACAGTTGGATCCATCATCTGATCAAACAATCCTATAAGTATCTTTCTCATCTAGATCGCCTCACATGTTGCTTGACTTTCATCCATGTATTTTTCTTCTGTGGATTTGAGCACCACAGATATTTGCTTCATGTAGTACTAGGAAACCGTTGTGGACCCAACACTGAAAATTCCACCTGATGTATTATTTCTCTTTGATAAAATACCAATCAAATATGCATCTATGAAGCCACAAAACTTCACTTCCTTTTTCCATATGTACCATAGTCCAAATTGGGTAGTGCCTCTAAGTGACAGTATAACATGCTTATATGCCTTCCAGAATAATTTGGTTTTCCTAACCATAGCTTCGCTCAGCAGGGTGACTATATAGCACATATCTAGTCATGTGTTCACAAGATACATCAGCAAACCCAATAACTATCGATAAATGGTAACATCCACTTCCTCACTTGAAGTGGCATCCTCCTTCCTCTAGTTGGTCGCTATAGGTGTCTCCATGGGTTTTCAACTCTCCATGTGGAATCATTGCAGTATCTAATTTTCATACTTGCCTTGAGATACAAACAGTTCCCCATCGCCTTTCCATCCTTCAAAACCAAGGAAGTAGTGCATGAGACCCATGTCCTTCATTTAAAATTCTCTTACAAGGTCCTCCTTGCAAGAACTGATCAGTTGTTCATCACCATTTAAAATTAATTCATCAACATATAAGCAATAATAAACAATTTACCTTCTACCAATATATGATATAGGTTTGCATCCGCTTCACTTTTGGTGAATCCCAAACCAGTGAGATAGTTATCGATCCTGGTGTACCAAGCAGGGGGTGCTTGTTTGAGACCATAGAAGGCTCACTTGAGTCTGCATACATGGCACTCTTGATCAAGAGTCTCAAAGCCTTCTGGTTGCTCAATGTACACCTCCTCCTCAATAACTCCATTGAGGAATATTGTTTTTACATCCATCTAGTGGATCTTCCACCCCATCTGTGCAACCAGAGCAAGAATTGATCTAATGGATAAGTACCTTGCTACATGATAAAATGTCTCCTCATAGTGAATTCCTTCAACTTGAGATTACCCCTTAGCCACAAATATGGATTTATAATTCTCTATGCTTTTGTATGCTTCCTACTTTACCCTGAATATCCATCGTGAACCCACAAATGATTTATTGTTGGTCTTGGGACAACTTACCAAACATTTTTCTTTACAATGGATTTGTTTTCCTCCACCAAGTTGATTTACTTCCTCCTTGAAAGAGGATGGCTCATTTTCTATAAAATCAGTCATTAGAGCCATGTAGCCAGTGTACCGATCCTGTGACCTTCTCTTCCTACGCAATTTTCAAGGAGCACCCATATTCTCCCTAGCATCCTACATAAGTCTCTCAGCTTCCTTTCTCCTTTTCCTACCTTCTCTGGATGGTTATGCTTAATTGGTTGTCTCCACTCTCTTCTCCTAATTTTTTGGCTTATCCACAAATTCTTGAGGTTTTTCCTTTGGAACTAAAAGCTCCTCTTCTGGTGGGATATGTAACTCCTCAAGAGAGCACCGCATCACTTTCTCCTCATAAAATTTTACATCCCTTCACACAATTGTCATTATGGGGGATGGAAAGTACACACGGTAGTTGTGGGGAGTCTATTTGTAACCCAAAAATACCCCAAATTATGTTTTTGGCTCTAAATTCTTCCTTTATTCTTTGCAGACATGGTCGTAAACATAGGCTCCAAAAATCCTAAAGTGTGACACATCCAGCTTCTAACTCGAGAAAACCTCCTCCAATGTAATCATGCCCAGAGTCTGGTAAAGACTTTAGTTCTGCAAATATATTTTTGTGTTGATGTAGCAACCCAAAAATGCAGAGGTAGGCCTTGGTCATGCAACATCTCCCTCGATTCTCCAGCAATTCTATAGTTCTTTCTCTCAGCCACCCCATTTTGTTGTGGGTTGTGGGGTGTTATCAACTCTCTTCGAATTAATTCATTTCCACATAAATTTTAAATTCATTTGACATGTACTAACCTCCATTATCTCTCCCAATATCGTTAACCTTCTTGTCAGTTTCTTTCTCCACCAATACCTTAATTTCTACAAACTTGGAGAATATCTCATATTTTTTCTACATGAAGAATATCCAGCACTTCTATGAGAATTCATCAATAAAAATGAAAAAATATTTGTTCCTAGAAGTGGAGGCTGTCGAGAAAGGTCCACAAACATCAAATGGATCCTTTCAATGACTACATGTGATTTTTTGTCCCGATCATGGAATGTGGATATTGTGTACTTTCCCAAAGTACATCCTTTGCATACATCTTGATGCTCAAGTGATCCTTTGGGGATGCCTGTGGTTATATGTTACATAATATTCATGGAGTCGTGATGAAAATGGTCAAGGATTTATGATGCAAATGGCCAAGGAGTCATGATGCAAATGGCCAAGTTTCAAAATGCAGAAGAATTACATCGCGGCTCTACACCCTCTCCACCTTAGTGCTTAGTGCAACAAAATCTCCCACATATAGCTTATAAAGGTTCTTCACACGAACCTCGAATTTATTCACCTATCTCATGGCTATGTGTCTCAGGAATGCCTTTCCTTTGCTAAATATTACATCATAACCATGGTCTTCCATTAAAACTACAACAGAGATGATATTTTTATTTAGGGCTAGAACAAAAATGACATCTTTGATCCCGAGGGGGGGGGCAGACTCCCTCTGAAAAGTGACTATAACAAACCCGATCATGCTATACCTTTTTTTGTCCCCCATCTCGATGTGCATCTTCAAATATTTTTCTTCCAGGTCATTGAAAAATATCTACACCTTGTCATGTGGAACGATGCACCTGAGTCCAAGTATCACACGCTCCCATCACTGTGACGGCCATGCATGCAATGAGGGTAAATTCAAGCTCGAACTATGAAGCAAAGGCTTCACCTAATACTCCTCCTGAGGTATTATTTCCTTTTTGTGTGGACACTTCATGGCATAGTGCCTAAATTCATGACAATAAAATCATTTAATTTCGACAAAAAAAAATTCTTTCCCCCTTCGCTGGAATTTGGTTTGGATAGAGATTTTTTCCATTTTCCCTTGTTTTTCTTTCTAGCCAATGCAATTTTTTCTTCACACTCTCCCTTGGATTAAGTCCCATCTCTTGTATTTCACATTATTTCCTCCTATACCAAATCAAAACATAATCATTCCCAATTCGGCAGTTACTCCCTCCCATTCACTGAATATTGATAGTTGTGATAGTTCTTGGGAAGGCCTAGAAGAGCTAGGCTTAACAAGTTTTATTTAGGAACATTTAAACCAGCCCCTCCAAGTTCATCATGACACTATTTGAAATTTCTCAGATACTACAGAATGGTACCATTCTCCTCCATCTTGATACTTTGAAGTTTATCCTTGAGAAATAGCTTCCTGTGGTCACTATTACACTTGAATAGTTCTATCAGTGCTTTCCACATTGTTAACGGAGTTTCTTTTCTATGGATATTTGAAATAATTTGACCGCGTACTCCCTCTAGTATTATTATCCTCACCTTGGCTACATGTTTCTTCCATTGAGCAAGGCTCTGGGCATCAGAATCTGGTGATTTTGAACCATTTGTATTGATGTATTTTATCAATCCATTGTCATCCAATACCACCTCCATGTGATCCTTGCATGCAACAAAATTATAGGTGCCTTCCAAGGAATACTATAGCCTAAGTCCATTGAACACCATCTTCTCAGCTCTGAAGATATCCTTGTGCATTAAACTCCAAATTCGAACCTCCTGAGAAACAAATTCAAAATTGCTGCTCTAATGTGAATCCAAATCTTATACCGTGCATAAATTATGATGTATATTTGCAACTGCTCATGAATCTTTAATAAAAATCAGAAGACACAAACCCCTCTACTTCTCTACACACATTAATTCACAATTTATAACAAAAAATTTAGACATGAAATAATAAATCACACACATGCAAATGGTATTTTTCCTGGGAAAGCAATCTACTAAAAACCCTAGTGCTTGCTTGCATTAATCTGATGAGTAGAGATGTATTACAATTTATTTTCTCAACTGAGAACAACCTACAAGTGCATAACCTATCTCTCTACTCACTGAAAGGATCTGACCTAGACATAGTCAAATTTTTCCTCTGTTAGAGATCATATTTCCTTGCGTTGTTCCTTAAGAAATTAGGCCATTATTATTTAAGAATTTCGAAAAAATGGATTGTGCAATTCCTTAAGTTGGTCATCAGACTACATGCAACATAGGTACACTCAAGACTAGTCTAAAAATGATGTTACAATGCCTTGGAATCTCCACCAAGCCTTTGGAACTTGAATTCTCTGCATGCACTAGCTATTCTAGGCTGATTGATCAGTTCACTGGATGATCATTGAGTCGGGCTGAAGTCCCACTGCACAACAAAACCTCCACTAGTTCCTTTCAACACTTGTAACTAGTCTAACTAAAAACAACCTTAGATAACTCACTTTGATTTCTAAAAATTAGCAATCATGCATGCTTAACTGAACTCTAACTCCTCCAACTTGAATTTACTAAGTAAAATGGGTGACACAAGCCATGTCACACAAGTTAACTGCATCAAAGTTATCTATTGGTGTGGAATTTTGAGATTTTCCAATTTAATTAAGGAAAAATCAATTTTAGAATATCTTGTTGCATTCTTCAACAATCCCTCTCATCAAGAAATTGATTATCAACCACCCCTATCCAACATTTTTGGAACTTGAACTTCCCTCTTGACAAGGCCTTTGTCAAAATGTCACCATCTTATTCCTCCGTCGAAATGTACAACAACAACATTATCCACCTTTGCACACAGTCCCACAAATGGTGATACCAAATATTTATATGCTTGGATCGACCGTGAAAAATAGGATTCTCATAGATCTTGATGCAATTATAATTATCACAGTAGATCACAGTTGGATCCGTCATCTGACCAACAAATCCAACAAGTACATTTCTCATCCATATAGCCTTATATGTTGTTTAACTTGCACCCATGTATTCTACTTTTGTCGAAATGAGTGCAATATATATTTGCTTCCTATTGTACCAGTAAACCTTTGTGGACCCTATTATCACTCTGAAATTTCCAAAGATTTTTCTTGCATTAAAAATAAATATCAGAGGTAACTATCAACCACTTTTGGAGATTAGGATCTAGCCTTCCTAAACTCAGAGAGGGCCCTCTCTTAATGATTTAACTTTGTTTGTTTAATAGATTTTAGGCTAGTTATGTATGTTTAGTTTGGTTGGTTTTTAATTGGTTTTGGCTGGTTGGTGGAATTAATGATTTAGATGAATAGGTGATTTTCCATTTTCTATTGGGCTATGGAGTCAATAAATTTTGAAAATGGAACAACATCAGATTATAAAGAAAGTATTACAGGGCAGGATAGGTGAGCAATATCATATCTTAAGGCTAAATGGTGAAGTGATTTTTCAATTGGGATCAAGGAGAAATGAATAATTCCTTAAACTAGATAATGGAATACTTAGAAAGAGAACATGAACAATTGAAATTTATACTTCACTGAGATAGCTCAACACATGAATCCTATAAATAAGTTTCTTTATAACTTGTCCTGTCTGTCAATTGGAAATGGTACAATAACCCTCAGGAAATATATCTGTCAGCTACGGAAATATTCATAAATCCACACTTGACCGACCCTTGATACTTCAATTGATGAAGTATTTATACAAAAAATTACAAAAAATATAATGTCAACTGACTAGGATTTTTTTTAGGAAAATAAAATATCTTTATGCAAAAAGATAGTGACACCTTCTAACTAACTAATATCTAGCCCTAATTTCTTGGATTGCTGTTGCCTGTTTTTTTCTTTCATCAGTCTTCTTTCATATGTGAGTTCTTTCACCCTTTATAGTAAATCACGCCATTTCTCCCATGTTTCTTCATCTGGGAGTTTGATTTTCATCATCCTACAGTAAATATCATATGCCTCTATATATTTGGAAAACGTAGGCTTATTTACAAAAAGGTGATTTACCTCATGCTGGAGGTAAAAGAAGTTTTCTAAATTTTGAAGGAGCACTTTGCCTGTGGGGACGCCCTTCATTGAGGAACTGTTTGAAGTTTCTTTGGCTACTCCCTTAACTTCTTTTCATAATCTTCATGTCTCATGAGTTTATCACTGATTACTAGAGGATTAGGCATACCCTTCTGTCTTAATACATCAAACTTATTGGAAAACCTATTCACTACGAGTTCCATAGTTTGACATTTCTCTTCAAGCTGCATCATCATATTTCTTTTGGAAATCACTTTCTTCACCTCTAAGATAGTCTCTGTCCTGTCATCTATCCTGAGCTCTTCCAATTCATATTTATTTTTAGAATTCAGGAATTTTATTATTTCATAGGCTTCCTCTGGTTTCTTTCCAAGATTGGCTTTGACCTTTTGAATTGCATCACCAACCTCCTTTATCAAGTCATTATGTTCAAATATAATCTGTATAGAAGACCAAATTTCATTAACAGAGTTAATGATATTGGCCCACAATTTTTATTTTTCTTGGGTTAAAGGCTCTTTTAGTGATACTTCCATCTCGAGCTTGTGGATTTTGTCAGTCAGACTATTTTCTTTCTATACTTCAGCTTGATACCTTACTCCTGCCAATTTATTTTCATCCTCTAAGCTCTTTACTTGTTCCTTGAGCTTATTAATTTCTGTAGTCTGAATGGACATATCTTCCATTGCTTTGATCAATTTGTTGGCCTCATCAGTAGGATGGGTTGTTGGTATTTTTGATGCTGGTGTAGATGTATTTACTGGATCTGATGTAGATGTTAGGGGAGTATCAGTAATGGGAATTGCTTCAATGTTAGTTTTCTTTTCCAGTACAAGTTTATCCATCTGTGTCGGCATTTCCTTTAGTTGATCTATCAACTGGATGATTAAATTCATCATCTCATCCTTTTTATTATTTATCTCCAAAACCTCCTTGGTTTCTGGATGCTCAGTAGTTGGTAGTTTTAATTGTTTCTTCAGTGCAGCTAGTCTGCATTTTTATTCTTTATAAGTTCTTCTACTTCTTTGATGTCTTTTGGATTATAACTAGTTTCAATTACAAAATACTCTAGTGACTTTATCCTGTTGTATTTTTCTTTTGATAAGGCTCTCTCTAGTTTTAACTGTGACTTTATATTTTCTAGAGAGCTTTGCAACTTCTGGACAGTTAGAGCTTTATGTGTCATGGTTGAATATATCATCCCTCCTACCTGCTTGTGGAATTCAATTTGTTCAATTGGATGCATGTCCTTGGCAGGAACTTCAAAGCTTGTATTTTTATAGTCTTCTGAAGTTTTGGGGGCCTTTACCTTCGGTTGTAGGAATTTCATCAACATTGTCTTCCTAAGGTCAAAAACTGAAAGAAACATGTTTTGATCATTGGGAGTTTGTTTCTAGTATTGTGCATATGTAACAGCCTTCAGTGCTTCATTTTTTATTTTAATCTCTTTATATTTATGCATGATATCTTTTTCTTTTTCAACTGGATTTCTAGATGATGAAATCTCTGCACTATTTTGATTTCAAATGATTTTTTCACTGGAAGTTGATGGCCGATTTGTTTCTTCTAAATGTGTTGTGGGTGCATCATCCCTGATGACAATATCTGTTTTTGTTTCAATTGTCTCTTCCTGCTCTATTACTGGATTTAGCTTTGTTTTATTTCTGTACATAAGCTTTAATTTACTATTAGATGTGGTTTCTGGTGAATAAGAGCCTTCTTCTCTAGCTCTTTTTGAATTTCTATCCTGTGGGGCTAGAGTAAGTAGGATGGAACTAGTATCAAGTTGCTTCTCCACTTCTTGTAAAGTGTTTTCCAACCACTCTGACTGGTTGGAATATTTCTCAATATTAGGCTTAGATTCATGGATGAAAGGGGTGAGTTTAAAATTAATTCTTAATATTTTTATGACACCCAAGGGGTCATATGACCATTTGAAACTGCTGCTAAAATTTAAGTCTTGTAAGCATCTTTCTTCTTCCTTTCCAGCATTCCTACAGTTGAATATAAAAGGCCCTAGTTGGTTTTTTATCTTGAAATGAGTTTTCTTTTTGGATAAAAGGAAATTTGCCTCATCAAAATTTAAGATTTTCCGTATGTACTCTAAAGAAAATATCCTCATTGGGAGGTATTTGGGAAGCTTGTAAGGGACTAACTGGCTTCCATACACTCTAATCTCTATGTGATTCTGTTATAAATACCAGTTTCCTGTCTTTATCTAATCAGATAACTAAATAAACTTTTTGATTTCATCACTGATTCTAAGCTGAGTGTTATTGCTAAGAAAATTAACCACTGGGTATACAAAAGAATCAATAAAGTCCTTGAAACTAAATTCATTGGAATCCTTTATGATCAAGGATGTCCAAAAGATTACAAACTGAGGATTACCCTCTGTGTCCTGTTTTTTTAAGTTAACTGCAAACCTATCTGACTAAAAGTATATGAACAAATGAAACAATACTGATGAGTATTTGAACACTCCTTCTTTTGGAATTTTGATCAGTTGATCATGCATGGTATCTACCAAGAATTGGGAAAAGTTGAAAACTATAGGTGGAGGCTAGCCTGGACAAAAAAATGGAGAGGAAACCAAGGATGGATTCATCTACATGCTCATTAGTGAAATATCCTAAAATACAGGACAACATGGTCACAATTTGTTTTGTTCTTTCTGGGAACATGGTAGCAGAGTATGGTGGGTTGTTTTTAGGAAATTGAGTTCATTCAAGGAGGAAAGTCTAAAATATTTGAGACCTTTTAGGGAAATCTAACTTTAGGTAAAGCTCAATGAGGGTCTCAATGGAGAAATTCACTCCCTCTAGTTTTGATTGAATGTGCAGCATTTAATTAATAGATTGAGCAGTGATAGTAAATAGGATTTCTTGTGCAGGGGTGACTATGGCTCTTTAATTTGGAAAATAGATGAGTTGGCATAGTCTGATGAGTTTAGGGAATTGGTAGGTCTGTGGAAATATGTATTTGGGCAGGTTAGAGTCCCACAGATGAATATCATCTACCTGATCAGAAAATTTTTCAAGGCTCCAGCAATGGAGCTCAAAAATATTCCTATCAGTCACAATGTTAATTATTTTGAAGTCTTTATCGGCAAAAGGAGTGTGGTCGACATCTAACAGTGGTGGTTATAGAAGGTTTACAGTTTGGACGCTTTGGGAAGCCATCAATTTGATTCTAATTATTAAATTAATAAGCTTATTTGATGGTGTCGGGTATTCATAATTACCTGGAATACCGAATATGTGGTTGTATAAGGTGTCCAAGTAGTAGTCGGGCTTCAATTCTAGTTGGAAATGGCTTTTGGTGTCTTTCGCAAATAAACATAAAATAGGAAATTAATGGAATAGGGTAGGGTTTTATTATTTTTGAACTTGATGGTTTATTTAATGGTGTGGGTGGTTTTTCGCACGTCGAAATATGGTTTAGTGGTTTAGTAATGGGGGGGTGCGATAGAATGTGGAAGCGCCGTGTGGCAAGGGAGCGAGGGAATGAAACCACCTGTTTCGCACCCCCCCTCTGTTTTAAACTTATAACATTGGGGAGTGCGAGAAGGTTCGGAGGCTGTTAGATATTATTGGTTGTGATCAGACGATTCACGAGTGTTGCGAAATCATTCAAATGAGGTGGTTTGGGAAATATATTAAGCGGAGGTTGTGAAATATATTAGGCGGGAGGCTAAATCAAAGTGGGTTGGGAATTATATTAAGACGGGGGGTTAAATGAAAAGTGGGACCAATTAATATTTAGCGCTTTAAACTATGAAAAAGTGGGTTTTTTTGTTTTATGAAAACATACAGTTAGTCAAGGGGAAAAGGGGGTTTTCAAAGGGGAAAAGGGTTTTTTAGGAAAAGGGGAAGGAGTTAGAAAATGTTTTTGAAAGGGGAAAGGGATTTTAGTAAGGGGAAAGGGTTAGAAAGATAATTATGATAAGCATAATGATGCTTCTATAATTTTTTTTTTTAAAGTATTCTACCTACCCTTTATTTATCCTAACATTTTGTCTTTCCTTTATTGGGTGCATTTGAGCTTGCTGACCCTTTATTTTCTTTTAATACGCAAAATAACTTATTTCTAACCTTATATCTTCCAATGGCTCAGATTAAACTTTTGAGCTCATTTTTATTCTCTACATAACTACTAATATGCCAAGATTAAATGGTTTGGTCAGATCTTTATTCACTAACTATCATGACAAAAAATTTAAAAGGCATGAATAATCAAAATTAGATTACATGGTTATCATGAATTGTGGCATTTTGGACAAGCTGCACACAATTTTATTTGTATAAATTAAACTAAGAGTAGTGGCATTTGAATGTGCAACACTTTCAGAATTTATTTTTGTTTCTTTTTACGGGGTTGATATTTTATATCTTTTTTTTATCTTTATTTCTTTTTGTCCTTTGATTATTCTTTTAGGGCATACCCTCTTTTCATTTTTTAATATGGAAAACATTTGTAGAAATGCAAAGGTATGTACAATATTACAAGACTAAACATATCCAATTCAAAATTATGATCCCTATTATTATTGGACCCTAATATACCCAACACTAAAAATTCCACTTGATGAACTCTTTCGATCTGGTGGACTTCTGACCCAATCTGCATCTATGAAGCCACACATCTTCACTCCCTCTATCCATTTGTACCATAGTCCAAACTGGGTAGTGCCTCTAAGGTACCATAGAACATGCTTAGCTTACTTCCAAAATAATTTAGTTGTCCTAACCATCACTTGGATCAGCTGGTTGATTGCATAGCAGATATCTAGTTGTGTGTTCACAATATAAATCAATGAACCCAATAACTATCGATAAATGTTAGCATCCACTTCCTCACCTAAAGTGGCTTGAGTCTGCATACATGAGACTCTCGATCAAAAGTTTCAAAGCATTCTTGTTACTTGATTCACACCTCCTCATTAGGGGAATTTTGCGGTCTAAAATGGGCCTCCTAAGAAAAATGTACAAAAAAAATAAACTTTATAAGAACCAATAGGATTCAAGATGATGATGTCAACCATGGGGGATGATTCACCATTTTTAAAGTAAAATGGGTAAAAGATTAAAAAATAATAAATAATAAAACTAGTTTTTTAACTTGTATTTTCAACTTATCTCCCAAAGGTTTTACTCAAATTTCGAGCAGAAATACTCGTTGGATGCAAAATTTAATTCCTCATCCAAGGAGTACCCATGTTTCATACTTTCGATGGCCCCTGCTACACGAAAAATGAGAAATACATAAATAAAAAAAACGTGATTACAATCACGTTTTTCATGTATTTCTAATTTTTGTGTAGCAGGACCCATCGAAAGTATGCAACATGGGTACTCCTTGGATGAGGAATTAAATTTTGCATCTAACGAGTACTCCCGTTCGAAATTTAAGGAAAAACATTGGGAGATAAGTTGAAAATATTAGTTTAAAAAATAGTTTTTTCTTTTTTCCCTCTAAAATTTGACGATGTCATCAAATCTTATTTTATTATTTCCACTATTATTTTATAATTTTCTTAGGAGGCCCATTTTAGACCTCAAAATTCCCCTAATTCCTCAATAACTCCATTAAGGAATGTTTTTTTTACATCGATCTAGTGGATCTTCCACCCCATCTACAGAAGAGTGCAAGAATTGATCTAATGGATGAGTACCTTGCTATAGGAGCAAAGATATCCTCGTAGTCAATTCCTTCAA
Source organism: Pinus albicaulis (assembly GCA_034641835.2). NCBI lineage: Eukaryota > Viridiplantae > Streptophyta > Pinopsida > Pinales > Pinaceae > Pinus > Pinus albicaulis. The sequence continues at coordinate 88,692,803 of CM076577.1, forward strand.
CTTGAGAGTACCCCTTGGCCACAAATATGGCTTTATACTATTCTATGCTTCTATCTTCTTCCTTCTTTACCTTGAATATCCATCGCAAACCCACAACTAATTTATCTGCTAGTCTTGGGACCACTTCCAAACACTGTTCTTTACAATGGATTTGTATTGCTCCACCATTGCATCAACTCATATAGGTTTCTCTATTGCTTCCTCAAAACAGGATGCCTCATTTTCTACAAGCTCAGTCATTAAATTTTTGTAGCTAGTGTACCGATCTAGTGACCTTCTCTTCCTGCGCAAATTTGAAGAAGCACCCACATTCTCCTTAGCATCCTACACAAGTATCTCAGCTTCCCTAGTCCTTTTCCTGCCTTCTCTGGATGGTTTTTCTTGAGTGGTTTTCTCCACTCTCTAATCCTCAATTTTTGGCTACTCCACAACTTCTTGAGGCTTCTACTTTAGAATTAAAATCTCCTCTTTTGGTGTGATTTGTTATCACTCCCCCCATTTATGTAGAAAATCTCTAACACAACTCTGGTACCATGTAGAAATTACACCAATGGATTCAATCCAATCATGCAATATACTAAAACAAGATATTGAATTCTTCTACAATATTTTTGGAATATAACTCATGATCGCTCAATCACATGCAAGTAAGAGAAAGAATTAAATCAATCGCACAATACAAGATTTTCCTGGGGAAAGAAACTACTCAAAACCCTTTCATCTTTATTGTATAATAAACCAAGGAATCATGAAACAATACATTGCATGTGTGCTCACAAGAACCTCATATACTCTACCAATTGTATCACGCGGATCTAGGAACAATTGGACCAATACATAGCCAATTTCCTTCCCACCTTCAGCCTACCTTGCTCACGCGATCCCTAGGTAAAATAATTCCTATTAAATAGGAATTCCAACCTTCTTGAACTGCACAATCCATCATGGGCATCTTTTGGCTTTGTAATTACGCTCAGGAAATTCGTTAATAATACAACTAATAGTTTATGTACCTTTAACCTCTGTCTCAATTGGGTCGTCATCAGAATTGACATGCATGCAGCTATTAATAGTGAATCATCATTTACTTGGTAGATCACTACTTGTGAATTAAATATATTTTAATTCACTTGATCTTCCACTAGATCATCAATCAGTTAGAACTAGTTAAACTAATTTTAACTCAATTAATTTGAGTTAACTTATTGCACACACACCACACCAGTTCTACAACTACAACTAGACCCTGTAAATAATAGAATCACTCTATATGCCTACTCTTTGACCCTCAACTCGAAATTCTTGAGCTAACTAAGTTTATCATACTTATTTAACTATCAAAAGTTTTTACGACATAATATTACAATTTATTTTCCAATTTATTTAAAAATTGGTTGCCCACATTAGCACTAATGTGTCACTAAATTCCTCACTCATGTGTGACCTGGAATCCCACACTCATATGTGGTGCATTTTATTTTTGAATTTAAATGCTCCCTCTCAACAAGAAAGGGATTATCTACTACCCTTATCCTGCCTCTGTGGTATTCTAATTTTCTCTTCGCAAGCACCTTCATCAAGATATCTACATCACGATCCTCCATGGGAATGTACTGCAACAAAATAATGCACCTCTAAACACAATCTCTGAGATGGTGGTATCAGATGTCAATATTCATGAACCTGTCATGGAATACCAGATTAACCGAGAGTTTTATGAAACTCTGGTTATCACAATGTATCATTGTTGGATCCATACGATGACCAAACAAACCAACACGTATCTTCCTCATCCATATAGCCTCACATGTAGCCTGACTAGCTACCATGTAATCTTCCTTGGTTGAACTGAGTGCAACTGATCTCAGCTTCCTGTTGTACCAAGAAACTGTTGATGATCCTATGCTGAAGATTCTGCCTGATGTGCTCTTCATGTATGATGGACTACCTACCCAATCTGCATCGGTGAAGCCTTGAAGATTCACTCCCTCTGTCTGTCTGTACCATAATCCATACTCTGTAGTTCCCCTGAGATATCTCAACACATGCTTCCCCACCTTCCAAAAGAGCTTTTTAGGCTTAACCATAGCTTGAATAAGTTGGTTAAATTCATAGCATATGTATGGTCATGTGTTGACCAAGTACATAAGTGAACCCACAAGCTTCCTGTAAACAGTAGCATCCTCCTTCCTCCAATTTCCTGCAAGAGGTGTCACCATGGGTTTGTTGCCCTCCATGTGGAACTTTCTCAGAATCTCCTTGGCATACTTGCCTTGAGATAAAAATATCTCACCATCTCTTTGCTATATTTCCAAGCCAAGGAAATAATGAAATAGCCCCATGTCCTTCATCTCAAACTCTCTTGCAAGATCCTCTTTGAAAGAAGTTATGAGCTGCTCATCACCTGTCAATATAGGATCATCAACATAAAGTACAATAATCAAAATCTTACCATCAACCAAAATATGATATAGGTTTGCATCCGCTTCACTCTTTGTGAAGCCCAACCCAGTGAAATAGTTTTTGATCCTGGTGTACCCAGCACGAGGTGCTTGCTTCAACCCATACAATGCTCTATTGAGTCTGCACACATGCAACTCCCTGTCAAAGGTCTCGAAACCTAATGGCTTATCATTGTACACTTCTTCCTCAATAAATCCATTGAGAAAGGTTGTCTTTAAATCCATATGATCTATCTACCACCCCATCTGCATTGAAAGTGCAAGGATAGAACTAATCGATGAGTACCTTGAAACTGGTGCAAAAGTCTCCTCATAGTCAATCCTATTTACCTGTGAGAATCCTTAGGCAAAAAATCTAGCCTTGTATTTCTTCACACTCCCATCTGGTGATTGCTTCACCAAGTAGATCCACCTGGATCCAATCACTAACTTCCCCACTAGTCTTGGGACCACTTCCCATGCGTTGTTTCTGATAATGGAGTCATACTCCTCAACCATGGCATCAACCCATGTTGGTTGTTGCACTGCTTCCTCAAAAGAGGATGGTTCTATCATAATACACTCACTCATAAGAGCCATGTATCCAGTGTACATGTCTGGGGACCTTCTTTTAATGCACTATGATGTAGGTGCATCTACATGCTCTGTCGCATCTAGCATCAATCTGTCAGCCTCTCTGGTGTGCTTCCTACCGTTTCTAGTGGATGGATTTGCATGAGTAGTTTTTGCCACTCCATGATCCTCTAATTGTGGTTGCTCCACATCCTGAGGTTCATCATTTGGAACTAAGAGTTCCTCATCTGCATGAAATTCAAGCTCCCTCTCAATGGACAATCGCATGGATTTCTCCACGTCAAATTTAACATCTCTCCTGACAACTGTCATCATGTTAGCCGTAAAATACACCCGATAGTTGTGGGGAGTATCAGTGTACCCCACAAATATCCCAACCTCTATTGTTGGTTCTAGCTTCTTCCTGGCATCTTTGGTCACATGGAAATAGACAGATGAGACAAAAATTTTAAAATATGAAACATTTGGTTTCTTACCTGAAAAATCCTCATCTCGTGTACTCATGCCAAGTATCTGATGAGGAATACGGTTCTGCAAAAATACTGTTGTGTTGCATGCCTCTGCCCACAGATGCAATGGTAGGCCCTGATCATATAACATAACTCGAGTTGCTCCCACAATTGTTTTGTTATTTCTTTCTTCTACCCCATTCTATTGTGGGTTATGAGGTGCAATCAATTCTCTCTGAATTCCTTCTTTGGCGCAGAATTTCTTGAATTCATTAGAGATATACTCACCACCATTTTCGCTCCTTAGAGCCTTCACCTTCTTCCATGTATCTTTCTCTACCAGTTCTTTGAACTCACAAAACTTGGAGAACGTTTAATCTTTCTTCTACAGAAATAATATCCAACACTTTCTAGAACAATCATCAACAAAAATCACATAATACCTATGCTTTTTTGTGGAAGGTGTAGAGAATGGTCCACACATGTATGAGTTATCTCTTTCAAGGATTGTCGCTACTCAGTGCTCCTTCTCATCAAAAGTAGCTTTAGTATACTTCCCCATGGTACATCCCTTGCATGTGTCTATCTGTGCAAGAGTACCCTATGGAAGACCTGTAGAAATCTATTGCATGATCCTCAAATCATTTTGTTGTAGATGGCCCAATCTCCTATGACATAACTCACATGTATCCCAGCTCACCACCTTCCATTCTTTACTGCTCAATATTGCACAACCATCTACATCAAGTTTGTATAGGTTCTTCACATGAACCCCAATATTATTTACCTGTCCTATGGATTTTTGATGAAGGAACGCCTTTCCTTCACTGAAAACCACATCATATCCAAGATCCCCCAACATAGCAACTGAAACTAAATTATTTTTCCATCATGTTACATGCATGAAATATTTTAATATAAAAGGTTTACTTGAATGTCTCTGGAAAGTAACTGTACCAATCCCAGTAGTGCCATACCTCCCATCATCACCCATCTCTATGTGCATCTGAATATCCTTCTCCTCCAAGCTACTAAAGAGTTCTTTGTTTCCCTTCATGTGGAAATATGCTCCACTATCCGAGTACCACATAGATCCCATCATAGTTGATGACATGCATGCAATGAGAGAGAAGCCCAACTCAAAATTTGAGGCTAAAGCTTCACCTGTTGCATCTCCCAAAGCCTTCTTGTTGTTCTTCCTCTTTTTTGGAAAATTTGTGGCATAATTTCCATGATCATGACAGTGAAAACATTTCACCTTTGACATGTCATGCTTCTTGCCTTCTTTTTCAATCTCAAATTTGGAATAGGAATTCTTCCCCTTCCCATTATTTGCCTTGCCAGCCAAGGCAAAATTTTACTCATCATTAGTCTTGGATGAGGATCCATCCCTGGTATTCCGCTGAAACTCTTCTTGTACCAAATCTAACCATAGTCGCTCCCAATCTGGTAACTTATCCCTCCTATTCATAAAGTCCCGATAACTATGCCAGGTATTAGGAAGGCCTATAAGTGTTAGGCTCACCAAGTCATCATCAGCTATAGTAATCCCAACACTTCCAAGATAATCTATGCATTGAGTTAACTTGTTCAAGTATTTCTGGATTGTGTCGCCCTTCTCCATTTTGATTTTCCTGAGCTTCTCCTTGAGTGGCAATTTTATGTTGTCACTGATGCTTTGAAATAGATTTGCTAAGGCCTTCCACATAGCATATGGAGTTTCCTTTCCATGGATACTCGAGACAATATGATCTTGAACTCCCTATAATAAGATCATCCTCACCTTTTCTACCTTCTTCTTCCATGCATCAAGAAGTTGGGCATCTGTTGTTGCGGGCTCGGGAATATCATTATATATAAATTCCTTCAACCCATTGTCGTCCAACACTGCCTCCATCCTGTCCTTCCATGCAATATAATTTGAAATTCCCTTGAGTTCACATTCCAGCCTCATCACCATTGAAAGACATCTTGATCTACTTCTAGCTCCAAAGAAAGTATCTGCAAATTTGAATATTTTTCAACACAAACTAAATTTCTTCTCCACTATTGTGATTCTTGGCACTTTCATACCATGTAGAAAATATATAACACGTCTCTAATATCATGTAGAAATTACATCAATGGATTCAAGCCAATCATGCAATGTGCTAAAACAAGATATTGACTCCTTCTACAATATTTGCATAATATAAATCACGATCCTTCAATCACATGCAAGTAAGAGAAAGAAGTAAATAAATCACAAAACACAAGATTTTCCTTGGGAAAGAAACTGATCAAAACCCCTCCATATTTGTTGTATAATCAACCAAGGAATAATGAAACAATACAATGCATGTGTGCTCACAAGAACCTCATACACTCTACCAATTGTCTCACACTGATCTGGGAACAATTGGACTAATACATAGCCAATTTTCTGCCCACCTTCCGCCTTCCTTGCTCACACAATCCCTAGGAAAAATAATTCCTATTAAATAGGAATTCCAACCTTCCTTGACTGTGAAATCCATCATGGGCATCATGTGGATTTATAATTGTGCTTTAGAAATTTTCTTATAATACAACTGATATTTTACTTACCTTTAACCTCTCTCTCAACTAGGTCGTCATCAGAATTGACATGCATGAAGCTATTAATAGTGAATCATCAGTTACTTGGTAGATCACTACTTGTGAATTAAATCTATTTTAATTCACTTGATCTTCCACTAGCTCATCAATCATTTAGAACTATTTAAACTGATTTTAACTCAATTAATTGTAGTTAACTAATTTCACTCACTGTTATGTGGAATTATGGATGACGGATAAAACACATTCCCTAAATGTGGTGTTATGCATTTATAACAATAGATCAAAGACTTTGCAGATACTTTTCCTAATAGTAAATAGACACACAGAAAGATGGAGAAACTTACTTAGAGTCCAAGCGCTTCCTATTCTCGTTCTATCACTCTTGTTGTAGCTTCCAATCCAAGCTTGATCGCCAGACTAGTTCCTGCAAGTATAAACACTAAACATCAAAGAGATTGCAATATACAAATGGCTATTCACTTTAATTAGTCAAATCAATGAAACATGAAACATATACATCAGATAAGAATCCATAATATGAAAGACATAAACTTATACATATACATATGTGGGAAAGTAAGCAACAATCTTTATTAATGGATAGAAGGGGAGGTTACAACCAGCGATTGATTTGATGTCACCAACTCCAGCATCATCCCAGCCTCATCACAATGAACATCTCTCCAACAGCATGTCACTCAAATCAAACATTCAATTGATATTCCAACAACATTTCTCTACCAAATTTCTTCCTTCTCAAGAACTAGAATTTGTGCTCAATTTATAGATGAGCTGAAGGTAGTTTCACAATCAATGGCTTTCTAATAATAGGCAAGGCCTGTTCCCAAGCTCAGAGGTGTTGAATGGACACACGGATTCGAATTTTGACTCATATGCACCCTTCTAGAAGGCACTGGCCATGTGGAGATTCCGAAACAATGAGAATTTTGCTCCCAATTGACCAAATCACCCTTGAGTGTTGGGAAGTGCTTTGTAGAGCACCCTGGAATGGAGGTGACTGCATATGAAAAGAAATTAGTCCCTTGAGAGACTGCGTTGGTGAGCTCATAGGTGATATAACATGTACATCAAATCTTGGAAACCTTGCAATGGAAGTCATGGATTATTTGTTCTTGTTCTTTGACTTAAGGCATGTAGCAACTGAAATGATAGGGGATGATAGACCCTATTCATTGGTTCTGGGGATGATTTTCAGTTTAACCAGGTCATTGGGAACGGTGCCCAAATTGACCTAAAACAATTTCCCCCTAAAGCATGAAGTCAGAATAATAATAACAATATTTTTTGAATGAGATGCTTTACATTGTGATGGGCTCGATCTGAAGCAGAGTAGCGACCTACATCAATCTTATAATACATTACATCATGATATATCCTCTTGATCACGAATTTCTAAGGGAAGGAATTCCCATGCTCAGCACATAAACTATCTAATAACATGTACATAGTGCAGAAAGTCATCTACATTGGAATGTTGCCCAATACAGACATACCTACAGATATAGGCCCATGTTTGAATGATGATCTGTATGCAAGCTCATCATAAATATGATGTGTACAAAAATCCTGAAATCGCAGCCCAGATGGCTGAAACTAGATCTAGGGTCTTCTTATCTTGTTCACTCGATCATTCAGGTACAAGTATAGCCATGAAAATATATGATTTGTAGTCAAACATGGTAATACATCATTTGATTACCAGCCAATGATGTGAGTTGTTAACAAATGTGAGAGAACCACCATTAATATTAATGATCCTCGAGGTACTACGGTACATTTCATAAGGCATGAATAGATAATTTGATGTTGAATGCCAAAAAAAATCTTTCGGTCAAAAGTCCGGAAGTGAGGATCTTGTCGATGCTATAATAAGCCTCATGGCACTAGAATATGATATTTCTAAGTGAACTTCCTAGATGATGATTTGACGTTGACAGGAATTCAATTTATTGTGAAATGCGAGTTATTGATTTTGGAGACAAAGTATGAATTGATATAGCAATGTTCAAGGATGACTGTCATGAGAATGAAGGTTTATGAGTATTTCAGAAGGAAGAGTATTCACTGGATGACTTATCTTGAACATATCGGCGACACTGAGATGAGTTGGAAGCATTGACCTAAAACCAAAGTAAAGGTATGAATGAACCGTCAAGAATATTACCCAACCCAAACAGTCACTGTGATGGAGTGAAGTGTCATGTTCAAGAGCAACCTGTTACCGTAAAAAGTTATGTGCACTTTCCCAAATTTTCTCCAGTCATTTGTCGACCAGTACCTTTTTATTTTTTAACAAGCTTGAGGAGGATAACGTATGCTTGATCTATAATTCAACCCTTCGGGCGAATAATGTATTGATATTTAATAATTTAATGAGTCTAGCAATGAATGAAACTCGATTCTTCTCATGATCAACAAGCCCGTCGCTATTTTATGTTTTAACGAGCCTAATGACAGTGACATCTCGGTCATTTTTCGTATTTAGAGAGATTGAAAAAGAGGACGAAAGAAAACTCCATAAGTACTTTTTCGTAAAGTTGTCACTCAGATCCGAAAAAGTGTAAAATAATATCTAAGAGAACCTCCTAACCATGTTCAACTAAGGCATTCCTTTTTCGTAAATAATCTATCTCAGTCCGGAAAAGAGTTGAACTTCTACTGAGTAGATATCAATTCATTTACTTTTACGAGCTCAAAAAGACAAGTGCTCGGAAGTATGTTCACATTATCGGAGTCTGAAAAGAGCTAAAAGAAGAATCCAAGGGTTCCTTTTTCACTATTATCGAAGCTCAAAAAAGAGATAAAAGTGCACTTCAAGTCCTTTTTCATTTTAACAAATATTGAAAAAATAAGGATAAAAGTTTGCTTTGTGGTCAAATCATTCTTGAAATAAATATGCACGATTACTTTGTTCATCAATTGTAAAACCTATTCTTAACAATGTCAAATGGATTAAAAATACATGTTTCATGATAAAAAATAGAATAAAACCATAGTCACAGCAATAAATATGATTTGCGAATAATCAAATGACTAATAAAAAGAGTTTTACTATTCATTTTTACCATTTGAAAGTTACCTTTTGCATTTTGGAGTTCTGAACTTGTTTTTGCCCCCAAACTTTAGTGGTTGATTGCAATCGATTCTGTGGATGGTTTCATCTTCATTTCATCCAAGTTGGTGCCAATAACCCTCTCTTTCTTTCAGTAGTCCATTCATTTCTTTTCATTGAAAATTTTTATGGATTTGGGCCCCTTAGGGTAAATTATTTTTCCAAATAGGGAAACACACCCTTGAGCATCGAAAACTGCGTTGTGGAGCACCTAAATTGAAGCCTAGGTGCATATGAAATGCATTTTCCCTTTTTCAAGACTACGTTGGGCGCAATTCACATTTTTTATTCTTACAATGTACCCAAAATTTTCCTAATATTTTGCACGAAAAAGGAGTCTAATGGGTCTTATGGTTATGTTTCACGATTCCATTAGACTAGAATGATGATTAATTGGAGAGAAAGAGAGCATGAAGGAAAAAATATGGCTACCCTAAATGATCCGGGTACAGTAAGAACCCTAAGAGATTGTGTGTTGTTAAATTACTTCCGCTTGTCAGGGATGAGGCAACGAATAGAACTCCTAGAGTTCCTAGTTGGTGCATGGGATCTAGTTATTGAGTAATTTCACATTAGGAAAAAAGTGGTTCCTATTACAATGGAGGATGTATACTTTCTTATAGGCTTTTCGAGGAGAGGCTTGCCTACTTCCCTCTCAGGGTCTGCTCTTGGAGGAGAGACTTTGAGAGATTATGTTTTGCAATATTACTATTCAAGGGTAGAGCCAAGCAAGGATGGGAAAATAAACATTCGTGACGTTCGAGATTTTCCTTTGAGAACCATTCTTTTCACGATCGCAAAACTTATCGGCACCGTTACACTACATGTAGAGAATAGATCATATATGCAATATGCGCTAGATTACATGGAGAAAATGGCCTTCAACTGGTCTGAAGTTGTACTTTCTTAGATAAAAGAACAACTGAACAAGGAAAAGGGAGGAAGGAAGAAAAACTTCGGTTATGGTTCAATCCTCATTTCATTTTCCTTAGAGCAGATTACACTGATGCAGCCTCAGCATGTTACACTGGGTGCATCTAACCCTAGAGATCCGAGGATGGAAAGATGGGTAGAACTAATGGGTAGGCATGCAGGCAAATCGTCCATTGTGTTCTCGACTATGTTCTTCACCTAGTTCAGGAAACATGTTGTTGCCATCGATGAGTATGCATACAAAGGCATCGATTTCTGAGGAGATCCATACTTAGCTTTACCAGAAGGCGCTCAGTGGGGTGCAATAGGTAAGAATGTTTTGACCATGCTTTTGATTTTTCTAAGGTTTATACAATTTTTTTGTATTTTGATGTTTTCAAAAGACTAAACTAAAGTTTTAATGTAATGCAGAT
>CM076577.1:88703445-88861977 GCA_034641835.2 Pinus albicaulis
ACTATTAATGTACCACCTGTTGATATTTGACATTTATATGCAGTTATATTACAGTTTTATATTTTTGACATTATATATATATATATATATATGGTCCATGTATTTTATGTTCATGTTGCAGATGTAATTAATTTACATGTCGGTGTTCATCATGATGTGTATATTGTTAGGTCATGTTAGATATGTTCATTTAATGTGTAGCTTGCAGATAGATGTGTATGTAATAGTAGTTATTTGACATGAGATGTATATTTGATGTTTGTGTTGTGATGATGTTATACAATTCTTGTGTTTTGTTAGATTATTATGATCACGATGATTAGATGATGTTAGTGAATTTGAATGTATTTTTTAGTCGAATATGATCTTTGTACGATGGTTATCATGTTCATGAAGTTTATTTTTAATATTAAATCATGATATTTATTAAATATTACATCGTGATTGTAATTTTAATTTTAATTGTATGTAAAATTGTAATTGTATTTCTAATTGTAATTTTTAATGTAATTGTATGCAAAATATTTGTCAAATTTTAATTTTAATTGTAATATTTAATTTATTGTGAAATGATTGTAATTGTATTCGTATATATGTAAAATTATAAAATTGTAATTGTAATTGTAATTGTATGTGAAATTGTAAAATTGTAATTGTAATTGTAATTCCAATTCTAATTGTAATTATATGTAAAATATTTGTAAAATTTTAATTGTATTAATGTGAAATGATTGTAATTTTAATTTTAATTGTAAAATTGTAATTGTAATTGTTATTGTATGTATGATTTCGAAATTGTAATTGTAATTGTATGTGAAATTGTAAAATTGTAATTGTAATTGTATGTAAATATTTGTAAAATTTTAATTGTATTAATGTGAAATGATTGTAATTCTAATTGTATATATATAAAATTGTAATATTCTAATTGTAATTGTATGTAAAATTATAAAATTGTAATTGTAATTGTATGTGAAATTGTAAAATTGTAATTCTAGTTCTCATTGCATGTAAAATATTTGTAAAATTTTAATTGTATTAATGTGAAATGATTGTAATTGTAATTTTAATTGTAATTGTATGTAAAATTCTAAAATTGTAATTGTAATTGTATTGTGAAATTGTAAAATTTTAATTGTATGTCTTGTCATCATTCAATTTTATTAAAATTTTTAAATTTGTAAATTTGTAAAATTGTAAATCAATTGTCAATTTTGAACCATAACTAGCGTAAGTAAAATGTATACCGTAAATATTGTTAAATTACCATAATTGTAAAATTGTAAATTTGTATGAATATAAATAATTGTAAAATAATAAATCTAGAATAATATGAATTTTTGTAACATAATAAAGTTTAGAATAATGCAAATAAATTCATGTAATTTAGAATTATCATTATTTTATTATGATCTTACATACCAAAAATAACAATATACATTTTGAAGATATCATTCACACACATTTAAAGCAATAAAGTAGTTTTACTATTCTAGGAATTGACATCATATAAAAAAAGAACTTTATACAGTACGCCATTGTTTTTGAGATCAACATAATTGAAAATTATCAAGTGAAATGATTTTAATATTAACACAATGCAAATTTCCAATTAATTCAAAATACATATTATAATGTTTCGAAAAAAAGAGTCTTAGTTATAAGGTAATTAAGTCCTCTTCTTTATAAAAACCCATCTTAAAAATTATAAATGATGAATTAACACATGTACCATATCACTCTCGGTTCTCATGATCACCCTCATTATCTTCTAGCTCACTTGGTATAATAACACTATTGTTATAAAAAATATGTTTTGATCTAGGGTCATGTCTCAATACGAACCACCAATCCCTATCCAACACATCCGGGTAAAAAAACACCTAGTTGTAGTGTTTGGGGAAAACATAGGGCTCCTTAGCTTCATCCCACATCTTTCTAGAGTTGATACATATCAGCTTACTATCACAATCTTCCTTTACATTATTCCGATCAAAGGTGTCCCACCACTTGCACCTAAAAATAACACATTGGAAAGAAGAGAAATCCACTTTAATGATCTCTTGTATCTTTCCGACGTAACCTAACGTCCCTCGTACTAGGTTTTGATGACGGTGGCTAGATCGACTAGATTGATTGAACTCAACTTCCACTCCATAGTCTCGTGTCATGTGTCCATCATCAGTATTTTCTGCGCGAAAATGGTGTCCATATGCCCACATAGATTGGAACAAATGCACCTATAAAAAAGTTAAAAAATCATAGTGTTATGTGTCTTATAATAACCCAATAGTTAAAATATGAAATATAGATGTAATTACATTTCAAAGTTGCATTATTAAGTATAAAATGTACATAAATAGATTATTACCGAGTGGGTGCACCTAATTTCTACGTTTAGCGCATCCTCTTTAGCACGAGGTTAACGACCAGTTGCACTGTATTTCTCTCTGACTTGGTCAACAACCCAACTGTTGGGGCATATTTTTGGCATATTTTATTTTAAATGATAGGGATAAGGCACACTTCTACCATTCAACCGTCTGAATTCTTTCCTGTCACTATGCCATTTCATCCTCTTTCGTTTGTACAATGCGACTTGTTGGGCCAGAATTGTAATCTACGGATAAACTACGCTTCCCTAGACCAGTGTCTAGTCTAGAAAAATAGGTGAAAGACTATACTACCCTTTTTCATAACTCAGAACAGATACACAAAGAGGATTGGATGCTTACTTGTTTCAGTCACTTCCAAATGGCTCCTTTCTATCGCTTCCACTACAACTTCAAATTCAAGCTGTTTTAAATAGCTGAATGCTTCCTTCAAGAAAGAACACTGAAACAGAAGAAGATGTAATAATATAGATATCTATTCAAGATAGTTAGCTAAATCAGTTAAGCATAAACTACATTCATCAACCAAGATCTTACAACATGGAAAATCAAACTTATCATAGATGCATGTAGGGAAAAATAAGAAGTACTCTTTATTGATGATAGAAGGAGAGGTTACAACCTAGTGATTGATTTGAAGTGACCTTCCATCAATGTTTCCAAGTCTCATCACAGCATAATTCTCTCCAGCAACAACTCCACAAATCAAACTCTCTATTGAAAATTCTCCAGCATTTCTCTACTCAAATTCTTCCTCCTCAAACACTTAGATCTGTGTTCAATTTATAAATGAATTGTAGGTTGTTTTACAATAAATTGCATTCCAAAAATAGGCAATACATGTTTCCATTCATGTAGATGTCAATTGGACACTTGGATCTGAAGCATGACACATGTGAACCCTTCTAGAAGACACTGGCCAAGTGGAGATTCCGGAACAATGAGAATTTTTCTCCCAATGTGACCAACGCACCTTTGAATGCCAGGAAGTGCTCTGCATAGCAGCCTTGAATGGGGCTACCTGCATATGAAATGCACTTAGGCCCCTTAGAGCCTGCGTTGGTGAGCTCTCATATGTTTAATAATAAGCTTCAAACCATGGAAAAGCCTTGCTTTGATGAAAGTCACTGTTTGATTCATGTTGTTTCCTGTCTTAGGGCATATAGCAACTGAGATGATAGGGAATGATAGACCCTTTGATCATCGGTCCTAGAGATGATGCTCAGTTAACCAGGTCATTGGGAATGGTACCCAAATTGACCTATAACAATTGCCCCCTAAAGCATGAGATCCAAATAATAAGAACATTTGATTGAGATGCTTTACACTGTGATGAGCCTGGAAACAAAGCGGAATGGTCACCTGCATCAATATTAAAATACATTACATCATGATATATCCTCTATTGATCATAATTGCTGAGGGTAAGCATTCCCATAGTCAACACATAAAAAAATCTAATAACATGTACATAATTCAGAAATTCGTCTACATTGGAATGTTGCCCAGATGCAGACATCGCCTACAGATATAGGCCCATGTTTGGATGACAATATGTATGTAAGGTAACTGATGATGTGTATAAAAATCCTGAAATCGCAGCTCGGATGGCTGAAACTGGATCCGGTGTCTTCTTATCTCATTCACTCGATCATTCGGGTACAAGTCTAGCCACGCGAATATATGATATGTCGTCGAACATGGAAAGACATCGTTTGATTACCAACCAATAATGTGAGTTGTTAACAAATGCGAGAGAACCACCATTAATGAAAATGGCCCTCAAGGTACTACAATACATTTCGTAAGGCGTGAATAAATGATTTGATGTCGAACGCAAACAAAATCTTTCGGTCAAAAGTCCGGAAGCGAGGATCTTGTCGATGCTGTAACAAGCCTCATGGTACTGGAATCTGATGTTTCTAAGTGAACTTCCTGGATATTGATTTGTCATCGACAGGAAGTCACCTTATTGCAGAACTAGAGTTACTGATTTCAGAGACAAGGGTATGACTTGATATAGCAATTTTCAGGGATGACGGTCATGAAAATGAAGGTTTACGAGTATTGCAGATGGGTGAGTTCTTAATCAGTGGATGAATTCTCTTGAACGTATCAGTGACACTTTGATGATTTGGCAGCATTGACCCAAAACTGAAGTGAAGGTATGATGAACCATAGGTGTGAATGAACCGTCAAGATGATTAACCAACCCAAGCAATAACGGACATGGAGTGAAAGAAGTGTCAGGTTCAAGAGCGAAGTGCTACCAAAAAGAAACTTTTCTTACTTTTCCCAAATTTTCCCCGGTCATTTGTTGACCAGTAACTCTTTATTTTTTAACAAGCTTGAGGAGGATAACATTTGCTTGATTTATAATTCAACCCTTCGGGCGAATAAAGAATAAAGTATCACTATTTAATAATTTAACAAGTCTAGCGATGAATGAAACTCGATTATTGCCATGATTGACAAGCTCGTCGCTATTTTATGTTTTAACGAGCTTAACAATAGTGATAGCTTGGTCCTCTTTCATGTTTAGAGAGTCTGAAAAAGAGGATGAAAGAGGTCTCCAAAAGTACTTTTTTGTAAATTTGTCTCTCAGATCCGAAAGGTGTAAAATAATATCTGAAAGAACCTCTGGTCATGTTTAACCAAGGTATTCCTTTTTTGTAAATAATCTATCTCAGTCCGGAAAAGGGTTAAACTTATACTAAGTAGATATCAATTCATTTACTTTAATGAGCTCGAAATGACAAGTGCTCGGCAATCTTTTCACATTATCGAAGTCTGAAAAGAGCTGAAAGAAGACTCCAGGGGTTCCTTTTTCACTGTTATCAAAGCTTGAAAAAGAGATAAAAGTGCACTTCAAATCCTTTTTTGTTTTTATCAAAGCTCTAAAAATAAGGAGAAAAATTATGCTTTGTGGTCAAGTCCTTCTTTGAAATAAATCTGCACGACTAATCTGTTCATCAGTTGTATTTCCTATTTAGAACAACAACAAATGGATTAAAAATACCTATTTCATGATAAAAAACATAATAAAACCATATTCATAGCAATAAATTTAACTTGCAAGTAATCAAATGACTATATAAAGCAGTTTCACTATTCATTTTTACCATTCCATAGTTACCATTTGTATTTTGGAGCTCTGAACCTGATTTTTCCCCTGAAATTCAATGGTCGATTGCATGTAATTGGTAAGAATGTTTTGAATGGCCCCTGCAAGAGCACATGTCGAATGCCCCCTGCAAGAGTAGGCGCCCTCCAAGCTTCATTTCATTCACTTAAGTAGATTACTGAGTACTAATAGTTGGATGGAATGAAGGTTCATTATAGGGGAGGATTTGTTTCATTTTTTAACGAGTTTGACACAGGAAAAGAACTATGCTCATGACCTGTTTCATTTTTTAACAAGGTTGACACAGTAAAAGAACTATCCTCATAGGCACTTATTTCATTTTTTAATGAGGTTGACACAAGAAAAAATAATATCCTCAATAATCTGTTTCATTTTTTAACGAGGTTGACATAGTAAAAAGAACCATCCTCATTGTGCAGTTGGAGTAGTGAGTGTGCTCTGGAAAAGACGTAGTCTAACAGAGTCATCATTTAAGGAGTTTGATGAGCACCATAAATGATAAGTTATAACATGCATTGATGGGTATTCTCGAGGGTTTTCATTTAATTTTGGAATTTCAAAGGGTATCTTATGTGAAATCAGTAGCCACTAAGGAGAGGAACTAGATAGGATTCCAGATGATGACATGGGTGAATTCAATGGACAAAACATCCAATATGAAGCAACAACAGGTGTTGTCGCAGCTGAAATAGATGGTTCAATCTGGGATGTTATCTCAGCCATGGTCAAATGACCCAATGTATACCCTATAGAATCTACGGGAACTCAAAGTGAAACAAGATCAACAAAAGCAAAGGAAGGTGATTGAGGAAAAGACTTGTATAGGTAAAGCTCCTACTGAAAATGAGTTGGAGTTAAAGGTGTCTCGTCTTGTGATATTTCTTCAATAGAAATCAATTTAGGTGGAATAACTTCACCATCTGGCACAAATTATATTTCAAGTGATTCACTGCGTGATATGGGAGACTCAATGGCTACAATAGACTTTGGAGTGACCAATACAAGAACAACTTCCAGTTGTTCGACTTCGGGATCAAGATTTTCTCCACTTAGGGAAGATAGAAACTGAAATATAAGGGTATGATAGACCCTATTTCATTGGTCCTATGAATGATGCCCAGTTAACCAGGTCATTGGGAATGGTGCCCAAATTGACCTATAACACGACCCACGGTTGTGTCGCTTCAGAATTGTAAAGAACGAATTTATTGATTGATTCAATTTCTACATTCGTTGATGAAATTAAATAGACATATAGTACATATGAGATAAAAATATACATTATATTGAAGTTCAACATGAATTTTTGTAGGAATTAATCATTATATCTCTCGTGGAATAATTAGTTGGTATAGTTGATTGGTCTCCTATTCTTTGTGTTGTCTAGCACCTTTTTCCATTCATTTAGAGCAACTCCCCTTCTCTTTTGTCTTCATCCCTTTTGTTAGCACTGGTATTTTCATCCCACCCATCTTGCATTATTTTAATTTTCTTTCACCTCATCTCCATCATTATCATTGACCTCCCTTCATTTTTTACCATTTTCACCTTTTTTCCCAAGGGTGCCCAAATCATCATTTTTCCACAAGCCCTAACCTATTGCTACAATTTGACACTTTTCGAGAATAGGCCTGTGTTTTTCCCTTTTGGATCCCTTCCCCTCACTCATTTCTATAAATTACACTTCCCTAAACTCTCTAACATCTATCCCTATCCCCCAAAATTTTTCCAATAATTTAGACAGCCTGCAACCTCTTCATTCCCCTCCCTCTACAAGGTAGTCCTAAATCCCCTATTTTACCTACACCAAACCCTAATTTCCTCTCCCACTGAGCTAGGGTTTGCTATGGAAACGAGAAATTTTAGAAGAGGAGGCATAAATTAGGTCATATCAGTAAGTATGAGTTCATTTCATCTCATAAACATCATGTCTCCATCATTTTTTGAGAACTCATTCCAAGAGTTAAATCATTTTCCACTCATAGGGTCGGTTTTTATTTAAAATATGTTTTTGACCACAAAAAGATGAATTTCACAAAAGAGAGAGACGTTTTTGTCCATCATATACCAAGGAAGAAAAAACTCCTTTAGTGTTTACATAGGTGTCATGGTTTTGGAGAAATGTCAAATTTATAGGTGCCATAGGAGAGTTGTTGCACTTCTGGAGCAACCTTGGGAAAATCAAGTTTTCTCCTAGATGGAGTGTCCAAATGACTTACTTGTTGAGTCAAACGATAAATAAACAAATATATATTTCAAATGAGCTATCATGAGCTCAATTTGGAGTTGAGGAAGGCGTCCCAAAGTTTCCTGCAATAGCACTCTGCATTTCTGCACCCTCATTGAACACTTTTTGACCAGTATTAGGAAAAAGAACTTTTGACAAGGAAAATAAACTCCAACCATAAAAAAAAGGCATATTTCGAAAGTAGACAGGATAATATTTCCAACAAGCTATCCTAGACCCAATTTGGACGCCAGAAAGGCCACCAAATGTGGTCTGAAAAATGATGTTGCACACAGAGGGCGCGTTTAGCCTGGACGTTGCATGTTTGGCTGAAATTACAATGTATTTTCTAACGGTGTTGCGCGTTTGGTCTGGTTACTGTGCGTTTACCAGGGACACTATTCGTTCACCCAAAAGTATTCAAAAATTCTCTTCCATACCTCAAAATCTCACAACTTCACCTCCAAGCCTTCAAAATAAATTCTTCATGGCTCCAACAAGTCAGTATGTAAAGATTTGATTCTTTCCATATTATCAGATGTCATTTTGATGTGTGATTTTTTCCTAAAGGAATTTTGTGTCTCCTTCCATTTTCAAAACCCTATTTTTCATTAAAAGATAATTTACATTTTTGATCTCAGTCCCTTGGCTTTCATATTCCTTTCCTCATATCACAAAACATTTTCCTAAATCACTAAACTAATATCCCCTTTTCCCTGAACTATCATATCCTTCAAAACCCTAAGTCCTAGGTTTTCATTTTACTAGGCTCCCTAAACCCTACCTACAATTAAATCCCCTATCCTAAAACCCCTCACAGTCACTACCCCTGCCACCTCCCTCATATTACAAATCCCTATTCCAAAAATCCTCCAATGTCATCACACAAACCCTCACTTCATACACTCACATTCCATTCCATCATCTCCCTAGGGTTTTGACACCAAATACATCATGGAAACCTAGCAGAGGTGAAATTAGTAAGCCTAAGAGGGTTGATTTGGACACATTGACACATACCTATCAGAGAGGTCATAGGCACGTGTTTTCCCCACAGATTGTGGGAGGGGCCCTACCTTCTTCACCAACAAAGAAGGTACACAAAGGAAAGGAAAAGATGGCAGAAGTGGACATACATGAAGAGGAAGGCCTCCATGAGAAAGAGGCAGATTTTGAACTTGTAAACTTGGACACAATTGATGACGATCCTTCCTTGATCATCCGAGAGAAAGAAGCCAAGATTATAAACCTCCAAGCTAACCTTGAAAGGTCCAATTTTGTTATTAACTTTCTCAAACAAGAGAATCAACAACTGAAGACCAATCACACCATTGATGAAGTAAGATGAATCACAGCACAAAGAGAGACAAAGGGAAGCTGAGCTAGTTGACCAACTAACCCTAGATGAATAGCTTGCCCTAGAAATCAGTAAGAACAGGGAACCATGGCTTGATAGAGCCAATATACACTTGGAAAATATGCTAGAGAGGACCAACAAGGATAATGAATTTTTGAGGACAAAGGTCAAACTTCATGCCTGGAAAGAGAGAATTATATTGGCCAAGCTCAAAAGAGCCAATGCCAAAATTGAAGACTTGACCAAGTAAGAGGAGAAAGAGAAGCTAGATATACTTGCCGAGGTGACACTCCATGCCTCAAACACATGATCATAAAATATCCCACCAATTTTGACAAAAAATTGGCAAATTTAGCATGTTGATACATTTATGTGTTTTTAAGGGTATTTTTAGCACAGTAAAATTGCTAAATGCGCAACACCTTGGACGCTATGCTCTTTTTTGAGGCATCTAATGGAAAAATGGCCACAATCAGAAGATTAATAATGATGAGGACATCAACCCTGTGCATTTTATAAGCTTTTGGAGGAGAAATGGTCGCTGAAAGAGACAAAAAACTATCAAAAAACCATGTTTCTGCCTCAATTTTTTCCTGGTCACTGCGTGTTTACCAATCTTGGGAGAAATGAATTTTGATAGGGAAAATGGGCTTCATTTTGAAAAATGAAGGTAGTTCTGGAAAGTAGGCTTGAAGGTATTTCCAAAAAGCTAGCTTGGAGAAAATTTGGACACCGGGAAGGCACCCAAATTCAGCCTTGAACATAGAGGACACATTTGATAGGAAAAGGGCGCGTTTAACAAGAAAATGGTGCATTTGGCAGCCTTCTGAAATTTTCTGAGTTTCACTCCAGTTTTGATTTTTATCTTGGTAAATGTAGAATTTACCTATGTAAATGATGAATATTAATGTAATTATCATGTTTTAACTATTTAATAGGGTAAATACATTAGGTAAATCAAGCAAATGAGGTGTAATGAATCAGTTTGCAAAATGTTAGGGTTGAGTCACTTTAACCACCCTACACTCTAGGTTTCAGTTCAGACTTTAGTGGATCAGCTCCTCCTCTCATGGAATAGACCCCTGAGGTTGGGAGATGTTGTTTGAGACCTATATCATGTCATTTTTGACTCATTTTCAAAGTTTTGGAGTTGGAATCAATTTGATTTTTCTAGTTGATCAAGGAAACTTGTACTCAGTTTTGGCCAAGCTAATAAGGAGGAGTTGCAACTACATTTATGGGATACCTGTGGTATTGAATGTATTTCATAGTTTCTTCTTCAGTCACATATATTTGAATGTATTTTTCATGTCATTTTCATGTCTATTTTATGACCTTTTACAAGTTTGAAATTCATAATACATGCTTGCACATGCTCTTATATTCTGTCTGAGATAAATACATATCTTATGCTTTTCTTAGCCTTCTTACAGTTTCAAAACCATTCCACAACCATTTCCTTCAAGTGATTGGAATTGTACCTACCTTGCCCCATTGATCCCTACAACCTTAACTCATTTTCCATGACCTAGATTTCCTTGACCTTATTCCTTTATCCACTGATTTCCCCAACCAAATCAATTCAAAACAACCCCCTGCACTCTAAAATCAAGCCTAAAAACCCTAATTTATCCAACCCTCTGTGACCCTTTTGGAGAGAGCCCTCTCTAGCTTGATAGGTCTAGCTATCAAGTCAAAAGCTTGGTTTCTGGTTACGTCTGTTGGGATTCCTTCATCAGCCTTGGGAATCTGGTGGAGTGATAATACCTTTCATCATCCCAAATCACCGCACCTAGTCTGTTGTCGATCTGCGTGATGTACTCACTGGTATAATAGAAAGACTCATATGATATGTACCCCTCTACCATAAACCCCTCGGGTTTTTCCCTTTTTCGAACAAAACCTTTCAATTTCTTCATGTACCTCTCTAAGAAGAACATCCAACTACAAGTCCATGAAACTCGTCGACAATTCCTTCTCAAATACAAACAATCTCAACTATCCCTTGACGCCGCCATGGAATTCTAGCCACATGAATCTCCTTTGACGTGATCCAACTTACAAATGAAGATAATTTAGATATGGCACGTCCTAGGTCATGGGGGAATTCATGTTTCACACACCAACACATGAACAAAGGATAATGACACTGCAAAGTTATAAACACATGCAATAATATACAAAATTAGTTATGTTTTATGATCCCTGCATGGGATAAAATTTATTAATATAAAAATAATAATATCATTCTTTTGACATTATATGTACTCTTAGAATATTCAAATGGTCATGCGAATTCAACCTCGACAAATGGTCATCCGCGGTGAAGCAATGCCGTAGTGAAGACCCGTATGAAGATGGCACCCTCACACCCATTATAACTTCCTTTGCTAAAGAAAGATAATCTTTTTTAAAAATCCATGCGACATCAACTTCTTTGAAATACCATGAATTAGAGGGACCAGCGCCTGCCTCTGATCCCGTAATTTCTAATTGTCTTGTCCAATGTTTCTTTTTAGTTTTTGAAGTAATAAGATCTTTCCTAACAACCAATGTTTCCCTTTCTTTCGATGATATGTGCCTCCATAAATAAGATGAAATATTTTTAAATATATGCATGGGATCTAATAAGTGGGTAATCTTAAGATGCTCCTAATATGGGAGGTTATAAAAGATAGATTTCCTTTTCATCCCAATCAGAAATTTCTCAACATAGGTGTCAAAGAATTCTGGATCATCGAACATAGGCTCCCCATTTGAATCAAAAATTTCTATGAACTCCTTCTCCTTATCTCTCTCATATGCTCTAATCCATTTAGCTGGTGCCGTTATTGGAGGTCGTTGGGTTCTATCTTGTTTACCATTGAAAGTGGATGCTGCTCTTCTGTAAGGGTGTTCTTCTCGGAGGAATACTCTGGAACAATCATACACTGGCTTTCGTAGGTCTTTGGACCATCTAGCTTTTAGAGAAGGTCCAAAACATTTACATACAAAATACCATTTTGTTACAAGACCTACAAGATTATTGCATACAATATATATGCATGGTATGTTAAAGAATATCATGAAGATCAAAAAAATTACAACGAATTAAATAAATAATATGTGAAAGAATATTATTACATATAATATTCCGTATGTGTAAGCACATATTCCGTACAATGTAAAACTACTCTCTGTTGCGATGGCTCTTGATACATCATATACATTTATCCCATCCCATAATTCCTTCAATTCATCTATGAGTGGTTGTAAGTAGACATCCATATTCTTCACTTGTCTTCTACCAGGGACTATGAGAACCAGCATAAGATGTTCATTATTCATGGAAAACCATTTGGGGATATTGTTAGTGATCACTACTACAGGCCAAACAAAATAGTTGGTGTTGGAACAGGGTCCCCTAAAAGCTGCGATTTTGTATAAGTTTTGTATATTTTGGTATTAATTAGTCTAACACAGAGGTTTTGGGGTAGGTCAAAGCCCCTAATTCATTGTAACGGGTCAAGGGTAGACCAAGAGTCCGAAACCATGGTTTGCAGACCATTGGATGCATAGGCTAAATCGGTATAAATATATGAACCTCTTTGAGTCATAGGTAGAAGAGAATAGAGATTGATGATAGTTGTGAATTGTTAGATCTGTTTGGGTTTCTAGGGAAAGGACTCCTGCTAGCTGTGTGTGCGGAGATCCTCAGTCCTATTGTGTGTGGACCCTGCTGGCTGTGTGCGCAGGCTGTATGGTATTGTATTGGGTTTTGGATGATAATATATGTGGATCTGGTTAGAGTATCTATGCGTTGTCTAAAGTTTATGTATTACCATTGATGCGAAATGTTGAATCTATTATTGGTTATCCATTGTTGATGTGTTTATGATATTACATGTGATGTTGCTGATACGAAGGTGCTGATTAGATCTATGACTGATAGTAACTCTGGTAACTATGGACTATACTGATTAGAAAACCTATGAATAGATTTGTTTTATAGCTACGAGAGTGTCCCTATTTCTGTTATATAAATCTATGATATGCAATTATAGCTGTTGTACTGATAGATTGATGTTACGCACCTGGATGCGAAGGTAATTAGTAGATATGAACTCTGTGATATAAGTCTGTAGCTAGATCTGTTAATTACGAAGCTGATAGAATGGGAACACAACTCTATTGACTTACTTTCTCTCTCAGTGTGCAGAAACCTGATTCTAGCAACCTCCCATACTGCTTCGGGTGATACTTTGGCCTGCGCAAGCAGGTCACTGTTGAAAGGGATAGTAGTATAGGGGTTTGTTGGCAAACCTTAACCTCTCAACCTGGGTTAGGACCCCTCAAGCCAACAAATGGTTCTGTTTCCACGACTGAGAGAATTTTGAGAGAGATCGGGTAATGCCAAGAACACATTGGAGACCTAAGAAGAAAGAGATCGACGAGTGGTTCGAGAAGAAAATTCAGGAATTCACAGTAAGAGGGAATCACAGTACAAGGCTAACCATAGAAGAGTGGAAGAATAAGTACATTTTCACAGAGATCTACAAAATTCTCTTCGTGAAATTTGCGATTGAGCTTCAGGAGTGGCTCGCAAGGCTCGTAGATTTCCAAAAGTGTTGGAAGGACGAAAGGGTTACATAATGGACTCTAGAGCTAATCCAGAAGTTAGAAAAGACTGATAGCACCATCATGCGCACGGTAGATCACTGGGTGGACAATGTGATAGGAGGATTTGTGACGAGATTTGCAATTGGTCAATTTATGTCCTACTCTGAGGCAGAGCGAAGATTCTTCAAGGGGTTCCGGGGTAAGTTTCTAAAAAGTTTTCCATTACTGATTAAGATCTTCTTGTGCGAAAAAAAGCATCTTGTGTAGTCACAAAGAGTGAATGAGCTCTGATCAGAGCGAGGGTACAAATTCACAGTGGTAAATACTACAGAACCAATCGGGAGGGAGATCAATCTATCTACAGTCCAGTAAGAAATTCTGCTGTGCATAGCTCTCCATCTATGCCACCATCGAACCCTCATAGGGGTAAGAACATGCCGCCTCCACCACTGAAAGACAATATGGCTTCGCACTTGAAGATACCCACCTTCAAGGGCGTAGGAGATGAGGATATGGATAAGTTTTGGTTTGTCGCAGGATCGGTATGGATTGCACAGAACATAGTTAGTGATGCGGTGAAAAGGGCACAATTATCCTTTGCCTTTGAAGGAAGGGCCTTGGACTGGTATATGGGGTACATAAATCAACATGAAAATGCAACCATTGAAGAAATTAATAATGCTTTGAAACAACAGTTCAAAAATCCCAAGTCCTACTCGAAGATAGTGAACAATCTGAAGGATTTCAAGCAAGGACCGTACGAGTCTGTATGGGAGGCTGAACAATGGTTAAAGAAGGTAATTAAGGAAGGAGGATTTCCATACGATGACATGTAGCACACGAAGTGGTTCATTGCTATGCTTTTGGCCCACCTGCATGTGCCAATGGGACATCAAGCCATTGAGTCGCAGGAAAAGGCCTTGGAAATTGCGATGAAGCTAGAAGCTGCGCCAAGAGATGATACCTAGTTAGGAGTACAACAGATACAAGGCCAGCTAGAAGCAATGCATATGGAGATATAGAATCTGCGGAAGGAGTGAGGAATAGAGGCTATCCCTCAAAGGTGGTGCATATGATGCAGGGTGAATGGACACACCAAGGATAACTGTCCTCTGCTAGCAAACTACATAGAGGTTGGGGGACCTAACTGCTGCGACCTAGGGAAGCTGCAGGACCCAATTCGATGCTTTGGTGCAATGATTGTCATGTTGTTGGGCTGCACGATACCAACCACAGCCCCTGCCTTACCGCATATGTCCAAGAAATAAAGAAACAATGGTGCAGGTTTTGTAGATCTGTAGACCATGATGAACATAACTGTCGAACATACGATCTAATGATAGATCGAGGAAATATATATAGGGTATAGGCGGATCCATCATCACCAAGATCCCCCTAGGGCATAGGTGGTTATCCAGCCAGGGGCATGGGAGGGGGCCGAGGTGGAAGCGCAGGTAGGGGGATAGGACAATTGGTTTGCTATAACTGTGGAGAAGTAGGGCACTTTGTAAGGGACTGCGTTAAACCTGCAAGACAATCCTGCAGATACTGTAGATAGCTGGATCATGTGATCGAAGATTGCCCGATTCTAATGGCCAAAATGCAGGAGAAGCAGCAGACACCTACGTAGAATGTACAAAGGGTCAAGGCAGAACCTCAAGATGAAGGACCAAGTGTTAATGTTATCACACGCAGTGACATGGCCACTGGGGGAGCTACTAAAAAATCTGAGGCAGAGCCTTTCATCCGTAAAGTGGCTGTTAATGTTGGAAATACTGAGAGGGGGGGGGGGGGGTGAATCAATATTTCTTTCAATTAGAGCATTAGTTAATCTTCAATTATTATCAGTGTTTGTACAATGATAGCAGAAAACAAGAGGAACAAAAATGCAAATAGTTTTTAAGGTGGAAACCCACTCCGGGACAAAAACCACCTAATGCTTTTCTAATAATTCTTTTCAACTCCAATTGAAAATAAAGCTCCAACTTCCTATAATCTAGAAAAGCATTCTTCTCCAGCTCCCACTGGATGGACGCTCCAACGCCCGAGATTATTCAGTAGTCACTGAACGGATGCCCAAACACCCAGTGAGCTACAACTCACTCTAGCACCACCCTACCACCCTATAGAAGAATAAAAGAAGAATGGACTCCCGTACCAGGGAAAATGGTCCACTTTACAATGATATAGAATGATGTAGAAGAAGAAGATATACTAGACCATAACCCCAACTTTGACACAACCACCTAATGATGATCCTAGACCTCCCAACATTGCCTCTTCAACCCTTGGCATATAAACACTAGTACAATTTGTACAATAATGTATTTACAATGACTAAGTACAATGATACCTTTACAATGATTGTATGCAGTGCTGCCCACTTGAAGACTTCATATGATGAACTTCTTGCTGCTGTTATGCACCTTGGTTGCTGCTCTTGTCATGCTACCATCTGCTGCACCTTGCTTTGCTTTTCTGCCGTAGAAAGTCTGGTCCTTTGCAACCCTTGACAACACATGATCTAGCTTTTTCTTGCCTTCTAGGAGCTCGATATTGAATCTGGTGTATCTCTGTCATTTCAGATCCTCAATATCTGATTTTCGGTCCTGTAGTAGTCCTCTAAGTCATCTTTCCAATGCCACATGTCTGACCCAATTTGGATTCTTGAAGAGAGAGTTATACCCAATCTCGCACAATGCCCTAATTATGGACTGTTTTAGCAGAGTACACTTGTACAACATGCCATGTCTCATTGTTTCTTCATTTGTTTCTGAAATTGATAGAGAAAAAATTAAAGACTATGCACTATCTGTCACTTTTTATAGAATTCCAATCTGATACTCAGAGAGAGAGTTATGGCGAATTTACCAAGGCCACTTCTTTGAGATGAATTTCAGGAGCCTGCAAAAACCCTGACTTACACAGATCATATCTCCAAAAATATTGCGCACCTTGATCTAAAATTTTTACTGCAGCTTCCTCAAGATTTCAGCTTCGCCTCATAAAAATTTTAGCTTCTAAACCTTCGTAGAAAAACAGTTAGAGCGAAAATTCCAAGATAACCTGTTTCAGATGGCCAAATCCCTTGCATAAGGAGGAAATTAAGATCACAATTTATATGAATGGTTAAGTTGAGAGGGGCTTCAACAAGTGAACGTGGGAGGGATTTTAGGAGCATAAAAAATATTAATTATGACTTTTCAATGACCCATGCCCCAACACCATGGGGTTTTAGCCCACTAACTGGGGGTACAAACTTCAAACATGAATATCTCTCAAACCGTGAAGAATTACATGGCGTGCCATATATCAATGGAAACATATTGACAAGTAGAAACCATCAAAAGCATTATTGACCCAGAATATATTAATTTGGTAGGTCAAAATTCCCATGCAATATTGGGTTAGCCCCTGGTGCTGCTTGGGTTGTCATCAATGACAACCGCTGATCAACAATGTCCCCCTTTGGCATTGATGGCAACACAAGTACTCCCCCTGCGATCATGACACCTCTTCCTACAACATTCTCTCCCCCTTTGACATCAATGGCAAAGGGTAACTCCCCCTGAAACACAACCATCCTGCGGACCTGTACACACTTCCACTCCCGCTTTATATTCTTGAAAAAGGAAAATCTAATGAGAACTTGGGAGAATCCCAAGCTTTTGACGAAGATATTCAAATGCTTCATGAGGTAAAGGTTTAGTGAAGATATCAGCAATTTTTTCTTTTGTACAAACATACTCAAGTTTGATATTCTTTTCAGCAACTTGTTCTCTAACAAAATGATATTTGATCAAAATGTGTTTTGTTTTTGAATGCATGACAGGATTCTTGGAGATGCCGATGGCACTAGTGTTGTCATAGAATATGGGAATAGGCTCACTGAATTGTACTTGAAGATCTTGCAAATTTTGTTTCATCCAAAGGACTTGAGTACAACATGATGCTACTGCAATGTATTCTGCTTCCGCTGTAGATAACGAGATTGAAGTTTTCTTTTTGCTCAACCATGATATGAGACAACCACCTAGATAGAATGTTGCTCCACTAGTACTCTTACGATCATCAACGCTTCCTGCCCAATCTGCATCTGTAAAGGCTTGAATAATGAGATTGTTACCCTTGGGATACCACAAGCCATATTCTTCTGTGCCCTTTAGATATCGAAGAATTCTTTTGACGACAATAATATGTGATTCTTTTGGTGTTGCTTGGAATCTTGCTACTTGTCCAACTGCTTGCATAACATCTGGCCGAGAGGCTGTTACATATAGAAGACTACCAATCATAGATCTGTACAACCTCTGATCCACATCCTTAGATGAGTCATCTATGCTCAATTTGCAACCTGTTACCATCGGAGTAAGGACGGGTTTGCAACCTTCCATTTTGAATTTCTTGAGCATTTCCTTGATGTACTTGGCTTGATATATAAATATTCCTTTCTCTTGTTGAGATATTTGAAGCCCTAAGAAGTATGTCATCTCACCAAGTAAAGACATCTCAAACTCACTTTGCATCTTTGTAGAAAAGTTCTTACTTAGTCAATCATCATTGCTACCAAATATTATATCATCCACATATACCTCAACAATTGTTAAATTATCTTTATCTATTTGTACATAAATATTGCTATCAACAGTACCTTTCTTGAACCCTTGTTGATGTAGATATCCATCAAGACGAGCATACCATGCTCTGGGAGCCTGCTTGAGGCCATATAGAGCCTTCTTTAACCTATAGACATAGTCTTCTTTTTGTGATAGTAGAAAACCTTCAGGTTGTTTGATGTAAACTTCTTCTTCTAATTCTCCATTCAGAAATGCTGACTTAACATCCATTTGGTAGACTTTGATTTTTCTTGAACATGCATAGGCAAGAAACATTCAGATGGCTTCCATTCTGGCAACTGGTGCAAATGTTTCGTCGAAATCAATTCCTTCCACTTGTGCATAGCCTTTGCAAACCAATCTTGCTTTGTTTCTGGTAACCTGCCCATCTTCATTCAATTTGTTCCTGAACACCCATTTAGTCCCAATGACATTTTTATCTTTTGGTTGTGGAACTAATTCCCAGGTGTTATTCTTCTCAATTTGATCCAATTCTTCATTCATAGCTGCTACCCAATGTTCATTCTGGCTGGCTTCCTCAAAAATACTAGGCTCAAAGGTTGCTAGAAAAGCAACGTGAGCTTGTTGTGATGAATGAAGCTGTCAACCTTCATTTATGTCACCAATGATTTGATTTGATGGATGGCTCTTTTGAATCCACTCTTTGTTCTCCTTGGAGGAGCTTCTTGTTGTTGTTATGGTATATCTTGATGATCATTGTTTACTTCTTCCTTGTTGATAGTTGCTTCTTGTTCTACAATTTTATCTGTGTCTTTTTCAGCCTCTGTCTCAAGTTTCAAAGATTCTAGATCCTCATCATTATTCGCTAGAACACCATCTTCGTCAAATGTAACATTTATGCTCTCCACTATTTGTTTTCGTCTTAGATTATAACATTTATAGGCCTTTCTTTTGCGTGAGTAACCAACAAAGATACCTTCATCAACACGTGATTCAAACTTACCCAAATTTTGATCTTCTCTTTTGATATAACATTTGCTTTCGAAGATTCTGAAATATTTTACATTAGCTGGTTTTCCTTTCCATAATTCATATGGGGTCTTGTTGCAATTATTTCTGAGAAGACTTCGGTTGATAATGAAGACTGCCGTATCAATTGCTTGAACCCATAATTTTTCATCCAATTTTGAGTCCTTCAACATTGTTCTACCCATTTCCTGTACAGTTCTATTCTTTCTTTCAGCAACTCCATTTTGCTGAGGTGTTCATGCTGTTGAAAATTTCCTTTTTATTCCATTTTCATCACAATATTGCTGAAATAATTTGGAAGTGAATCCTCCACCATTATCTGATCTTAAACACTTTATTTTCAAATCAGTTTCATTTTCAACCAACTCCTTGTAGATCTTAAAGCACTCAAATGCTTCAGATTTTTTCTTTAGGAAATTGACGCTTGTCATCTTGGTATAGTCATCTATCATTAAAATGAAATATAATTCTCTGTCTAAGCCTTTTGTTCTCACAGGACCACATAGATCAGTATGTATCAATTCCAATGGATGTGATGAAAAGTGTTCTTTTGTTTTAAATTGGAATTTTGTCTGCTTGCCATGCCAACATGCCTCACATAGTGTGTTGGAAGGTTTTGAGATTTTTGGCATTTCTCGTACTGCTTCCTTTTTGCTTATCCTAACAAGATTGTCAAAGTTTATGTGACCCATTCGTTTGTGCCATAACCAAATTTCATCTTCTTTAGCTAGTAAACATGCTTTAGTTGATTCATCCAGAACATATATGTCGTTTGGAGCTTGACTTGCTGTAGCCACAATTTTACCATACCTGCCTTTCCTGATTTCACATTTTGTGGAGTTGAATATCATTGTGTGTCCTTGATCACACATTTTTCCAACACTGAGCAAATTGTGATTCATGTTTTCGACCAATAGAACATTCTTGGCTATAACATCTTTTCTTCCGAGAGTGACGGTACCTGATCCTATAACATTTGAAGATCCATCATTTCCAAAGGATATGGTTCCATCCTTCTTCTCTTTCAGAGATACAAATTTCCTTCTATCTCCAGTCATATGCGTTGAGCAACCGCTGTCAACATGCCACACATCTTTCTTTTTTTGAGCCTTGAGAGCGAGAGCACAATTATCAATCTTCTTCTTCTTCCATGTTCGTTCATTCTGTGGCTTCGAACATTCTTCTGGAGGATTTTCAAGTCTGCAGTCTCTGGCTATGTGCCCAAAGTTCTGACATTTGTAACATTCCATATTATTTCTTAAATTTTCAAATCTATTGATGTTTTTTTGAGCCCAAGGAGGTTCATATTTGAAGAATCTCTTGGAATTGTATTGGTTCATAGGGTACGTGCGACATTATATAGCTTTATGACCAAATTTTCCACATGAATAACAATAGCCATGAAAAATATGTTGGTACCTGGATGAAAATATTCATCGAGGAATCGTCTTTCAAGGATGTGCTTGCGAATCTTGTCCAATGAAGTCTTCATGTATGTCAGATCTCATAGGTTCATTGTATTTTGTTGTAGAAGGTCCTGCTTCTTCTTCTTTGTAACCGAGGCCAGTTTTGTCGTTGTAAGATCGTTGATTGTTGATGAGTTCTTCCAATGCCCTTGAGCTGTTGGCATAGTTTTGGACAGTTTTTCCCTTCTTCACTTCCTTACGCAGCGAGACTACTTCGACTTCTAATGCTTCCCTTTCTTGGTTGCTTTCTTCCAACTTCTTTTGAAGTGACTCTTCAATACATTTGTGTTCTTCAACCTCAATTTTGAGACCTTGAACTTGTTCTTCGAGAGTGTTGGAACAGATCTTCTCATCATTGAGCTCTTTTATAAGCTTGATTGCCTCCTCATAAAATTCTTCTATGGTCAACCCTTCTTCTTCATTGTTTGATACTTCTTGTTTATTGTGCTTGGCCATAAACAATACTTTTTCATTGGCTTCTTCTTTGCTGTCACTTTCTTCATCGAATGAGGAGCTATCTTCTTTATAGACAAAGTTCCTTTTGGATCCTTTATTTTTGCCTTGCTTGTTGAATTTCTTAAAGCCTTTCTTTCCTTTTGAGTTGCCATCACTTTTATTTGGACATTTTGCTACAAAATGCCCAACCTCACCACAACTAAAACATATCAATGGAATTTTACCTTTGAATTTTCCCTTACCAGGTTTTATTTTTCTCGTAAAGTAAGCATATTCTTCATCTGAAAGAGCTTCTCCATCATCTCCCTTTTCTTCACACTTGCAGGTGCATGTCATTTCAATTGAATGTTGTTTGTCCTTATTGGTTTTCTTAGATGCAACAAACGCAGTTTCTAGATTTGAAGTACCCTTTTCTTCATCAAGTCTCATTTCATATGCTATGAGAAGTCCATGTAATTATTCCTTGTTGAGGTTGTCCAGATTTTCACTGTATTCTAAGACCGATACCTTTGGGTTGAATCTCCCTGGTAACGTTCTAAGAATTTTCCGTATAATAGTCTTCTCATCAACTGACTCTCCCAATCCTTCTAGAGTATTGGTTATTTCATCAATGTATTGGAATTATGTAGCAATGTTGCAATCTTCTTTCATTTTGAGTTGCTCAAATTTTGCTCTATAGATTTTAAGCTTTGCTTCTTTGACATTTGAGTCACCTGCATATATATTCTCAAGCTTGTCCCATACATTTTTGGCGGTTTTACAACCCAACACCTTATGATAAGAAGATTCAATAAGTCCATTGATAATAATATTCTTTGCTTTTGCATCATTTACCAAATTCTTCTTACCTTGTTCATCCGCGGTTGATGTAAATCCATTTTGAACAGTGTCCCATACTTCGTAACCTTGCGCCAAGAGATAGACCTCCATTATTCCTTTCCAGAGTGCATAATTATTTTCATTGAATAGAGGTACACCATTCTTGGTATGCTCCATGACCTCCTTCCAGCTGTTAAACTGCTATTGAAGGAACCAAGCTCCGATACCAATTGTTGGAAATACTAAGAGGGGGGGGGGTGAATAAGTATTTCTTTCAATTAGAGCATTAGTTAATCTTCAATTATTATCAGTGTTTGTACAATGATAGCAGCAAACAAGAGGAACAAAAATGCACAAATTTTTTAAGGTGGAAACCCACTCCGGGACAAAAACCACCTAATGCTTTTCTAATAATTCTTTTCAACTCCAATTGAAAATAAAGCTCCAACTTCCTAGAATCTAGAAAAGCATTCTTCTCCATCTCCCACTGGATGGATGCTTCAACACCCGAGATTCTTCAGTAGTCACTGAACGGATGCCCCAACACCCAATGAGCTACAACTCACTGCCAACACTGCCTCTTCTACCCTTGGCAGATAGATACTAGTACAATTTGTACAATAATGTATTTACAATGAATAAGTACGATTATACCTTTACAATGATTGTATGCAGTGCTGCCCACTTGAAGACTTCATATGATGAAATTCTTACTGCTATTATGCACCTTGGTTGCTGCTTTTGTCATGCTACCATCTGTTGCACCTTGATTTTCTTTTCTGCCGTAGAAAGTCTGGTCCTTTGCAACCCTTGACAACACATGATCTAGCTTTTTCTTACCTTTTAGGAGCTCGATATTGAATCTGGTGTATCTCTGTCATTTCAGATCCTCAATATCTGATTTTTGGTCCTATAGTAGTCCTCTAAGTCATATTTCCAATGCCACAGGTCTGACTCAATTTGGATTCTTGAAGAGAGAGTTATACCCAATCTCTCACAATGCCCTAATTATGGACTATTTCAGGAGAACGCACTTGTACGGCGTGAAACATGTCACTATTTCTTCATTTGTTTCTAAAATTGATAGAGTGAAAATTAAAGACTATGCACTATCCGTCACTTTTTACTGAATTCTAATCTGATACTCAGAGAGAGAGTTATGACGAATTTACCAAGGTCACTTCTTTGAGATGAATTTCAGGAGCCTACAAAAACCCTGACTTACACAGATCATATCTCCAAAAATATTGCGCACTTTGATCTGAAATTTTTACTGCAGCTTCCTCAGGATTTCGGCTTCTCCTCATAACAATTTCAGCTTCTAAACCTTCGTAGGAAAAAAATTAGAGCGAAAATTCTAAGATGACCTGTTTCAGATGGCCGAATCCCTTGCATAAGGAGGAAATGAAGATCACAATTTATATGAATGCTTAAGTTGAGAGGGGCTTCAACAAGTTAACGTGGGAGGGATTTTAGGAGCATAAAAAATATTAATTATGACTTTTCAATGACCCATGCCCCAACCCCATGGGTTTTTAGCCCACTAACTGGGGGTATAAACTTCAAACATGAATATCTCTCAAACCGTAAAGAATTACATGGTGTGCCATATATCAACAGAAACATATCAACAAGTAGAAACCATCAAAAGAATTATTGACCCGGAATATATTAATTTTGTAGGTCAAAAATCCCATGAAATATTGGGTTAGCCCCTGGTGCTGCTTGGGTTGACATCAATGACAACCGCTGATCAACAGTTAAACAAGAAGGTTTGGACTTAAAGAAGAAAAAAAAGCCTTTATCGCAGCTCGCCAAGACTTTGCTAAGGATGAGGCACCTACTCCTCAGGCCCCTGCAGATGATGAGGTTAAACCATTCCTACAGGCATGTATGAAGCTTCTGCACAACCAAAGGGCCGTAGAAAACCTCCAAGCTTTGATAGATAACTGCAAAGAAAAGACAACCCCAGCTATGGAAATTAAGTATGTACACAAACTCTATAAGCATAAGAGACGCACTGGTAGGGAGATTCGGTTAACCATGCAGATTGGTGACTATGAGATGGATCAAGTTATTCTGGACCTAGGCTCAGATGCAAGCATACTACCTAAGAAAACCTGGCTACTAATGGGAGAATCTAAGTTGGAATGGTCCACTATCCAGCTGCGCATGACTAATCAGCAGAAGATCATACCTTTAGGAAGGTTATCAAAGATTGTGGTAGACATCGCAGGGGTCAAATTTTGGGTTGATTTTGAGGTCATTCAGATTGTAGAAGATGCAGACCCCTAGCTTGCGCTCCTAAGATTGGACTGGGCCATGGCGATGTAGAATTACAATTGGAAGGAATAAGCTCAGGTTGCAGCTAGTGCGCTAAGAGCGCAAGAGGTATGCTCCAAGCGCAGAGGTGTGCTAGGAGCACAGGGGTACACTGAGCACACCCAGGGTGCAAAAACTAGCCGTTGGAATAGTCAAGTCAGGTAAAAAGAAAAAATTACCGTTGGTTGGGATGGTGGCCGACATTTTATGAGGCGATTTCTGGAGGTTTTTTACCATTTACTTGATGGTAAGTTCCACGTGAAGTCTACCCTATAGTTGGGTGATTTCCAAAGCTATAAAATAGGTGGTATAGAGTAGACAAAGGTTACGTATCGCTTGAATCGCTCGTACTTGGAATGTTTGTCTTGAAAAAAGTTGTGCTGTAAGAATTTCTGTGCCTCTAGCGTCTCTTTCCTGTCTAAGCAACCTGCTCCCTCGGACAGTAGAAATCTTGAGTTTTTCTTTCGCACCAGGATGACGGCTACGAATCCTGCTGAACCCTCGGAACCAGTAATCTTGGCAGAACTGGGCACTAAGGAAGTGGTGGAAATTAAGTCTGAGGCTGAAGAATTTTTCTCCACCCCAGTCAATAGGAAGGGCAAGGAAAAAGCAGAAGACTCCGAGAAACTCTCGAAACCTGTGAAATGGGTTAAGGGGAAACCTCATGCTTCTTTGTAGAATGTAAAATCCCCGAAGGTGACACCCCAGGCGCGAGCTTCTTAGGAGGAGGCCCAACCCGCCGGACCGATCAACTGGTTACCTCCCTTCGTTCGGCCGCGCAAGACCTCGACGTGTATGTCAAAGAACCTCGATGGTTTGATCACTTATATAAAGATGCTGTTGGCCTCAGGAGAAGTCCCTATCATTGGTGACCCTGTTGGGAAGCTGCATGAGATCAAATGTGACGATCATGACTTGGCCAGTATGGAGGCCTTCCCTGAGCTGGCGCTTGAATTATATCTTGACACGATTTAGGAAGACAATGGGATCAAAATTATTCCTCAGCACTGGGTGCATGGATTGGCCAAGTCTAGGCTCATGAACTTGCTAAGGATGCCTCACTTCAGTCGCTACAATGGTATAGACTGGCTAACTCGACAGTTGCTTGCCCTAATTCATGATGGCTTCCTGTGGATCTAGGATAGGATCCCCATCAACACTGCGCTGGTTCACAAAATTACTGGACTTCCCATGCATGACCCCAACCCTCTAGAGCACGTGGGTAAAGTTATGAGGCGGAAATGGCTGAGTATGTGCACAAGACCTACCATGTGGAGCGCAATACTCGGGCTTTTATAATCAATTCTATCAGTGACCAAGGCACACAGCTAGGCATGATGTTTCTGGCGAGAAAAATGATGAGAAAATGTCAGGTCTCCTCTGTCCTAGCCTATGTAATTCAGTTAGCAGGACAATGCGGGAAAGGGGTATGTTTTAACTGGGGCCAGTATTTGTGCGATGAGTTTCTGACTAATGTTGATGAGTCCCAGGAGTAGGGCCACACCTTTTGTTATTCCTAGTTATTGTTCCTCATAGTGTTGGTTACTGGGGAAGCCCCTAAGGAGTCAGTCCTTCCTAAACTTACCCCGGACATGTGCGAAGGGGCTCGCTATGCACACTTGTGGGATTCTAAGTACCTGCAACATCTCAAGGTCAAACAAGTTTTATGGGTCCTCTTTTAGAGTAGCTTGGCTACAGCCGTTAACTCCCGAACATGGTTTTCCCCTGTCGTGTATGACATATGCAAGGATATTTCTACATTTCAGATCACTATGCACAACGTCTAGATCAAAGAACACAAGGATAAAGCCTATACTTCACTCCCTTATATGGTGGTGGAAGAAGAAATTCACAAAATCATTGCCCTTGTAGAAATTATATAACTGATATGTTATATGTCTAAGATTCTCCTGATCATACACTATTTGACTTCATGCACAATACATAATCTATTCCACCATTGATCATTACTTGCAGAAATTAAATCAATTGCATGCACACATTGAAACCATAAAAATTCACACATATGAACACAGTGTTTTAACGGGAAAGCCTGAAGCTAAAAACCCCAATTATATGTATATAATATATGTCATATATATCATGTAACAATCCTCATACAAATCTGATCATATCAAGCTCTTAGTACAATACAATCACTACACACTAATCAGGCCCAATCTAGCAAATCCATGCACCGATCTTTGCCACCTGCTAGCCTGCCTCTACTGCGCAATCCCTACTGAATATTGGCCCTGAATTAACTCAAATTGGTCCAGCCTTGCTCACGCAATCCTCATTGGCATCTCCAATCACTGGGTGTTGGAAATCATGCCACACTATAGTCACAACTGATATTCAACCTGCTCTATGTCGGTCCCTGCCTCTCCCATGGTCTTTCGAAAGCATCACATCTGTAGTTAGCGATGTATTCTTCAGTTGATTAATGAGTTATTATTTAGTGAATTAATTAACTAATTAATTCACACCACTCTCACTGGTGTATCAATCAGTTAGACTAGATACAACTAGCTCAACTGAGTCTAACTGAGTTAAACTAAATACAACTCCACCAACTACTTCTCCAACTCCACCAAACTCTGTCACATGAGTTCTAACTGAAGTCCTCCATGCAATAGCTCCAGTAAACCCTCGGGAATAGTGTAATTCATACCTTCGTATCACGTGACACATACGCACATAGCGAAGTTCTCCAAAGAATAAGATAATGTTTATAGTCCAAATATTATTAAGAGCTAATAATATTAGAGCATATCTATTTTTAGGCTGGCAATATAAAAAATAGATTCACGCCCAATGTGTCTAAAAATAGAAGTCCATCTATTTTTCCAACTTGACCAACCATCCACAAATAGCATCCTGCAACTCATAGAATATGATCGACATGTCTAAAAATACACTTGCGCCAAAAATAACATGCGGGCCCACTTAGTGAAGGTGACTCTTTTTACTAAGCTCATCATCTTGTTGCAATATCAACACTCCCTCTAAAAAATATAGGGATTATCTGCCACCCTGATCCTGCCCCTGTGGTATTCAAATTTGCTCCTGGTGAGCGCCTTCGTCAAGATATTAGCATCCTGATCCTCTGTAGGAATGTAAGAAAGTAACATGATCTTCCACTGCACGCAATCTCTGATATGATGATACCGGATGTAAATGTGTTTAGATCTATCATGAAATACTGGATTAACCGAGAGTTTGATGCAACTCTGATTATCACAATATATCACAGTAGGATCTAAGTGTGAACCGAACAACCCGACCAGGATCTTCCTCATCCATATAGCCTCGCATGCAGCCAAACTTGCTGCCATGTACTCAGCCTCCACTGAACTAAGTGCCATGGATCTCTGCTTCCTACTGTACCAAGAAAATGCTGTCGACCCGATACTAAAAATCCCCCCAGATGTGCTCTTTCTGTTTGTTGGGCTCCCTGCCCAATCTGCATCCGTGAAGCCATGCAGCTTCACCTCATCTGACCATCTGTACCATAATCCATATCCCGATGTGCCTCTGATATATCTCAATACATGCTTCCCCACCTTCCAAAATAGCTTGGTAGGCTTAACCATAGCTTGTGAAAGCTGGTTAATAGCATAGCATATTTTCGGTCGTGTATTGACTAGATACATGAGCAAACCAACCAACTGTTGATAAACAGTAGCATCCACTACCTCTGCCAATGTAGCATCCTCTTTCCTCCAACCACCAGGAAGAGGAGTGTCGATAGGCTTGCAGCCATGAATGTTGAAATTCTCCAGTATCTCCCAGGCATACTTGCCTTTAGACACAAACAATCCATCACTGCGCTGCCAGATTTCCAATCCCAGGAAATAATGAAGGAGGCCCAAGTACTTCATCTCAAACTATTTTGCAAGATCAACCTTGCATCATAATATCAAATGTTCATCACCCATCAAAATCAAATAATCTACATAAATTAAAATGATCAGCAACTTACCCTCCACCAAAATCTGGTATAGGTTTAGATTCGCCTCACTCTTGGTGAATCCAAGACTGGTGGAATAACTGTCTATCCATTTGTACTAAGCACGAGGTGCTTGTTTCAACCCATACAACGCTCTTTTGAGCCTGCACACATGCGACTCGCTGCTGAAGATCTCAAAACCTTCGGGCTACTCTATGTACACCTCCTCCTCAATGACTTTGTTGAGGAACACAGTCTTCACATCCATCTAATGAATGTGCCATCCCATCTGCGCTGAGAGAGCAAGGATGCTCCGTATGGAAGAATACCTTGTGACAGGTGCAAAGGTTTCCTCATAGTCGATCCCCTCAATCTGTGAGAAGC
The DNA here is from genome assembly GCA_034641835.2 of Pinus albicaulis. Lineage (NCBI taxonomy): Eukaryota > Viridiplantae > Streptophyta > Pinopsida > Pinales > Pinaceae > Pinus > Pinus albicaulis. Next base: position 88,732,172 of record CM076577.1, read on the forward strand.
CCCGGGCAACAAATCTTGCCTTTTACTTCTCGATGCTCCCATCAGCAGCTTGCTTCACTTTGTAGATCCATCTCGAACCTACCACTGATTTCCCTTCCAGCCTTGGGACAATCTCCCATGCACTTTTTCTGACAATCGAATCATACTCTTCCACCATGGCATCTACCCATGCAGGGTCCTCCACAGTTTCCTCGAAAGAGGATGGTTCTGTCACAATACACTTGCTCATTAGAGCCATGTATCCAGTATATCGGTCAGGTGACTGTCTCTGTCTGCGTTGTGATGTAGGTGCTCCTACAATCTTCTCTGCATCAAGATTCAGTCGCTCAGCTTTTGTAGTGCACTTCCGCCCTTTGATGGTTGGTGCGGCATGAGTGGTTTCTTCCACTCCATGAACCTCTTCTTGTGGCTGATCCACATCCTGAGGCTCATCCTTAGGAACTAATATCTCCTCATCTGCATGCAAGTGTGGCTCCCTCTCAAGGGAACACTTCATGGCTTTCTCCTCATGAAATTTGATATCCCGTCCCACAACAGTCTTCCGACTGTCTGGAAAATACACACGATATTTGTGGGGTGTTTATATGTACCCCACAAATATCCCAACCTCTGCGGTTGGCTCCAGCTTCTTCCTGGCATCCTTCGTCACATGAATGTAAGCAGGTGAGCCAAAATTCTTCAAATGAGAAATATCAGGCTTCTTACCAGAAAACGCCTCCTCGGGTGTACTCATGCCAAGTAATCTGTGAGGACAACAGTTTTGCATATAAACCATAGTATTGCATGCCTCAGCCCACAAGTGTATGGGAAGGCCCTGATCATGCAACATTGCCCTTGCAGTACCCACCATCGTTCTGTTCTTTTGCTCCGCGACCCCATTCTGCTGTGGGTTATGAGGCGCTATGAGCTCTCTTCGAATTCCTTTTGCGCTGCAAAAGTATTTGAATTCTCCAGAGATGAATTCACCACCATTATCGCTCCTAAGAGCCTTCACCTGCTTCCCCGACTCTTTCTCAACCAGTGCCTTGAACTCACAGAACTTTGAGTATGTCTCGCTCTTCTTTTGCATGAAGAAGATCCAGCACTTACGAGAAAAATCATCAACAAAGATCACATAATACATGTGCTTTGCTGTAGAAGCTACTGAGAAAGTTCCACACACGCTTGTGTGAATTCTCTCAAGGATCATCGTGGGATTACTATCCTTCTCATGAAAGGTGGATTTCACAAATTTTCCCAAAGTACATCCCTTGCAATGATCTGACTACGCAAGTGTACCTTTGGGAAGCCCAGTAGAAATCTGCTGCAAAATTTTCAAAGCACCATGGTGAAGATGGCCCAATCTCCTGTGCCATAGCTTGCCCTCATCCCGGTTCACCACTCCTTATGCCTTGCCTGCCATTGTTGTGTAGCCATATACTTGCAACTGATAAAGGTTCTTAACTCGAACCCCTATCCTCCGGGTTTCACCAGTTTCCTTACTGCGCAGGAAAGCCTTTCCCTCGCTAAAGACAACATCATATCCCTTGTCTTCCAACATCGCCACAAAGTTCAGATTCTTCTTCAATCCTGGAACATGCATGAAATACTTCAAGATGAAAGGTTTTCCAGACTCCCTCTCAAAGGAAATGGTCCTGATAACAGTCGCACTGTATCTACCATCATCGCCCATCTCGATGTGCACTCCAAGATCCTTCTCATCCAGATCAGTAAAAAAATCTGTCTCTGGTCATATGGAAAGATGCACCACTGTCAAGAAACCACACTAAACCCATCATACTTGAGACCAAGCATGCGATCAGTGAAAAATCCAGCTCAAACTATGAGGCTAAAGCCTCCCCAGCTGCAGATCCAGCAACCTGCTTATTTTTCTTCTTCCGTGGACAATTAGTGGCGTAATGTCCGTGTTGGTGATAGTGAAAGCACTTCACCTTGGACATGTCCTACTTCTTGCCTTTCACACCGGATTGAGAAGTATTCTTCTTTCTCTTCCCCTTCCTTTCTTTGGCAGCCAAAGTGCAATTTTCTTCATCTTCATTCTTCGATGAAGATCCATCCCTGGTACTCCGCCTTATATCCTCCTGCACAAGATCCGACCAAAGTCGCTCCCATCCCAGCAGTTTCTGCCGACCATTGACAAAGTCCTCATAGGAATGCCAACTCTTCGAAAACCCAAGGAGAGCCAAGCTCACCAAGTCCTCTTCATAAACAGTAACTCCCACACTTCCCAGCTCATCCCTACACTGGACAAAATTTGTGAGGTACTTGGGTATACTGTCACCTTTCTCGATTTTTATTTTCCTGAGCTTATCCTTGAGAGCCAACTTCCTCTGGTCGCTATTGCTTTGGAACAAGTCTGTCAAAGCTTTCCACATCAAGAATGGAGAATATTTACCATGAAGGCTGGACACTATGTGATCCTTCACACCTTCCAATAGAATTCTTTGACATTTTTCTGTCTTCTTTTGCCATGCATCAAGTGCGGCAGCATCGCTAAAAGTAGGTTTTGGAATTTCTGCATCTATGAACTCCTTCAACCCATTATCCTCCAGCACTGCCTCCATCCTATCCTTCCATGCAATATAATTCTAGCTGCCCTCAAGGTAATACTCCAATCGCAATCCGTTGAAAGACATCTCAACTTCGACACCATTAAAACACTATTGCAAATTTGAATTCCACTAGCACAAAACACAACTGCTTCAATGATTTGCAATTGCTCCAATGATCAATATACCTCTGATACCATGTATAAATTATATAAATGATATGTTATATGTCTAATATTCTCCCGATCATACACTATTTGACTTCATTCACAATATAGAATCTATTCCACCATTGATCATTACTTGCGGAAATTAAATCAATTACATGCACACATTGAAACCATAAAAATTCACACATATGAACACAATGTTTTAATGGGAAAGCCTGAAGCTAAAAACCCCAAATATCTGTATATAATATATTTCATAGATATCATGTAACAATCCTCATACAAAGCTGATCATATCAAGCTCTCAGTATAGTACAATCGCTACATACTAATTAGGCCCGATATAGCAAATCCATGCACCGATCTTTGCCACCTACTAGCCTACCTCTACTGCACAATCCCTACTGAATATTGGCTCTGAATGAACTCAAGTTAGTCCAGCCTTTCTCATGCAATCCTCATTGGCATCTCCAATCACTGGGTGTTGCAAATCATGCAACACTATAGCCACAACGGATAGTCAACCTGCTCTTTCACCTACCTCTCCACTAGTCTCCACTGAAATTGTCCATGCACTGTAGTTAACTGATGTATTATTCAGTTGATTAATGAGTTAATATTTAGTGAATTAATTAATAATTAATTCACACCACTCTCACTAGTGTATCAATCAGTTAGACTAGATACAACTAGCTCAACTGTGTCTAACTGAGTTAGACTGAACACAACTCCACCAACTACCTCAATAACTCCACCAAACTCTGTCACATGAGTTCTAATTGAAGTCTCCATGCAATAGCTCCACTTAACCCTCAGGAATAGCGTAATTCCTTCTGTCAGCTCCTGTGCCACATCTGTGCACTTAACTGAAGTGCTCCAAGAGAATAAGATAATGTTTATAGTCCAAATATTGTTAAGAGCTAATAATATTCGACATATCTATTTTTAGACTGGCAATCTAAAAATAGATTCCGCCCAATATGTCTAAAAATAGAAGTCCATCTATTTTCCAACTTGACCAACCATCCACAAATAGCATCCTGCAACTCATAGAATATGATCGACATGTCTAAAAATAGACATAGTCTAAAAATAGAATTGCGCCAAAAATAGCCTGCGGGCCCACTTAGTGAAGGCGACTCTTTTCACTAAACTCATCATCTTGTTGCAATATCAACAGTGCTCTGGCCTCCTAACTAGAATATCGACTTCAAAACTGGTGCGAAGGGCGTCGAAGGAACCAACATATCAAAAGTCACCCCCTCTGTCATCCTCAAGGATACCAGAGGTGCGACCAAGAGTACCAAACAAGACATGGCCGTGGTCACACAAAAGGATGAGAAACAGAAGCAGACCTTTGAGAAGGACATTGAGGTGGAGACTCAGGTAGATTCGCAGCCCGACCTAGGAATAGAAGGACTGGATGTAGGAGGACCTACCTCCCCCCGCAGCACAAAGCGAAAAAGTGCACTTGTCAAAACACCCCGCAAGAAGTAGTGCTCCCAGTGGATGATGCATGACAAGACTATCACATTGACTAATGGAGATCTTGAAAAAATCACTGATGCGGTCATTCTGGCCACGGAGGACAGATGGGTAGCCTTAGAGGAGTCGTAGAAAGCTGCGGACGACACAATCCAGGTTGAGCTCCAGGTGCTACAGATGAAGACAGATACATTGCAGACTACTGCGAAGCACGCAACACTCGAAAATGTGATTCACCAAATTTGCACAGATGTTACCACATAGATCCCGACCACAACTGCTGGGTGTAAGAATTACACTTAAGCAAACTCCTCAACTCTTAATTTTTCAACCCGGGGGATTCGTAAACTTAGAGACGAAGCACAGGCAATGCCAGAGATGGTATGAATCTTGTATGAATCTTTCTAATGTAAATCCCTACCTTCTTAAAGGAAAGATTGCAGAATCAAATCAAAAGAGAAAAATGCAACTTGAACCATCAAAAAAATAATCTAAGACTGGAACGAGAAAGTATGCTTTTGCAAAAGAGAATTAAAGATAAAAGGCAATCACTTCAGCTAATGGTTGTTTAATCTACTGAGTGTGTATTCTCCTTTAGCAGAGAAATCTTATTAGTCTCATTAGATGGGCCCTTAACCTACTTCCTAAAATATTTCCTTCTTGCATTATCTGTCATGCACTAGTGCAGGATCAGAGAGTTATGTAGAAGGTATAAATTGTGTCTTTACTGAAGGCTTTTTAATTCATGCAAGGGCTAAAAATTTTCAAGGTTCAGAGCACTCGGATCCTGTGGCAAGAAACTAGTTCCTGCACTTGATCAGAGCTTCATGCACTTAGCTTTTAATCCTTAAAACAAGTGTTCAATTATTTTAAGTGTTATTTTACTATCAAATCAAATTGCACACATAAAAGTGAATTTTTCTGATTTTAATAAAATGCAGAAGTAAAGAAACAATAATTTATCCTTTCGTAAGTGTTTAAAGAAAGAAATTGAATCACAGAAATTAGATTAAGAAAACTTGTTGCATCACACCAACGTGCACTGGTGCAGGTTTTCTTCTCCTGCTTGTACCAGGCGGTGGAAAACCAAATAAACAGAAATGTAGGAAAACAAAATGTCACACCAACATGCACTGGTGCAGGTTTTCTTCTCCTGCTTGTACCAGGAGGTGGCAAAACCAAATAAACATAACCACAAGAAAAAGGAAATGTCACACCAACGTGCCCGATGTAGGTTTTCTTCTCCTGCTTGTACCAGACAGGAAAATCCAATCTGAAATTATATGCAGGAAATTAATTTGCAAGGAAAGAAAATGTAACTACTTCACATGACAGATCCATTTTCATTAAGACAAGAATGCATGTGCTGAAAATCGAATCACACTTTAGTAATTTAAACACACATTACAGGAAACAGAAAATAGGGTAAACGTGCTGGGTTGGCTGGGCCCTAACCAACCAGCGCATTTCCCTTTTGAAATTAAATGCTTCTCAGTAAACTAGCTAATTCATCAGATTTAAAGAAAAGAAACATAATTTTTTAAACATGAGGCGGAAAAACCTTTTATTAATTTATTGAGGTGAATACATACGTTGATACAATGTCCAACCCAAATTTGGGCGATAATAAAAGACTCGTTACTGCCTATCAACTTCAATCTAAAATCTGCCCCAAAAACTATCCTCCTGGTCCTATTTACACTTTACATTATATAGATCTATTGGCCGAAGGCCAAAACAGATCGTTCAACTAATTCATAACAAAATGCAGAATTTAGTCTCGACCTTCAAGATAAGACAGTTTTGCAAAACTGGCCATAGCTAACCAACTTTCTCCCTTCACGGATTAGTCTTGGCTGCCCTTGAATCATTCTCTGTCGTGGCTGAAATGGCTTAAGATGGGGTGGTGATTGTGGAGGTTCAGATCTGCTGTGAAGATCTTTTGTGCTGGCAATAGTGCAGATCCGATCCTGCACTAAGATCAACGGTCACGATAAGCACTTAACCATCACATAACCTTTGGTGATATCGATTAGTTAAAAAATTGATTTATAAATAAGAAATCATGTGATAAATATTCAATTAATGCTAAATTTAATTAAAACATGAAAAATAAAGGTTTATACTAAATGTGTCACCATGCTTGGACTGGTGCAGGATGAGGGTCAATAAAGGAGGTGAAACAGGGGTAAATGGTTATAATTTAGGAAGGGAAAAGTAGTAAAAAGAGAGAAAATTATGGGGCTAACATCCTCCCATTCCTACATTTTTTTGTGTCCTCACACAACTCTTTACCTCTGCAAAAAAATTCGAAATTTTGAGCGTTCCAGCTCACTCCTGCTCTGGCATACTATCATCAGTCTGCAGTGTTTCAGACTTCATCTTTTTTTTGCTCTTCAATTTCTTCATCACCTTTTTAAGCCGTCTGAAACATTGTGAAGCACGGTACTTCCATACCCTGACTTCTCCTTTCTTCTTTTGGATCTACGCCGTGAACTCTTGCTTATTCTATTCTTTTTCCTCCTGTTTTTTGGCTACGAGTTGCTCTAAATTCTGTACTTGAAGCTTGAGGTCAAGTATCCAAGTAGCAGAAGCTACCGAATCTTCTTTCTTTTCCATCTCAAAAGGGGTTGTGTTTTCTTCATGGACATCAGTATCCGTTGGAGTTTCAGTAAACACTTCTTTTGGCTCTTCTGGTTCGTTTTGTTCTTCTAACTCTTCCAGTTCTTCTTCTTCTTCTTGCTCTTCCGGTTCTTCTTCTTCTCCTTCTACTTCTTCTGGCTCTTCTTCGTCTTCTAACTCTTCTGGTTCTTCTTGTTCTCCTACTTCTTCTGTCTCTTCTTCGTCTTCTAACTCTTTTGGTTCTTCTTCTTCTTCTAACTCTTTCGGTTCTTCTTCTTCCTGTGCCGGTTCTTTTGCCTCTTGTGTCGATTCTTCCTTTTCCTATGTCGGTTCTTCTGGTTCTAGTTCGTCTTGCACTGGTGCAAGTGGGGATTCAACATTCTGTGGGGACTGCGGTTCTGCACCAGGTTCTTCATTCTTTTTCTGGCCCTTAATAAAGTCAGCCAATAGAGTGTCATCTTCTATTTCCACAGATTTTGCTTCGTCCATAAGGAATAACAACAAATCATCTTCATCAGGGGTCTGTTCATGCTCTGGGGGCGTCAGAGGAGTTTCTTTGACAGGTACACCTACTGTCTTCTATTTTTTTGGAGGTGGGCCCTTTTCTTCTGCTGATTTCCTGGTTAGTTTCCTTCTTGCACTGGTGCAAGAAGGACTTCTCTTTACACTTGGACCCTTGCTCAAGCTGGCGGGGGTCTCTGTTTTCTTCTCAGCAGTTGTTTTCTTTCCTGCAGAGGGCTTTTTTCCTAGCTACTTCAGCAATTCCTTCCAGGTCATACCCTTAATTTCCAATTGTTTCTGGACCAAGATTTTGATCAGGCTGTGATGATACAATTTCTTATCGGCCTGGTCCGCCTGTGCTCCCTGCGCGCCCTTGGCCATATTTTATAAACTCTTAAGCAAAAATTAAGTGAAATCCATCCTCCACCGGATGTGTTGGCTGGGTTCAAAGTGTTGCAGCATCCTGAAATGATAGGCAAAGGTGAGGGAGTACCTCCCCTCACAAGTCATGAATTTCTGGAGAATAAAAAGGAGGTCCCGCCATTGTCCCAGCAGGGCATTATGTGGAACTCCTTTCTTCTAGCTTATGTTCATGTCTTTATCAACAACGAAATGCTACCAGCGCTTCCTCTCGAGCTTCTGATTTTTAAAGTACTACACACCAGTGTTCTGTAAGCCCGTTGCTGCTGCTATTGATTTTTCCGTGACTTTAAATCTTGGGGGCCCAATCTTTACACAACCGTTTTTAAAACTCTGTGCGAATTGTAGGGCCACTTCATTGCTGTGCCCATAAAATTTAAGCAAAAATGGAAGAAAGCTTGAGTCTCGTAATAGTGAAAGACTATTGTGAAACTCGACGGTCTGATCTACCTCACTGAGGGACGACGGTTCACATCTAACAAGTGGCATTTTTTCTTTACAGTTATGAATAGTCAAAAAAATTTGCATGAAATACTGGAAAACTTAACTCTTTATAGATAGGGATCAACCATCCACCATCCCTTCTGTGTTATCACTGATCCATCCCACCAAAATAGCCGTAGATGCGCGGCATGTTTAGAATCGTGCGGGATTGGTACTTGCGGCAGTGTGTTTAACGACTAAGTGAGGTAATCACCATAAGTGAAGGACATTTTAGGATCATGGCAGAAAGAGTAATCATATCCAAGCAACGGTTTAAACATTTCCGTATTCCTTTATAGTTAAAAAAAACTTTATCATTTATTAAAAATGATCATGATTCTTAAATAGAAACACTTTGTACTTTAAATAATTTTCTCCTAGTTAATATTATAGCATAAGTACGTTATCAAATAAGTGAAAAAGGCTGCTTGTAAAATTCTATGATGACCACTTCTTATGACATATGCTCAAAAAGTAAATTGTACGCTGTTTCTGTCAAGGTGCATGCTTGCACCGATCTGTTTACACCGCTTGCTGTACTGCTTTGCTAGTACCATTCTGCTTATACTGTTATATAGGACGATATTCTTACACTAGTGCAAGCATATTGTCTAAAAAATAGAACAGAGAATTTAAGTAGAATATAGGCTGGACTTCTAGCATAGCTTCCCTCAACTGATACTGAAAATTTGCTTCGCCCTTCCTTGATGCTTCAGAGCATATTTTTGCTCTTTATGTATGAGATCCTGCAATGAATTCATGGGGGAACAAATAAGTGGGAAAGGGGAAATTTTCATAAAGGGAAGGAATTTTGTTATGGGGACTCCAGGAATAGTACCAAAGAGGGGATAAACAGAAGTGGGATAGGGAAAAAAAATTCAAGGGTAAAGTGGGATTTTTACGAAGCGGGTAAGGTAAATTCAGAATAATGTGGGAAGGTTAATCATTCTGGGATTTAAAGAAGAAAACTAAGGGAATATTACGAAATGGGATGTGAAGAAAGGAAGAAAATTTTCTGGAAGGTCTACCTGCACTAGTGCAAGAAAAAATAACTGCAGCGAGAATTAAGTGTTACTTGAATAAAAATATCCATGCTAATTACCCCAATGTATAAAGGTCTGCTGAACCCGTTTTTACTTAGTGGTTGCTAGCATATCTAATGATCAATAAACATTATCTTTTTATTAGAAATTTTTGATCACCCTGCCAGCAAGTTGGTTTTCAGGTTGACCCTTCTGCAATCATGTCAGCGAACTGATTTTCAAAATTACAGGAAAATATTTTTTCTTTACTTTTTTATTTTTATTTTTTTTATCAAATTTACTTTTTCTTTTGAGAAGAAGAAGAGTTCATGTTTTCAAAAGGTTGGTTTTACTGTTTACCACTACCGTCCCAAATTGCTGTTGGACTTGCTGTGTAAAATCTTTCTTTGTAAGAGGCTGAAAATACTTCTTTAATCTATGCCCATTTACCAAGAATATTGAATCTTGTCCATCAATAGTTTTGACTTCTATTGCTCCATTCTCGAATACTCTGATCACTTCATAAGGTCCCATCCAACATGTATGGAACTTCCCTTTAAAAATTTTAAATACAGAATCATAGAGGAGTACCCAATCACCTGGTTGGAATTGCTTTTTTTGAATAGTCTTGTCATGCCACCTTTTCCGTTGCTGCTGAATTAGGATGTTCTGCTGAACAAAATCTCTGCGAAATTCATCTAACTTATTTAATTGGTGAAGACGTTGTTGTTGTGCCTTGGAGAGATCTAGTCCTAACTGAACTGCAGTTCTGAAGGTTTTAATCTGGAACTCAATCGGTAACAGAACCTATTTGCCATATACCAGCTCATATGGTGTATGTCCTGTGCTATTTATCCAAGTGGTTCTGTATGCCCACAAAGCTTTTGGTAATCTTTCAACCTAGTCTTTCCAATGCATATTGGTTGTCTTTGTAAGAATGGAAGATTCCACCTGGCCATTTTCTTGCAGGTGATACGACATGGATTTCCTGTGCCGGATCTTGTATTGCTCCATCAGACCTTGTACTTGATTAGAAATAAACTACGGACCATTGTCAAAAACAATTTCTTTAGGCACACCAAATCTAGTAAAGATTTTAGAAAAAAGAAAATCAACAACAACTTTTTCTGTAGCAAAAGAAACAACTTTAGCTTCTACCCATTTTGTAACAAAATCTGTACAAACCAAAATATGCATTTTACTTGAAGATGTTGGATTTATTGGCCCTATAAAATCAATAGCCCATTTTTCAAAAGGCTCAATCATAACTTGGGGGCATAAAGGCATTTCATTGGTTTGATTAGGCTGGCCCATTCATTGACAGCTATCACATCATCTGACATACTATTTGGCATCCTTAAACAAGGAAGGCCAAAAGTAACCAGCACATAATACTTTATATGCAGTCCTCTTATCAGCGAAGTGGCCTCCACATGGTTCATCATGAGCAGATTTCAATATGTCAAACACTTCCTCCTCTCTTACACATATACAGATAATCAGATCTGGACCAGTGTAAAAGAGGTCTCCCTGAATCCAGAAATATTCAACACTTTTATAAATAATATTCCGCTTCTCATGAGTGGACAAGTGGGCTGGTGTCTTCCCAGTAACCAAGTCATTAGCAATGTCAGAAAACCACGGAGAATCTGTAGACATAGAAAAAATATGTTCATCTATAAAATAATCATTAACAGGAGTTACTTAACCAGGATTATCTAATCTAGAAAGAAAATCTGCTACAACATTAGATTTCCCTGGTTTATCAACAATAGTGACATCAAACTCCTGTAACAATAGTAACCACCTAGTCACTCTACTGCTTATCAATGGTTTTTTCATCAAATATTTAATCGCGGAATGATCAGTATGTACAAATACTTCATATCATGTAATATAGTGTCTGAACTTATTAATTGCAAAAATCACAGCTAAAAACTCCTTGTCTGTAACTGTATAATTCAATTCAGCGGAATAATTTTTTTTACTAATATAATAAATAGCATAGGATTGCTTATTTTCCTCTTGTCCTAAAGCTGCACCAATAGCCAAATTTGAAGCATCGGAGGAAATGTGAAAAGGCAGGGACCAGTTTGGACCTCGCAAAACTAGTGCCTGTACTAACTTTTCCTTCAATGTTTCAAAAGACTGTTGGCAAGCCGTGGACCAAGAAAATTCACTATCCTTAGCTAGAAGTCAGAAAAGTGGAGTAGCTATCTTTGAAAAATTTTCAATGAATCTTCTATAGTAACCAGCATGTCCTAGAAAACCTCTTACTTCCCTTTGAATTTTGGGTGCAGGAAGGTTCAGAATGATTTCAATCTTTGCTAGATCAACCTGGATACCTTTGTCAGAAATAAAATGGCCAAGCACCACTCCCGATTTTCACATTAATCTACATTTCTTATCACTCAAAGAGAGATGGGCTTCCTGACAATGAAGAAGTACTTTCTTCAAATTTTTGAGAGCTTCCTGAAAAGAATCACCAAACACATAAAAGTCATCCACATAAATTTCTACAAATTCTAGATCAGCAAATGTAGCCAGGACTGCCCTTTAAAAGGTAGCCGGGGAATTACATAAACCAAAGGGAAGCACTTTGTAAGAAAATGTCCCACATGGACATGCAAAAGTAGTTTTATCCTGATCTTCGGGTGCAATCTGTATCTGGTTATAACCACTGAAGCCATCCAAAAAGGAGAAATATTTCTTTCCTACAAGGGTATCAAGCACCTGATCAATGAAAGGGTGAGGGAAGTAATATTTAAGAGTGGCTTTATCCAATTCTTGATAATCAATAAAAATACGCCATCTTCCATCTTTCTTAGGTACTAGTACTAATGGAGAGACCCATTGACTGTCGGAAATAGGATAAATAAAACCAACATCTAAGAGTTTATGTACTTCTTCCTTCACAATGTCTCTTAGGGTTGGATTCATTCACCTTTGAGGTTGTCGAACAGGTCGAGTTCCTTCCTGAATATAGATGTGATGTGTACAAGTTTCAGGAGGGATACCCTTCATATCTTCATAGCCCCAAGCAAAGGCACTAAGATGGTTTTGCAACAAATTCACAATCTACTCTTCTTGTGATGAGTCCAAATATGAACTAATATGCAAGGATTTAGCAGGGCTAATCTCAACAAGAGTGGTATCAGGCTCAAGAGTACTTAAGGGAGTGGTCAAATGCAGTGGTACAGAAGAATGAGAATCATGATTTTTTTGAAAATCTAGGTTAAAAATTTGGCTCAAAGGCTCATAATTAGACATAATGTCTAGATTATTCAAGAAATATTGAATCTCATCTTCTTGTGAAGACCCATTATAATGATGAATAAGGGAAATAGACTGAATCTCCTCATCACTGCTTTGATCCAACCATAAGGTATCTTGAAGGTCCTGAATGGATCTGGCAGGGGGGTATAAGGTAAATTTCTTCCTAGAATCTCCATGTGAGATATACGTATCACTGGAACGATATCCAATATATGCATAAGCTGTAGCAAGCCATGGTCGACCCAAGATCAAGGGATGTCCTCCTACTGGGTTCTTTGGCTCAAGCACAATGAAATTAACAGGATATTCCCAAGAATCTAATGAGATGATCACATCGTCCAATACTCCTTCTGGCTTAATTTTAGATCTATCTACTAATTCAAGCACAGTCGGAGTAGGGCGAAGATGAGATAACCAAATTTTATCCATGGTTTTCTTAGTCATGACATTAATGGCTGCCCCCAGGTCTATAAGAAAAATATAGACAAGGACATTACCAATCTGAACTGAGAAATAGGGTTTCCGGGATCAATATATTTTTCCACAGACACACATCCCCTCATCAACTCTACTGTTCTACCAAAAAATTGAATGGTTCGGGGTTCCAATCTCTTCCTCTTAGGTTTCTTGAGACAGATTTCCTTAATAATCTTGGTAAAAATGGGGATCTCTTTGATGGCTTGAAGCAAAGGTATCTTAATGAAAATATTCTGAAGCTCAGATGCCAAACTAGTCTCAGAAATAGGCTCACTCATTTTCATTACTAACCTCTCTAGGAAGGGAGGCTGGTTGGAAGAAGATGGCAAGGATTCAGAGGGTGAGGGCTACTTAGTGACAGCTTTCAGAGAATGGTTGAGAGTTTCCTCTTCTCCTTTCTCTTCAACGATCACCATAGGTTGCTTCTGATTTTTTGATGTTACAGTCCTTCTCGATCTTAATTTAATATCGTGAACCCCAACTGGAATATACTAGTATTCGAATGGTAAAGGTGGGTTTGTTACGTAGATCATTTTCACTGCTTTATTATGATTAGTATAGGGCATAGGTTGAGCAGGCAACTAAGGAGGTCGAAAGGGTGGAGGTAAAGGCAATGGTGGAGTGGACTGACTCGAAAGTTGAGGCATTGAATAAGTTCAATGTGTAGATGGGTATGACTGCATAGGTGGCTGGTAGGAATATGGAGAATGAGTTGGCCCTCTCCAACCTTGTTGCCATGGCTGAGAAGGTTGCCCATACTGATATTGATCCCCATACTGCCACTGCTGATGAGACTTAGGATAAGAATATGCATGCGAATTATAACCAAAATAGTGTGGAAAAAATTCAGAAGCCATACCTATACCTACCTGAGGCCAATTCCTTCTTGCTCCCATAGCATTCAAGTATTCAGCTTCAGGCTGCCCCCCTATAAATACAGCTTTAAGTCCTAGAATAGAGGGACATTTTTCTGTGATATGGTCTTCTGCAAAAATAACACAATTATTAGTTTCTTTCAAATTAAGAGGACACTCTTTAGGGGGTTGCTTGTCTCTACATTTAGGACATAAAATAAATAATGACTATTCTTCCTTTATGAGTTTCTGCTGAAATTTTAAAGAGTCTAACTGTTTGGTAACAGTGTTCATTATAACAATTTTCATGTTTTCCATTTTATTTTCTATTCCAATAATCATAGCATCAGTAGATTCAATTTTTCTATTTCTATTTCGAGTTCCTCTACTGGATCTGTACTGGTTTCTTGAAAATTTCTGGCATAATTTACAAATTTGATCAAAAGTTTGCTGAGAAATATCACCTTGTCCTAACAGATTCAAATTATTTCTAGCATTATCTGTAAGTCCTCTTAAGAACAAGGTTCTAATAGTATTGAGATCAAGCTTAAGTTTTGACCTTTGTAAAATATACAGAAATATTTCCAAATAATCTTCAAGCATTTCATCATCATCTTGTATGATTGTAAAGATTTCATCCTGCATGTCCCAAGTTTTGCAATATTCTTGATACTTAGACAAAAATACTCTCTTCATCTGATCCCAAGAGGTTATAGTTTTTCCTCCTAACCCCATAAACCAGTGAAGAGCTGAGTCCTTGAGTGTAACAAGAAATAATATTAAATTCTGAGCCTCAATTGAATAATCATAACTTCTACATAGAATATCAAACTCAAATAGAAAAGAGTCATGATCTTCATGAACTTTACCATGGAAATGAGGGAGAGTTGATGGTGGAATATTCTTCATCTGTGACACAGTATCAGGATCCACAATTGGAAACACAAAAGTGGATTGTCCTTCACTTACCGGTTTGTCACCAGTCCCTTCCAAATGATCTTCTTGGTCCACCATTGTTCCCTTCTTACTTGTACCACTCTCCACAGGCTGATCCACACCTGAGCTGTTATTACCAGAATCTAGGTGGATTTTCCCTGCGTGATGGGTTTGAATTGGATTGGGCTTCCTGTTGACAGAAGGAGACCCAATATGAAAATTATTTTCAAAATTATTTCGGCCCTTAGTGGGCTTCGAACCCTTACCTTTCCTAGGCATTCATTTCAAAAGAAAAGAAAAAAAGAAAAACAAACAATTTCTAAAAAATGCTGTCAGAAATCAATTAACACTAGTAAAATTCCTTCAAAGAAAAAACACTGCAAAAATAAAGAAAAATTACCTCTATTGCATATTCAAAAAATTCTTACCAAATCAAATTGCCTCCCCGACAACGACGCCAAAATGTTGGGTGCAGGAATTACACTTAAGCAAACTCATCAACACTTAATTTGTCAACCCGGGGGATTCGTAAACTTAGAGACGAAGCACATGCAATGCCAGAGATGGTATGAATATTTCTAATGTAAATCCATACTTTCTTAAAGGAAATATTGTATAATCAACTCAAAAGAGAAAAAGACAACTTGAACCATCAAAAAAATAATCTAAGACTGGAACGAGAAAGTATGCATTTGCAACAGAGAATTAAAGATAAAAGGAAATCACTTCAGCTAATGGTTGTTTAATCTATTGAGTGTGTATTCTCCTTTAACAGCTACACCTTAGTAGTCTCGTTAGATGGGCCCTTAACCTACTTCCTTAAATATTTCCTTCTTGCATTAATCTGTCCTGCACTAGTACTTGCACTAGTGCAGGATCAGAGAGTTATGTAGAAGGTGTAAATTGTGTCTTTACTGAAGGCTTTTTAATTCATGCAAGGGCTCGAACTTTTCAAGGTTCAAAGCACTCAGATCCTGTGGCAAGAAACTAGTTCCTGCACCTGATCAGAGCTTCCTACACTTAGATTTTAATCCTTAAAACAAGTGTTCAATTATTGTAAGTGCTATTTTACTATCAAATAAAATTGCACACATAAAAGTGAATGTTTCTGATTTTAATAAAATGTAGAAGTAAAGAAACAATCATTTATCCTGTCGTAAGTGTTTAAAGAAAGAAAAAGAATCACGAAAAGTAGATTAATAAAACTTGCCGCATCACACCAACGTGCACTGGTGCAGGTTTGCTTCTCCTACTTTTACTAGGCGCTGGAAAACCAAATAAACAGAACTACAGGAAAATGAAATGTCACACCAACATGCACTTGTGCAGGTTTTCTTCTCCTTCTTGTACCAGGCAGTGGAAAACCAAATAAACAGAACTGCAAGAAAAAGGAAATGTCACACCAACGTGCCTAGTGTAGGTTTTCTTCTCCTGCTTGTACCAGACGGGAAAATCCAATCTAAAATTAAATGCAGGAAAGTAATTTGCAGGGAAAGCAAATGCAACTACTTCACACGACGGATCCATTTTCAATAAGACAAGAATGCATGTGCTAAAAATTGAATCACACTTTAATAATTTAAACACACATTATAGGAAATAGAAAATAGGGTAAACGTGTTGGGTTGGCTGGGCCCTAGCCAACTAGCGCGTTTCCCTTTTGAAATTAAATGCTGCTCAGTGAACCAGTTAATTCATCAGCTTAAAAGAATAGAAAAATAATTTCTGAAACATGAGGTGGAAAAACCTTTTATTAATTTATTGAGGCGAATACATACGTTGATACAATGTCCAGCCTAGATTCGGGCGATAACAAAAGACTCGTTACTGCCTATGAACTTAAATCTAAACTCTACCCCAAAAATTTTCCTCCTGGTCCTATTTACACTTTACATTATATAGATTTGTTGGCCAAAGGACAAAGCATATCGTTCAACTAATTTATAACAAAATTCATAATGTAGTCTCAGCCTTCAAGATAAGACGATTTTGCAAAAATAGTCATAGCTAACCAGCTTTCTCCCTTCACAGATTAGTCTTGGTTGCCCTTGAATCATTCGTTGTCGTGGCTGAAATGGCTTAATATGGGGTGGTGATTGAGGAGGTTCGGATCTGCCGCGAAGATCTGTTGTGCTGGCAATAGTGCAGATTCGATCCTACACTAAGATCAACGGTCATGATAAGCACTTTAACCATCACATAACCTTTGGAGATATCGTTTAGTTTCAAAAGTGATTTAGAAATAAGAAATCATGTGATAAATATTTAATTAATGCTAAATTGAATTAAAACATGAAAAATAAAGGTTTATACTAAATGTGTCACCATGCTTGGACTTGTGCAGGATGAGGGTGCATAAAGGAGGTGAAACAGGGGTAAATGGTTATAATTTAGGAAGGGAAAAGTAGTAAAAAGAGAGAAAATTAGGGGACTAACAAAAACCAACCATCAGGCGAAGGTTGAAAGGTTGGTCATAGCATTGAAGTCCTCCCACAAGGAATTTTAGATGGTTAAGGCACGAATGGAGTAGCAGATCGCCGACCTCCAGGCTAAGTTGCACCCTGAAACACCCCCGGAGGTACTCGAATCTGCGCTGGTCACTGAGGCTACGAACGCCATTACAGGGAAAATCGTGTAGGGTGCCCAATTATTAGAAATGACCATGCAGTTATGGACCAAGGTCCAGCGTGACCCGATCCTACGTAGCATCAACCAAGACCTGTGGGAGAAAGAAGAAGAGTTCGAGATGTTAGAAGCTACCCTGCCCACTTTAGTTCCTGCTCAATGCTTGACAAGGCTGTGCACTAGTCACACCCTCTAAGATGATATTGATGAACTTTGGAAAAATAAGAACAACCTCAGCGACCACCTGAAGCCTTGGGCTACTAAGGCCCTCAAGCTTTCACAAGATGTGGATGTCATGGTTAAGAAGCTGAACCAGACTCTGGAGAGTATCATCACTGCGATGGAAGGCCCTATTTTAGAAAATTTGGTCGACATCAAACATAATGCCGCTGCTCAGAGTGAAGGTCTGCTGCCTCCATTAGCCAAGGCGATCCGATTGTTGAAGTCGTAGGTGGAGAACCCGCCATCTTTGTGACTCAGGATGAGTCACAAGATTGTGTTCGGGGACTGTTGGAACATGGTCCCCTAAAAGCTATGTTTTTGTCAAAGTTTTGTATATTTTGGTCTTAATTAGTTTAACGCAGGGGTTTTGGGGGGGTCAAAGCCCCTAATGAATTGTAACGGGTCAAGGGTAGACCAAGAGTCTGCAAACTACAGTTTGCGGACCATTGGATGCATAGGCTAAATCGGTATAAATAGATGAAACTTTTTGAGTCATAGGCAGAAGAGAATAGAGATTGATGATAGTTGCGAATTGTTAGATCTATTTGGGTTGCTAGGGTAAGGACTCCTGCTGGCTGTGTGAGCGGAGATCCTTATTACTCCTGTGTGCGGACCCTGCTGGCTGTGTGCGCAGGATGTATGGGATTGTATTGGGTTTTTAATGATAATATATGTGGATCTAGTTAGAGTATCTCTGCGTTGTCTGAAGTTTATGTATTACCGTTGATGCGAATTGTTGAATCTATTATTGGTTATCCATTTTTGATGCGTTTATGATATTACATGTGATGTTGCTGACACGAAGGTGCTGATTAGATCTATGACTGATAGTAACTCTAGTAACTGTGGACTATACTGATTAGAAAACCTGTGAATAGATCTATTTTATAGCTGCGAGAGTGTCCCTTTTTCTGTTATATAAATATATGATCTGAAATTATAGCTATTGTACTGATAGATTGATGTTACGCACATGGATGTGAAGGTAATTAGTAGATATGAACTCTGCGACATAAGTCTATAGCTAGATCTTTTAATTATGAAGCTGATAGACTGGGAACACAGCTTTATTGACTTACCTGCTCTCTCTCAGGGTGCGGAAAATTGGTTCCAATACCCTCCCATACTGCTTCGGGTGAGACTTTGACCTGCGCAAGCAAGTCACTGTCGAAAGGGCCAATAGTATATGGGTTTGTTGGAAAACCTTAACCTATGAACCTGGGTCAAGACCCCTCGAGCCAACAGTTGGTGTTCTGGATGGAATATGGGTTGACGCCATCCATGGCTATGTTGAGTCGTAGACTTCGTACTTCATCCTTGAAATTTTCGGGCCATGTATCCTCTATATGCTTCATGGTTATTGAATTTGTTAGGATTCACATAACTCCCAACTCACTTCTGTGTGAGGCATGGCATCCCTACAACATAGCTAATTCTTTGCAATGAAAAAGCCTTTGAATCCTTTGTATTATAGGCATGTGCCTCAATATTTTAAAAGGAGGACCACATTATTTACCCTTCTTTTTTGATTTATCATACCTGTAATGCCCAAATTTCGGACATATCTCTTTTTATGCATATTCTCCTCTATATAAAAGACAATCACTTGGATATGAATGATATGATATGTACTCAACACCTATCATTTTCAACAATTTCTTTGCCTCTTCGCAGCTACCGGGCAAGACATTATCGCTCAGAAGAACCTTATCTTTGAATAACCTGTAGTTGGTGATCATGGACAACATTAAATGTACATTAATGCCAATATAATTATTAATGTTCATAAAATTGACCATTTTTAATGTTCATTGTGTGATTATATTTCTCAAAATATAAGGGAGGAATTTATGGTCACTTACCTTAAAATTTACGAGAAACATGCATTCGAAAAGCCAAAATTTGCTTTCAAGTTGTACAGTAACATCATTGTCCCCAACTGGGTAGAATTTGACTTACCGCCAGGTCCAAAGAGAGGGGTGGTGGAAGAAAATTCAAGGCTTTCAAAAAAGGTTTCAGCGATATGAGCATCATCCCCTAGCTGATCACCGTTCTGTAATGCATCTAACAACATTGTCTCCATGGCAGTCGTATCCCTTAAGTAATCATCCATACCAACCTCTATTTGATTGCCTCCATTTCCAGGTTGTGAAGAACTACTATTGCTTTAGTCATTCCTAATTAGTTAATCTAGACGTAATGGGAATTGAATAGGTGGTTTATTCAAACACTCTTAGTATTGTTCCTCTCTGATTTTTTCTCTTAATTCAGCCTTTTCTCAATTTGAAATTTTCGTGGGGTGCAACGAAAGATGGTAGGTAGGTCAATCATCATCACTAGAATCCTAATAATTTCAAAAAAAATATTTGAACATGATTAGTACAAAATCAATGATATCAATTAGTAAGCATGTCGACAATGCATGATTAACTGGTTTGACGTTGAAATAATTACATTAATATACAAAAAAATTATTATTACCATCATTGTCACAGGATTTTGGCTAGAAGATGCAATGTTACAATTGGAAGGTTGAAGCGGCTGTCCATTTTCATCTACCAAATGTGCCTTGCGGTATGCTACTCACACTAGTAAATTTGGCCCAATTTCCGACGGCCAATTTGTTGGTTTTCCGACACCTAGTCGTCGCAAGAGAAACAATTTGAGGCACTTTAAAGTGTGGCTAGCCATAACGTCAGTCTTTCGACACTTCCATAAAGCATCAGTATTGCGACACTTGTTCCGATGTTTTGCAGAAGTGTCGCAATACCAACGCTTGTGAAGTGTCGCAATAGCGACGCTTGTGAAGTGTCGCAATACCGATGCTTCTAAAGTGTCACAATACCGATGCTCGTAAAGTGTCGGAAGATCGATGTTATGGCTAACAACGATTCTAAAGTGTCACAATACCGACGCTTGTAAAGTGTCGGAAGACCGACGTTAGGGATAACCACGCTTTGAAGTGTCGCAATACCGACATTAAGTAGAAGTCGCTCTTCCGACGCTAGTGGTGTCGCCCTTCCGATGTTTGTAAACGTCACTTTTCCGTGTTTGGAAACGTTGCTCTTCCGACGTTGGCAAATGTCGCTATTCTGACAACATCGTAATTTTTTTTTTTAAATGTAACGTCGGTCTTCCGACGCACGACTTAAAATATATAAAAAAATGAATGCGACCAATCATAAAAATGAATACAGATCTGAAATAGTTGCAGGTCTAAAGTTTCTTGCACATGGGTCAAAATTACAGGCTTCCACAAAGTGAATTTCGTTGGTCACAGAGTCGAGTTGTAGACTACAAGAGCAGTCAAATTCAGGATTTTACTTAGGCCTAATTACAGGCTTGTTGAAGGTTGAGTTGCAAACTTCAAAAGAGTTGAATTATGAAATTTTTACAGAACTGAAACCTTACCCACAAATCCAAAATAAATTCATTGTCCAGACTCCATAAATTAATTGATTCAAATATGCTTCAGAGATGTCTTATTATTTATTGCTTCAGAATTGAAATATTCTATTGTGCTTTCACCCAATTCTTGGTCAAGTTCATGTTCTAAAGTGTAGAATTTAGTTTGATATATATAGTTGTTTAACTATTTGAAAGGATGTGACTATTGGAGAAATTGAGTCGACCAACAGTAATGAGCTGACCTGAAATATAGCTTGGGTTTAATAAATAGCAGACAACCTTAAAATTTTCTTTAAATCAAGGTTGACATATATACATCATGTAGCAAATGAAACTCCTTGCATTCTGTAATATATTTATAAACAATTATTTCCCAGAATAACCATAACTCATTACACCTATATTTGCACCAGACAATGGGGATTTTTAGGCCCAATACTACAAGTTTTAACTTCAGCATGGAAATGAGGACATCCAACAGGATGTACTGAAGATGTGCATTGATGCAGAACCAAGGCATGGAGAGCGGTGGGCATCTATATCAAAAGCAGTTGAAAATTCACATCTACCTGTTGAAGCTATTTTAAAGAAAGTAGTGGTTTCTCTAGGAAAGGAAGAAGGGGTTATGGGTGTTTGATAAACATTTAGAAAAAAAATTAGGCCTTCCAATTATCAATATAATCGTCTGTTATATGTTTGTACTAGCTGACAATTTGGATGGCTTATTACTCTGGCAGTATTATGGTAACCATTGTAGCCCGTATTTTTATTGTAGTTGTGCCATACCCAACTCCACTACTAGTAACAACAATGTTGAATCTTGATCAATCTCCATCCATGGGATTTTAATGGCCCTTAGATGTGAGTTTCACATGCCAAATTGAATCATTTCATAGAATGACTCCACTACATATTACTGCCTTTTAGCTATGGTTGAGTATATACTCTCATAAAAAGAAAGCAGGTGGTCCAATAAAAGGAAGGGGACTGGTTGCGTGTTTCGTTCCCTTTTTTTTGTCAGTTGAAAGCTTTCCAAGAAGAATAAATCTACTGAAGCATGAAATTGATTTTGTTGCTACCCCAACTACCACTGATATACATCACAATGTGTCATAGTTTACTGTAAGCCTCTATTGAGAGTGGGAAGCACTAAATCCTCTTATGCATACAAAATGAAAGAAGCATTGGCATACTACTATGTTTACAAATTTAAGGACAGGCAGAGTGAGTCTCCGGGAAACACAGTTACATGTGGAGACCCTAGATCCTTGTACCCACAATATCTAGTGACTTATAAAATGATTGCCAAAACGATGCCTTTGCTATGCATGTAAGAACACCACCTGTATAATGAGGGAGATGTAATATTGTCTGAGAAGTAGATTTATACAGAGTGGTCCAATATTATGTATTTATGGAAGATACAACTGATTTTGGCATGAAACATGTATCCAAGATTTCAATGTGCCTTATTTCAGAGCCCGTCGATGATTTACTATGAAACCTAAACTTTCAAAACAAACACATTCACCAAAGATAAAATGTTGAATAGTAATGGATCAACAGTCAATATAATACACAAATCCACATCCATTTAGTATGTATAATGAAAAAAGGAAATGGCTAAGCCAAAGGCATGTCCTCAAGGTTTCTGACCCTTGGACAATAGAACTGACCCAGCAGTTATACGACTAACAGATTTTTGGGAAATTGTAGTGCTAAGAATAGAATCATGTTAACGATGTCACCATTGTGCTATGCCTTAGAACCCGGTTGTTGATTGGCTGCAGAGGAGTAGTAGTCTAATGCAGTAAATGCCAAGGGTACAATTTAGCAGCTACTGAAGCCATACTGAACTGTTATATTAATGAAGCCATACACTGAACTGTTTTACTAATGAACTGTAATGCCACATAACTGTGACTGTGATGCCATGTATATTGTAATATTTTGATGCCACATATACCACTGTAATGTTAATGAAGCTATATAAACATCCAACTGTGTTAATATACATACAACTGTGATGCCGCCAGACATGCAATTGTGTTGCCGCCAGACATGCAATTGTGCTGAGGTCAACCATACTATTGTGTGCCAAGACCCATACCAGAGTGCAGAGATTAACTATACATCAGAGTGCTGAGACCATCATATTACTCTACTGATCTGAGATCAATTACATACTTTACTGTAGCAAGACCTTATATATATTGAACTAAAATGAAACTATACATACTCTGTGCTGAAGCAAGATTATACATCCACTGAAGCGAGACAATAAATTGTGAATACAATTATGCAAACAAGACTCTGCATTCAATTGTGAATCGATGCCAAATGATGTCATATATACACTGTTGTTCAATACTTTGTTCAGATATTTATTTATAATAATTGGAGTGAGTTCATAGCTTAGATGTGTTGAGATCACTGTGATAGTGCTGAGACTTGTGTACATATGCCACTGCCAAGACTGAGAATCACATACGATACTAACCATAGAGATGCGAGACTATGATCATAAAATAGAGATGTGAGACTGAGAGTGTATAGTCTGGTATCATGAGCAAGAGAAATCCAGAGCCCTCACAAATATAATCAAGCCAGAGTAAAAGTCAGTAAATGCCAAGGGTACAATTTAGCAGCATGATGGAGGCTTACCTCTGACACCGGATTCGATTTACTGTCCTTGTGGAGACCCCACGATGTTCAGGTGCGTCTCCCTCCTTGCAACAACGTGATTCGAATGGCTACCAAGCGACATTCTTTCCTTGGATTTCCCTCTCCGCATCTTGCCTTAGAAACCAGTTGTTGATTTGATGCAGAGGAGTAGCAGTCTAATGTAGTAAATTCCAAGGGGTTAATTATGAAATATTTTATTAAACATTACACTGTGCCAACCATAAAAATGCATAACCTAACAGTAAAACTGGCATAGCCAGGAGTATTTCATATATCTCTCCATTTTCTCTGCAGTGCGGAAGGGAACCTTTTTCTTTGTTCAACATAATATCCACAGACATCGATAGGTGGATGAAACCTCAATCCCGTTTCATTCACTGATCGATTAAAAATGAGTGGAATGGACCAAAAGCAAGCCAGCCCTGGATTTGAAAATGATAACGATAATCTTATTGCTCAATACTCAACATGGACGCAATGTGATGAAAGGGAAGAAAAGGAACCTAACAAACCACAGTGAACCATGAATACATGCATGACCAGATAAAAATCAAGACACTCTACACAACTGAAAGCCTACCTAAAAGCATAATAGAATAATCATACATCACAGAAAAATGCTATCAGGTTAAGAAAAAACACAATATAGAATATACATAAACAAATAACAATGCAAAACCTGCCAAAAAAAAAATACCAGAAGCATACATGGCAAACTACAAAAAAAAACATATAATACTAGACTACCCAAAACCCACAAGGATACGTGCAGCTTCCCTGCGAGTACAATCAGCTGGAAGACCCTCAACAAAGAGGGTGTTTGATGCATCAGGTGGAAGGTGCTCTTCGGGCCTTCTTAAAGGTTCTCTCAATCCCTGTGGCTCTAACCTTTGATAGCCCAATCCTAGGCTCCCTAACTTCCCCCCAAGTCCAGGATCTGCACTTCCAATGCCTGACCTCTGACCCATTAAAACAGAGTCAGGAAGGGACGAACCTGAAATCCTCCATAACCTCCACTGCCTCCCAACCCACCAATATCACCAGATGTTAAACCCCCACCAGAATATAGAAGCTGTACCCAGAAAAAAAATAAAAATATTATAAAGTATCGAATATATACAACATACAACAGAAGAAAGCAAAACAGACATTGTTAAAAGAATGACTGAGATAATTAAGCAAATACCCAATTTTTGAAAATTCACCTGCTGAATCTTAATCCCTTTAAAAACCCAATAAATCATCCATGGTCTTCCAAACAAAGGTTGTTTGAACATCGACTTCTCTTCGATTCGATTCTGAGAGTTCCGAACAGAGGTTGTTTGCCATGCTCAGAGTTCATGAGAAAAAGGTCGAACAAGATGAGTGGGAAAAAAAAATTGAATAGGGCAGAATGGAATCATAGGGTAGAATGGGAAAGAAGGCATAAAGGTCGAACAAGATGAGCGGGAAAAAAAAATTGAATAGGTCGATTAAGAAAATTTGAATAGGTCGAACAAGATGAGTGGGAAAAAATTGAAACTATGACATGAAATCATATGACAATTTCCCACTCAAACATTAGTGAATAATTTATTTTATATATTTATTGTAAACAGCTGTAATATTTTACAAAATAAACTTATTTTATTTTATTTAAAAACAATTTATCAATATTTTTGGATGTAAAAATCATTACTTATAATATCCATTGTAATTTTTCATTGTAAATATTATTTATAAGTAATAAAAAATATTAATAAATATAATATTTTTAGGTATAATAATTACTTTCATCATACTTTATAGGTTTTTTCAAAATTACTTTCATTATTACCATAATTATTCAACTTCATTAGTTGATTGCCAATATTTTCTTCGTTACATGAATCATCCTTAAATAGACCTTATAGTAATTTTCATAATGTTCATGTATGGAGATAATTCTATGATTCCACAACAATTTTCCATAGAGTTGTTCATTCAAGGGATACCCTTAGAGTACCAAGTTATGAATATTCCAACATCTTCCATATGTTCTAAAATAAGCGGCCTCTTATTATTGATTTCTTACACTTGTTGTGACACTTCCACTCAACCACCTGAAGTATTTAGCTAGCACTTTTTTTGTGTTCATCTCATTATTCCAAGCTGGTCATAATCACATGAGTTACCATCAATTATCATCATCAGAAATTTTTCAAGTTTTTCCTAAAATTTACTAATTAGTCTACAAACACATGTTAATAATGGCATTACCCACAAACACATGATACCCTCATAACCTAGTATTGTGTGCTAGGAAGGCTTTCCAAAGAAGTTGGTTGGCATCACTATGACACTATTACAGAATTAGAAGGGAAGAGAAAGGCAAAGGCTTAGGTATCATATGAGAGAAGGAAGCAATTGGCAAAATTGAGATCAAAAGCAGTGGAGTTAGCCGAAAAGCAGCTTGCCCCAAAGATGGATAAGATAAAACTTGACAACATATTGGTCAATTTCCTTGACCCTTTATTGGTTATTCAGAAGGCGTATGAATACACCACCGTTAATATCAAGGTAACTGGCCCCTAGCATATCAAGGGCTACAAGTTGTAGTTTTCGTCTGAACATCAACATACCACAACCATGCTTACAACCAGAAGCCTTCTCACATTCATGATCTGATTATATAGTGAATTAGACAGAAGTAAGAAAACAATTACTTCTTCAAAGCTAATTCGAATTTGGAGGGCTTAGCCGGGGATTGGGGGTTAGGGGTTAGGGGTTTATAGGTTTAGGGTTTATGGGGTTAAATGGGTTATGGGTTAAGGGGTTATAGGTTTAGGGTTTAAGGGGTTAAATGGGTTAGGGGTTAAGGGGTTATAGGTTTAGGGTTTAGGGGGTTAAATGGGTTAGGGGTTTAGAGGTTTATGGTTTAGGGGGTTAAATGGGTTAGGGGTTAAGGGGTTATAGGTTTAGGGTTTAGGGGGTTAAATGGGTTAGGGTTTTAGGGGGTTAGGGGATTTAGCAGTTAAGGATTTTAGGGGTTAGAATTTAGGGGCTAATGGGGTTAGGTTTTAGGGGTTTAGGGTTTATAGGTTTAAGGTTTAAGGGGTTAGGGTTAAGGGTTTAATGTTTTAGGGTTTAAGGGGTTAGGGGTTAAGGGTTTATAGGTTTAGGGTTTATGGGGTTAAGGGTTTAGGGGTTAGGGGTTAAGGGTTTAGAGGTTTATGGTTTAGGGGTTAAATGGATTAGGGGTTTACTAGAGGTTTAGGGGGTTAAATGGGTTAGGGGTTGGGAATTAATGTTTAAGGGGTTAGGGGTTAAGATGATAGTTTCATTGGTCTCTGTTTGTGCACATTTTAACCTTGCCAACAAGGCATAATTAACCCAATCGTAGGTCCCAATATGTCATGATATAGATTAACTCTAGATATATATGAGAAGGAATAATTATAAAGCCATAGATTGATAGAGGTGGTGAGAAAAGGGGAGTCACAAGGGAGAGATGGAGATAAACTAAAGGAAAGGGGAGAGAAGGAATGGATCAGCTGAGAGAGAGAGAGAGGGAGAGGAGTGAGAGAGGTAGAGAAGGGTAAGAGAGGGAGATAGTGACACAAAGATGGAAGGGGGGCAGAAAGAAGGATATAGGGAGGGATATAGTTGTGAGAGGTTTGGAGGGTAGAGAGAGAGAGAGAGAGAGAGAGAGGGAGATTGGGGAAGAGAGAGGTCATTCCAGATGCTTTGAAAGTGTCGAGGCTTCATCCAGGTCACAACTTAGCATGAAAACTGATACGGGCGCCCTCGAACGAAACGGCCAGACCCAAACGCACCCGGTCGGGCGACCTCACACGGTGCGCCTGACCGAACGATGCCACAAGGGATCAAATGACAAATGGGCCACCCGAACGTGCACAAGGCACCCGGGTAGTCACAACTGTGCAAAACTGATACAGGCGCCCTCGAACGAATGGCCCGACCCGAACGCGCCCGGTCAGGCGACCTCACATGGCGCGACATGGCAGGCCCGACCGAATGATGCCACAAGGGAGAAAATGGAAAACGGGCTGCCCAAAGGTGCACATGGCACCCGGGCAGTCACAACTTAGCATGAAAACTGATATGGGCGCCCTCGAACGAAACAGCCCGACTCGAACATGCCCGGTCGGGCGACCTCACATGGTGCGCTCGAATGAATGATGCCACAAAGAGCAAATGAAAAATTGGCCACCTGAACATGCATAAGGCACCCGAGTAGTCACAAATTTTCAAAACTAATACAGGTTCCCTCGAACGAAATGGCTTGACCCGAACGCGCCCGGTCGGGCGACCTCACACGGTGCGACACAACGCGCCCGACCGAACGATGCCACAAGGGAGAAAACAGAAAACGGGTTGCCCGAAGGTGCACAAGGAACCTGGGCAGTCACAACTTAGCATGAAAAATGATACGAGTGCCCTCGAACGAAACGGCTCGACCCGAACGCGCCCGGTCGGGCGACCTCACACGATGTGACATGGTGCACCCGACCGAATGATGCCACAAAGGAGAAAACAGAAAATGGGCTACCTGAAGGTGCACAAGGCACCCAGGCAGTCACAAATTAGCATGAAAACTGATACGGGTGCCCTTGAACGAAACGACCTGACCCGAACGCACCCGGTCGGGCGACCTCGCACGGCGCAACACGACCCGCCCGAACGAACGATGCCACAAGGGAGAAAACGGAAAACGAGCCGCCTGAACGTGCACAAGGCACCTGGGCAGTCACAACTTAGTAAAACTGATACGGGTGCCATCGAAAAAAACAGCCCGACCAGAACGTGCCTGGTTGGGCGACCTCACATGGCGCGACACGACGCACCTGACCAAACGAATATCCCACAAGGTAGCAAACAGAAAAAGGGCCGCCCGAACGTGCACAAGGCACCTAGGTGGTCACAACTTAGCAAAAATGATACGGGTGCCCTCGAGAAAAATGGCTCGAACCGAACGTGCACAAGGGAGAAAACGGAAAATGGGTCGCTCGAACATGCACAAGGCACCCGGGCGGTCACAACTTAGCAAACTTGATATGGGCACCCTCGAACGAAACGACCCGACCAGAATGCGCCCGGTTGGGCGACCTCACACAGAACGACATGACGCGCCCAAATGAATGTCGATGCCACAAGGGAGAAAACGGAAAATGGGCCACCTGAACGTGCACAAGGCATCCGGGTGGTCACAACTTAGCAAAACTGATACGGGTGCCCTCGAACAAAATGGCCCAACCCAAATGCACCCATTTAGGCGACCTCACACGGCATGACATGGCACGCCTGACCGAATGATGCCACAAGGGAGAAAATAGAAAACGGGCCACGCGAACATGCACAAGGCACCCGGGCGATCACAACTTAGAAAATGTGACACGAGCGCCCTCGCACGAAATGGCCCGACCTAGGCGCTTTTGGTCATGAGGCATCACATGGTGCAACACGGCGCGCCCGGCCGCACGGAGTCACAAGGTAGCAAGCGGCAAATGGGCCGCTCGAACATGTACAAGCTGGCACCCGGGTGGTCACAAGTTAGTAAATCTGACACGGGCGCCCTCACACGTAACGGCCCGACCTGGGCGCCCTTGGTCGTGCGGTGTCACAAGGCGCGACACGACGCACCCAGCTGCACGGAGGCACAAGGTAGCAAATGACAAATGACAAACGGGCCACCCGAACATG
Source organism: Pinus albicaulis (assembly GCA_034641835.2). Classification (NCBI taxonomy): domain Eukaryota; kingdom Viridiplantae; phylum Streptophyta; class Pinopsida; order Pinales; family Pinaceae; genus Pinus; species Pinus albicaulis. Next base: position 88,761,589 of record CM076577.1, read on the forward strand.
CACATTAAGGCACCCAGGTTGTCAGAAGTTATCAAATCTGACACGGGTGCCCTCGGACGTAACGACTCGACCCGGGCGTCCTTGGTCGTGCGGCGTCATAAGGCGCGACACGGCGCGCCCGGCCGCCCGGAGGAACAAGGTAGAAAACGGAAAATGGGCCGCCCGAATGTGCACAAGGCACCTGGGCAGTCACAAGTTAGCAAATATGACACGGGCGCCCTTACACGAAATGGCCAGACCCGGGCGCCCTTGGTCATGCGGTGTCACATGGCGTGACACGGCGCGCCCGGCTGCACGGAGGCACAAGGTAGCAAACGGTAAACAGGCTGCCCGAACGTGCACAAGCTGGCACCCGGGCAGTCACAAGTTAGCAAATGTGACACGGGTGCCCTCGCATGAAACGACCCGACCCAGGCGCCCTTGGTCGTGTGGCGTCACACGGCGCGACACAGCACACTCGGCTGCACGGAGGCACAAGGTAGCAAACGGAAAACGGGCCACCTGAACGTGCACAAGATGGCACCGAGGTAGTCACAAGTTAGCAAATGTGACATGGGCGCCCTCGCACGAAACGGCCAGACCCAGGCGCCCTTGGTCATGCGGCATCACACGGCGTGACACGACGTGCCCGGCCGCATGGAGGCACAAGGTAGAAAATGGTAAACGGGCTACCCGAATGTGCACAAGCTAGCACCCGAGCGGTCACAAGTTAGAAAATGTGACACAGGTGCCCTCGCACTAAATGGCCCGACCCAGGCGCCCTTGGTCGTGTGGCATCACACGACACGACACAGCGTGCCTGGCCGCACGGAGGCACAAGGTAGAAAACGGAAAATGGGCCGCTTGAACGTGCACAAGCTGGCACCTGAGCAGTCACAAGTTAGAAAATCTGACACGAGCGCTCTCGCACGAAACGGCCCGACCCAGGTGCTCTTGGTCGTGAGGCGTCACACGCCGTGACACGGCGCACCCGGCCGCCCAGAGAAACAAGGTAGAAAACAACAAATGGGCTGCCCGAACATGCAAATTAAGACACTCAGGTGGTCACAAGTTAGAAAATATGACACGGGCGCCCTCGCATGAAACGGCCCGACCCGGGTGCCCTTAGTCGTGCGACGTCACATGGCGTGCCCGGCTGCCCGGAGACACAAGGTAGCAAATGGAAAATGGGCCGCCCGAATGTGCACATTAAGGCACCTGGGCGGTCACAAGTTAGCAAATCTGACACAGGCGCCCTCGCACGAAACGGCCCGACTCGGGCGCCCTTGGTCGTTCGACGTCACACGGCGCGACACGACGCGCCCGGCCACCCGGAGACAAAAGGTAGCAAATGGAAAATGGGCCGCTCAAACGTGCACAAGCTGGCACCCAGGCGGTCACAAGTTAGCAAATGTGACATGGGCGTCCTCGCATGAAACGACCAGACTCGAGCGCCCTTGGTCGTGCGACATCACACGGCGCGACACGACGTGCCCGGCCGCATGGAGACACAAGGTATAAAATGGCAAATGGGCCACCCAAACGTGCACAAGCTAGCACCCAGGCGGTCACAAGTTAACAAATTTGACACGGGTGCCCTCGCACGTAATGGCCTGACCTGGGCGCCCTTGGTTGTGCAGCATCACACGACGTGACACGGCACGCCCCGCTGCACGGAGGCACAAGGTAGCAAATGGAAAATGGGCCACCCAAACATGCACAAGCTGGCACCTGGGCGGTCACAAGTTAGCAAATTTGACACGGGTGCCCTTGCATGTATCGGCCCGACTCGGCCGCCCTTGGTCATGCGGCATCACACGGCGTGACACGGTGCGCCCAGCCGCACGGAGGCACAAGGTAGAAAATGGTAAACGGGCTACCCGAACATGCACAAGTTGGCACCCGGGCGGTCAAAAGTTAGCAAATGTGACACGGGTGCCCTCACACGAAATGACCTGACCCAGGCGCCCTTGGTCATGTGGCATCACATGGCGCGCCCGGCAGCACGGAGGCACAAGGTAGAAAATGGCAAACGGGCCGCCCGAACGTGCACAAGCTGGCACTCGAGTGATCACAAGTTAGCAAATGTGACACAGGCGCCCTCGCACGAAACGTCCAGACCCGGGCGCCCTTTGTCATGCAGCGTCACACGGCGGGCCCGGCTGCACGGAGCCACAAGGTAGCAAACGGCAAACGGGCCGCTCGAACGTGCACAAGCTAGCACCCGGGCGGTCACAAGTTAGCAAATCTGACACGGGCGCCCTCGCATGTAACGGCCTGACCCGGGCGCCCTTGGTCGTGCGGCGTCACACGGCGTGACACAGTGCTCCCGGCCGCACGAAGGCACAAGGTAGAAAACGGAAAACGGGTTGCTCGAACGTGCACAAGCTGGCACCCAGGTGGTCACAAGTTAGAAAATGTGACACGGGCGCCCTCGCACGAAACGACCAAACCTGGGCGCCCTTAATGGTCGTGCGGTGTCACATGGCGCGACACGGCGCGCCCGGCTGCACGGAGCCACAAGGTAGAAAATAGTAAACGGGTCGCCCGAACGTGCACAAGCTGGAACCCAGGTAGTCACAAGTTAGCAAATGTGACACGGGTTCCCTCGCACGAAATGGCCCGACCCAGGCGCCCTTGGTCATGCGGCGTCATACGGCGCGACACGATGCGCCTGGCCGCACGGAGGCACAAGGTATAAAATAGCAAACGGGCCGCCTGAACGTGCACAAGCTGGCACCCAGGTGGTCACAAGTTAACAAATGTGACACGGGCGCCCTCGCATTAAACGGCCAGACACGGGCGCCCTTGGTCGTGCGGCGTCACACGGTGCGACACGGCGCGCTGATCGCACGTAGGCACATGGTAGCAAATGGTAAATGGGCCGCCCGAACGTGCACAAGTTGGCACCCAGGCGGTCACAAGTTATCAAATGTGACACAAGTGCCCTCGCACGAAACGGCCCGACCTAGGCGCCCTTGGTCGTGCGGCGTCACATGGTGCGACGAGGCGCGCCCGGCTTCACGGAGGCACAAGGTAGCAAATGACAAATGGGCCGCTCGAACGTGCACAATCTGGCACCTGGGCGGTCACAAGTTAGCAAATCTGACTCGAGCGCCCTCGCATGAAACGACCCGACCTAGGTGCCCTTGGTCGTGAGGCGTCACACGCCGCGACACGCCGCGCCCGGCCGCCCAGAGGAACAAGGTAGCAAACGGAAAATGGGCCGCCTGAACGTTAAAATTAAGACACTCAGGTGGTCACAAGTTAGCAAATCTGACACGGCGCCCTTGGTCGTGCGATGTCACACGGCGCGCCCGACTACTCGGAGACACAAGGTAGAAAATGGAAAACAGGCCGCCCGAATGTGCACATTAAGGCACCCGGGTGGTCACAAGTTAGCAAATCTGACACAGACGCCCTCACACAAAACGGCCCGACCTGGGCGCCCTTGGTTGTGCGACGTCACACGGCGCGCCCGGCTGCTCAGAGACACAAGGTAGCAAATGACAAACGGGCCACTCGAACGTGCACATTAAGGTACCCGGGCGGTCACAAGTTAGCAAATCTGACACGGGCACCCTCGCATGAAACGGCTCGAACCGGGCGCCCTTGGTCGTGCGATGTCACACGGCGTGCCCGGCCGCCCGGAGACACAAGGTAGCAAACGACAAATAGGCCATGTATGAAGATTTCATAGCTTAAAAATTTCCAGATGAGAAGATAGCCAAAATACCAAGCTGACCATGATTTGAGAAATAATTCTAGAGCATACATAAACCCTAACTTCCTTAGAGCATATCTCTGAAAATATAACGAACAAAGATCTGATGCTTGGACTAGATGTTCAAAAAAAATTATCCTTTACATTGTCGAAGTTTCATGGCCTGCAACCTCACATAAAAATTTTATAGCAATAATGTTGAACTGACCCTAATTAATTCAAATAATATCAAATCATTGTTGACATATGTTGAAAGTCAGTTAGAGAGTGAATTAGAATCGACACGTAGCCCAAACCGTCGCAAGAGCGACACTTAGCCCAAACCGTCGCAATAGCGACGTTTCTGCCGAAACTGTTGCAATAGCGACACCTTTGCCTAAACTGTCGCAATAGTGATGATATCCTCAAACGTCGCAATAGCGACACTTTCCTCAAACCTCGCAATAGCAACACTTTCCTCAAATTGTCACAATAGCGACGATATCCTCAAACTGTTGCAATAGCGACGCTATTGCCGATACTATCGCAATTCCGACAGATTCCTCCAAACGTCGCAATTGCGACACTTTGTCTAAGTGTCGGTATTGTGACACTTGTCTCTAAACGTCGGTATAGTGACAGTTTCGGGCGGGATTTGAAAAAGTTGAAAAAATTTGGGGAAATTTTCCGACATTTGGTCAAAAGTGTCGGAATCAAGTGTCGGAATTTCCGCCAAATGTACTTGTGTCATGATAAGAGATTTCGAAGTTTTGGAGTTGTTTGAATATTTTGTGCATCTCAACTCGATTCTGAATCTGCATGAACCTGAAAATTTGTATACATTAATTTTATTAAGCTGATTGACATGGATAAAAAACATAAATTCAATTAGATAAAGAAAATATAAATAAAATCTGAAGTAAATATTACGTCTTGAGATGGATAGGGAGAACTCTACGATGGACTTTGAGAAATATTATTGAACGAGATGGATTTTTCAGAATTGTCCATTTGATATAATTATGATATTTTCTCCATGAATTTTAGAAAAATAAACAATAAATTTTGGTGTACACACCTAAAAGTAATTTCGATGCCTTAAAAATGGACTTAATGTTATCGGTGCTAATGTAGAGTTAACCGCACTAGTGCATTTTAGTTACTACACACCGGTGATGTGTTATTAATTGACACACCAATGTTGAATAACCACAAATAAAAAAAACACAACTTTATTTTTTTTAAGTGAAAAAAGCGGTAAATTGAAAAATTGGCGGAAAATAATTTTCGAAAATCTAATTTCATAAAACAATTCTTTAGATAGTAAAAAGTTTTCATTATTTCATTATTTTTGCAAAATTTTTCAGGGAGATATTTGCATAAGAGACATACCTGGATCAAGAGAGCACAAGAGCACTATGGAGCTGCGAAATACTTTCGAGCAAAACTATTCATATAATCAGAATTCCAAACCTCTGGTGATTCAAACACTGTAGCATAGAATTTCAAACCATCTCGTGATTAAATTTTACTACAATAATCATTTTTTTTTTACATTTTCTATTTGATTTAATACATGGTAAGTAAAAAATTTAAATTGTATTGTTCATTTTCAGAAAAAAGAAAAAAAAAAGAAAAAAAAGAAAAAAAAATCCATTCTTACGCTAAACCCTTGATTCATTTTGTTTCTGCCCTTGCTTCTTCCTATTTCCGTGACTTCAGAATTAGGGATTTTCATTTTAGATTTTTAGGGTTTGTATTGCTATATATATAGGCCTATGACATCTAACCCACGGGACGACTTGCAGAGTCAAATCCCAATCCATATCGGCCCTTGCGTGAATTTAAAAAAAACATAATTTTTTTAATCAGTGTGCCCTGTGTAAAATAGTGCACCAGTGCACTATTTTATCACAGCACACTGTGCACATACTGTTTGATAAAAAAAATTTAAAAACAATTTTTTTTTTAATCCTTGCACCCTGTCGAAAATAGCGCACCGATGCACTATTTCATAGCGCTCCGCGCACATACTATTTGACAGAAATTTTTTTTATTTTATGTCTACGTTAATTGATGCACCGGTTAACATATAACACACTAGGTCTCCTTGTTGACAGAGAGAACCGTACGGTGGTCCCCTATTTTCTCGGTGCCTTTATAAGAACATGTCACACCGCCCCCTCCACGACATCATATGCTACAAAAACTAACACTAGAGGAATTTTATTAATTTTTCTGTGTTAATCGATGTGCTGGTTAACATATAATGCACCAGTTATCCTTGTTCATAGAGAGAACCGTACAATGTTTCTACTGTTTTGGTGGTGCATTTATAAGAACACGTCACACCAACGTCGATGCATACTGCTTGAAAGGTGCACCATTTTCTTGATTTTTTTTTTTTACCTGAAAATTTTGTGATTTATTTATAAAATATATTAATGAATGGTATGGTACATGTTTCATATTGATAAATAAATGGCTGATAAGAAATCAAGCAACAAAAATACTGACAACACATCGAGAAAAGCAAAAAAGGCAATTTCTTTGTAAATTCTTTACAAAAGTTATTATTTTTGAACTATATGTAAGTTTAACTAATATGTATTGTTTACTATGTATCATGTAGAGCCACAAGATGATGAATCTCAATAAGATTATTTCTGATCTAGGACCAGAAGAGCATAAAATATTGATGGAAAAAGTTCATAAGGATGAATCAGGTGAATGAAAAAATACTATCGATCCAATATGAGTTTTTTTTTTAATTTTCATTAATAATATACTTAAAAATATTAGATATCATGTTTCAAACAATCTATTAATTCACATATGTTTAATGTTCTATAGGTACCAACAACTCAGAAAAGGAATGTTGTTCTAAGAAAAGAAAAAAATAGAACATGAAAATGAAAACGAATTTCTCCTTAACTCATCTGGAGTGGTGTTGGAGGTTAACGAAAGGGGGAAAACCTTTTACAAAACTTTGAGGGATCTAGTGGAATGAATGTATAAACGTTATTTCCACTTACAATACAAAAATAAATCCAATGATTACAAGAAATAAATTTTATCTATACTACAAGATGAGTTTCCATAGAATTGGTCAATGAGACATGTCAGACTTTTAATAGCAAAAACGTACAAAAAAAAAAAATAAGGAATGAAAAAGTAATATTCCTTTAAATGATTTTCTAGAATTATATGTATATATTACTAGAAAGAAATAATTTATAAATATCTACTTTTTTTATATTTACGTTTCATATACCAATATAAAAATTAAATAGTTTATTGTCATGTTACACTTTCATGAAGATTATGAAAATCTCAAAGGATGAACGAGCTGATATCAGAAATATGCCAATAGGAATGTCTAAAAAGGTGTACAAGGAGATGGTCAAAGAAATGGACATAATTGCATCGCACAATGAGCCATCTCAACAAAAAGGTGCTTCAAATGTAATATGTAATCATTGAATTTTTTGATTAGGTACAATAAATAAAAAATTTAGAATTAAATATTAATTTTCAAGTATTTTCTTGCAGAAAAGAAAAAGAAAATGGATCCCATTCAACACATAAAATAGGACGACAAGGAAGAAAATGGTTGATATCTAAGTTTGTGAGTAATTGTTACTTCCTTATAACAACTTAACTAGATTTCATTTTTGTATATTTTAAGTTATTTTGAAACAATCATCATTGAATGTATTCAAATAAGCGCTAACATACAAAGAAGAACCATCAGGCGAATTGATTGACATTGGGTTAAATATGGGTTGTCAGTATATGTTGGTATATCAGAAATTAATTGTGGAATTTGTAATCATATATTAATCTTGTTTTACTTAACTCCATCTATAATTAATAGAAGAAAACAAATCTTTTATATTAAATATATGATTTGTTATGGGGTATAAAACTTGCAGGAAACAAAGTATGGAACTACACCAACAAATGAAATGTTGAAATATGGCATGAAATTTGGTTTTGAAAGAATGTGTATAGTTCATGAGTCAATTCTTGTTATGGTACGTCATGCATTTTCAATTTACATTGATGTATATTATTTAATATTGCAATTTTCATTATTCTCACCAATGTATATACACTCATTACAATTTATTTTTATGTTTGTATACGAAAGTTGAAGAAGAAGAAAAAAATCAACACCATGAACATAAAATTCCTCAAAATAACTCAAGTCATGGAAGTAGCTCGAGCAGTGACAAGAGTTCAAGAGAAGAATGATGTCAATATGTTTGGATATCAAAGCAAGGCGTCGTATTTTTTGAAACATTTGTCTGTGAAATCATACATTTTGTTTAATGTAATGGACATAGTGTTCCAATTGAAAGACAGAGGGATACCAATAATTGTCCCATTTTGTATGAAAAAGAGTGTCATATATATATATATATATATATATATATATATATATATATATATATATATATATATATATATATATATATATATATATATATATATATTTTAATTTATTCTATTGTGTTCTCCATTGTTCTTTGTGAAATGTAACACCCTTTGATTAAATATATAGATGATTAAAATATTATAATTAAGAGATGTGAAATATGATGATATGGTATAAAAAATTAATCCAAACATCACATTCAAATGCACTAATAAAAATTTAATTGATATGAATATTGTTCTAAGATATTTTTTGAATTTTTATGAATAATGAATTAAAAAATCATAGTAATTGCACTGTCACAAGTCGATGTTTCTAAAAATACAAAATGAACATCGGTGTGTGTTAGTTATTGTGCACCACTAATTTTGTATGATAATTCGCATTGGTGCGTTTTAACCAATGGGCACCGCACAAATACCAATAGCAACTAGAACGCTCGATGCATTTGTGTGATACTGCGCACTAGTGCGTTTATGTTAGATTTCTCACCGGTGTGTTTCTACGACCTATGGGCACCACTCAAATACCAATACCAATTAGAATGCTCAGTATGTTTCTACAACTATCAATAAAAGCATATAGATATCCAGTATCACCATTTGTGGGACTGTGTGCATAGGCAGATTATGTTATTGTAGTACATTTTGACAGGAAGAAGATGCTAAATTTTTGACAAAGGCCTTTTCAAGAGGAAAGTTTGAGTTCCACAGGTGCAATATAAGGGTGGTTGATAATCCCCTTCTTTCTGAGAGGGAGTGTTGAAAAATGTAGCAAGAAATTCTCAATTTGATTTTTCCTTGATTAAATTGAAAAAATTCTAATTTCCACATCAATAAACAACTTCGATGCAGTTAACTTGTGTGACATGGCTTGTGTCAGCCAGTTTACTCAGTAAATTTGAGTTGGAGGAGTTAGAGTTCAGTTAAGCATGTGTGATTGATAATTTGTATCAATCAATGTCAATTATCTAAGGTTGTTTTTAGTTAAACTAGTTCTAACTGTTGAAGGAACTAGTGGAGGGTAAGTTGTGTAGTGGGACTTTAGTTAGATTCAGTGATCATCCAGTGAAATTATCAATCAACCCAAAATAGATAGCGCATGTATAAAATTCTATTTCCCCAGCCTTGGTGGAGATTCCAAGTCAGTCTAAAATTAGTTTTAGACTAGTCTTGAGTGTACAAATGTTTAATTTAGCCCAGTGATCAACTTAAGGAATTTCATTATCGATTTTGGAGAAATTCCTAAATAATCGAGGCCTAATTTCTAAACTAGCAACGAAAGGAAATAAGATCTCAAGGAGAGGAAAAATTTGACTAAGTCCAAGTCAGATACTTTCAGTGATAAGAGAGATAGGTTATGCACTTGAAAGTTGTGCTCAATTGAGAAAATCAATTACAATACATCTCTATTCATCAGATTAATACAAGAAAGCACTATGGTTTTCAACAAATTGCTTTCCCCGGGGAAAATACCATTTGCTTCTGTGTGATTTCTTATTGCATGTCTAAAATTTTTATTCTAAATTGTGAATTAATGTTCGAAGAGTAGTAGAGTAGGTTTTCATCATGATTTACATTAAACATTCACGAGAAGTTGAAAATATACATCATAATTTCTACATGGTATCAGATCTAGATTCACATTAAAGAAGAAATTTTGAAGTTGTTTCTCAGGAGTTTGAATTTGAAGTTTAATGCAGCACGATATCTTCAGAGATGAGAAGATGACCTTCAATGGATTGAGGTTAGATTATGCATTGGAAGGCACCTCTAATTTTTTTCAATTTAAGGATTTCATGGAGGTGGTATTGGATGACAATGGATTAATAGAATACATCAAGACATATGTTGCAAAACCATTAGATTATGATGCCGAGAACCTTGCTCAGTGGAAGAAATATATAGCCAAGGTGAGGAGAATAATCTTGGCGGGAGTACATGATCACATTGTCTCAAATGTACATGGAAAAGAAACTCTGTTCACAATGTGGAATGCACCAATATAACTGTTTGAGAATAATAGTGACCACAAGAAGCTAGCGCTCAAGGATAAACTTCGAAGTATCAAGATGCAGAATAATGACACCATTCCACAGTATCTGAGGAAGTTCACACAATGTCATGATGAACTTGGTGAGGTTGGTGTAAATTTTCTTGAAGAAGACTTGGTAAGCCTAACCCTTTTGGGCCTTCCCAAGAGTTGGCATAATTGTCAAGATTTAGTGAATGGGAGGGAGAAACTACCGAATTGGAAACGCTTATGATCTGATTTGGTACAAGAGGAAATAAGGCGAAATACTAGAGATGGATTTTATCCAAGGGTGAGGATGAAGAAAAAATAGAATTGGATGGAAAGGTAAAGAAGGGGAAAGGGAAGAAATATCAATCCAAACCAAAATTCAGTCAAGGGGGCAAGAAGAAATATTTGTTGAAAATTAAATGCTTCCATTTTCATGAATTCATGAACTATGCCACAAGGTTTCCACACAAAAAGGCAAGAAGGCCTCAAGAGGAGAAATAAGTGAAGCCTTGGCTTCACAGTTTGAGCTTGAATTTACCCTCATTGCATGCATGAACAACACAATGATGGGAAGTGTGTGGTACTTGGAATTAGGTGCATTTTTCCACATAACAGGGTGTAGATATCTTTTCAGTGATCTGGAAGAAAAATATTTGTACATGTAGATTGATATGGGGGATGACAGAAGGTATAACATGACTGGGGTAGGTATAGTCACCTTTCAGAGGGAGTTGGGCTCAGTAATAAAATTTGAAGGACCTCTCTCAATTTGATTTATAAGGGAATATATTCTTGTCACCCTTCCATAATGAAAAGATTAAAAAAAATGTATTTATAATAGCATATTATATTTACATTTAATTTTCAAAAAGGAAAAACTAGTCATATTTGTGTTAATAAAAGGTTGTTACATATATAAAAAATTTCAAAATATACCCTATTTCTGGTGATATATCTCAAGCTAAAGATTGAACCTTGATAGGAATACATGGGTACATGCTGCCATATAACCTATATTTGTGCGAATAGGAAAGTATCAATGACCTACATTAGAATCTGAACTACTAGGAAATGAAAATCAACCTTCAAGTTGTTGCAGCCAAAATTTTTCAAGTTTGTAAGTTATGTTGTTATTTTTCAATGATAATGAGTAGAACCACATATCACGTTTTTGTTGCACCCTACGAGCCTCTTACAAAGGATTATTTCCATTTTCCTTTTATTGGAATGTCATATGGATAGCTACAAATGGTGACAAGTAAATTAAATGAAAATAAGTTGGACAATGGATGGTCCCAACTATAATAAAAGCCAAAATAAGCCTAATAGTGACTAACAGTAGGAATAGCAAGTTGGATTATAAATTTCCTAGACCAACAACTTATAATGGATATGGGTCGACGTATAGTACTATAAGACAAATATGCTACATTGAACTTGTAGAGATAGTCAGTAGGCCAAGGATCATATAGTGAATGTTATCTTAACACGAATCCTGTTTTTTCTTAGAATGAGAAACATCTGGGGAAATCAATAAATTTAAGTTCTTCACCTTGCCAATAAGGTTATTGTTTATCCCTAAAAACAATGGCCTAGCCTGTTAGGCTACCCACCAAGGTTCAAATCCTATGGAGGCATGATGTAACAACCGTACTAAAAATTCCATGTAATAAAAGTTAATAAAGGAAAAATAATAACTATGGTTATGAGACACTTATTCCAAGTTGAATGTTGGGCTAAGAATCCTAGTGTGGGTGTTCATTTGGTTTATTATGGCTAAGGAAATTAGCAAAGGAAATGGCAAATGAATTTGGAAATGAAAAATGGAATTTTTGGAAATTTATTTATGGAAATAATGGAAATTAGGAGAAAAGGAAGGTGAAAGGTCATAGGTTGCATGTGAGGAGGAAAATGAAGGAATAGAGGCCTAATTGATAAAAAGGCTTCTGAGGATCAGTTGGTACCTTTTTTCAGTTCAGTTTTGGATCTCTCTCTCTCACTCTTGGAAACTTAAGTTTTCATGGAGCACTTAAGAATTGGATTAAGAAAGGAAATGAAGGAAAAGAGGAAGGAAAGATCAAGGAAGAAAGAGTGGGATTAAGAAAATACAACAGGTTTACTTGCATGTATCGATTTACATGTGCGATTTTCTTACTAGATTTGGCATGCATGGTTATGCATGTGTGTTATTGGTTCTTTTGTTGTCATTGTAATGGGTTTTTTTAGGTGTGACAATGTTCTTTAGCCTTGCCTTTCCATTTATGGATAGACATGGTGTGATGGGGTTCTCATGTTTCGGTTGAGATGGATTTCCCGATGGATTCAAAACATAGTGAGGTGGATCTATGAATGAAAAAACACATGGCCTAGTAATCCCTGAACTAGAGTGTGGATTGTGGTAAAAATACTGGCCTAGTAACCCCTGAACTAGACTGTGGGTTGTGGTAAAGCTAGGTATTGTGTGCCTCGGTGGACCTATAAATCCTCGATCGATGAATGGTGGGATATATAGTAAAGCCTAGAGGTGGTTTCCATTAATCAGGCATAAGAATACTTTTCGGTGAATGGTGGGATATATGGTAAATCATGGAGGGTGGTGCCTCGATTATGGCCTAGTAATCACTGAATCAGACTATGGATTGCGGTAAAGACTAGAGACTAGGAGAGATGAAAATTCCTCATGGTGGAGGTGGAGAAATCTAGTGGCATCCACGCTTGTTTATGGCCTAGTGATCTAGTGAGGATTGCAGTAAAGCCAGTTTTTATTGATGAGGGTGGGGTGGTTTAGCCTCGGGAAGCCCTGGTTGGTTATTTTGTTTTGAGTCCCACATTCATGCTTGGAATATGGAATGGGGGTGATTGGCTACAGATATATTTGGCTCAGACAACCTATGGTCGGGTGGAATGTGGTAGTCCCATACCGGTTTCGATTTTGCATTCATTAATAAGAGGTTATTTCCTTGGTACATTAAGTGTAAATGGACTCGATTATATGTGGAATTTATGGATATTCTATCCTCATTATTTATGTTGTTTATATGTTGGTTATGAAAATATTTTATGACAGTGAAAATGTATGGTTCTCATCATGTTTTGATTTGTAAATGAATGAGAAATGAATATATGACCTAATAGATGGTAATGTAGCTAATGATATAAGGCATCAGTGCTTCTTAGAAATTATTATTTAATTATGATACCCCTATGTTCATATATTTTATTATGACATGTAGAATGCATATTTATGACATGTTTGATGAAATGCCTGCCATGGATTGTCGGGGTCTAGTCACGTCTCTATTTATTAATTTTCATTGGCATCATTGTATCTATGTTTCATTTCATTTCTGTAAATTTCATGAAGTTCCAGGAAGTGACTGAGTCCTAGACCTGGAATTCAACCTTAAATCTCGTAGTCGATGGCATAGAACTAGTAGATAAATACCATAGTCACACTCAGGTAGGCTCATGGGAGTGACTGTGACCCACAATCGATTAGAGGGCTTGGAAAGGTAGTGAATCTGGCTATATGAGCTTTATTTAATGATTTTCCTCAGGGGTTGGTCACTCGAAAAGGTGGGTTAGCTCCTGGAGGTTCTATTGGTTGTGTGGATGATCAGTTTGGTGGTGCTTTGTCGGTTCCACTACCTTAAGGTGACCTAGGAGGTTGAATCAGATCATAGTAGCATATCGTCACATGTTTACCCCAGTGGAATGGTTAACTTGGGTAAATGTGGGAGGAGGGTATTATAGAGTGGTATTGGAGCATGGTTCACCCATTGGACTGGATGGGCGGTTTGTTGGTCATGCATTCATTTCGGTTGCATATGTATTCTCATGTTTGTGGTCTATGCACTAGCTGTGTATGCATGGTGTTGGTTATGGTTTGCAGTGTTGTTGCCATGTGAAAGTTAAGGTCACTACTTTTTTATGGGTTTATCATGAGTTTATATCGGTTACGCACTGGATATGGATGTAAATGTTTGTATTTAATGTGTATGTGTGCATGTAACACATTTGTTATTATGCATTCATTGTGTCTAGTTGGTGTTATGGTTGTAGTATCATGCATAAAAACTGGATAATAGTTGAGATAATGATTAAATGCTGATATGATTATGTTTATATATGTATTTTATAATTTGGTTGGTCTTGCAGATGAGATATCTTCCCCGAGTTATACTAAGGTATGTTGTTTTATTTATTATTTGGTTTAACTGACATAGTATGCCTTACCGGAAGAGATTAAGATGACTAGAAAGATGGTAGACTACAAAGATTATCCTTATGAATCAAATGAGAAACGTGGTTTTGGGAACTCTTCTCACTTATAAAACACATTGAGGAGTTTGAAGGAAGACATAAGGAATTGAAAAACATATAATGACAAAATCACGTAGCCACAGGAAAAACAAGAAGCAGCCAATGCAGTAATTCTTCAGAGTTTGTTAGAATTGGAGAGACAAGGACCACTTCGGATAAGCTATGGACAGGAGTATGGGACTAATGGGGCATATGGAAGTAGGTTTCAAGGTATGCATAGGTCAATTAGATATGACATGATCATAGGTGGTATATTCTTGGATACTCTGGATAGAAGAGGTGATGGACATAAGTACTATTATAGTTCTGGTTCTGATAGGAACTATGATTGTCATCATTATCACCCTTACAAAAGGAGTGATAGGGGATAATTTCTAGATGTGTTTAAGAAAGTGAAGCCACCTAATTTTGACATAGAGTTGAATAAGCCCGGGGATGCAGAGGTTTGGCTACTTGGCATGAATAATTTATTTGAACTGCAAGAGTATACAGAGAATATAAAGGTCAAAATAGCTATATTCATCCTCAAAGGTGAAGAAGATATCTGGTGGGAAGATGTAAAATGGGTCAGAGACACCAGGACAAATGAGTTGAGTTGGCATGAATTCAAGAGACTCTCTAGAAATAAGTACTTGTCAGAAAGTTACTACGACAACAAAGCCAAGGAATTCTATGAGCTTAAAATGGGATCGATGACATATCAGGAGTATATGCCTAAGTTCTTGGAGCTATTGAGGTATGTACCGTATATTAAAGATGAAAACGCCAAAGTTAAAATATTTGTCAGTGGATTACCATTAGCAATTAGAGACTGAATTGAGTATGATGAGCCTCAATAACTTGAAGAATTTATTGGGAAACTGAAGCATTGTTATGAGCAGTCAAAGAGTAAGAATGAATCTTAGCAAGGATGGAAAGGAAAAGATAAATATAAAGGTAAAGGTAAATGGAAACCAAAGAGAAAAAGGCCTCAGAATGTAGAAGAGAAAGAGAATGTTGCACCATATACGAAGTTCAATGCAGCTAGATAGGGCCATGGGTCACAACAACAAAATAGAGGTGATGGTACAAGACAATTGGAGTGTTGGAAATTTGGTAAGGAGCATCTTAAAAGGGACTGTCCACATAATCAGGGCACAAAATATTTGGGATGTTGGCCAGGGCATTCCTCGTATCTATACATCACTGGATAATAGGTAGGTAGATCATCAAGCATAATTCATTGAGATGGACAGTAATAATTGTGATCAAGTTGATTCTATTTTGATTTACCCCAGATCTAATTATAGTTATGTTAACCCTGACTTGGTGAATAAGTGTGGTTTGAATAAATAAGTGCACGAAGAATCTTGGTTAATTCAGTTGGCTACAGGTACAAAGAAGAGAGTTCATCATTGGGTAAGAGCTTGTGCATTTGAATTGAATGGTATGCCTACATCAAAACATTTGAAAGTATTTTTGTTAGTATAATTTTGGGTATGAACTGGTTGATGTATCTTCACTGGACTAAGGTATATTGTTATGACAAAGCCAATGAGTGCTTGGATGGCAACAAATAATATATAATCTTATAGGGTAAGAAGAAAGAAACATCAGTTAGGATGGTGACAACTATGTGGGAAAAACACATTCACAAAAAATTATGTATGTTATTTGCAGTGCACATTTCTAGTGAGAAAGGTAAGGATGATGAGGATGAAAATATATTGAGCAAGTAACCGATATTATAAAAATTTCAATATGTTTTTTCAGTAGAGATCTCAGAGTTACCGTCTCACAGAGAAGTGGAATTCTCCATTGAATTGGTTCTAGGGGCAACACCAACATCAAAGGCACCGTACAGGATGAGCACTCCAGAGTTAGTACAAATGAAGTTACAATTGAACGAAATTCTTGAGAAGGGATATATTAGGCCAAGTGTATCACCATGGGGTGCACTAGTCTTGTTCATGAAGAGGAAGAATGGTACTCTGAGGTTGTGAACTGATTATAGGAAGTTGAGCAAGGTGACTATAAAAAAAACACATCCGCTAAAGAGGATTGATGAGTTATTTGATCAGCTAAATGGAGCACCAATGTTCTCAAATATTGATTTGAGATGTAGATATCATTAGGTACGCATCAAGGAAGAGGACATTTACAAGACAAATTTTCAGACTAGATATGGGCATTATGATTTTTTTATAGTTACATTTGGTTTGACTAATGCTACAACTAATTTAATGTGCTTGATGAGTAATGTGTTGCATCCTTATCTTGACAATTTTTTTATTGTATTCATTGACGACATATTTAAATATTCTAAGAATGAGGAATAACATGTCGAGCATTTAGAAACATTATTGAGACTGTTGAGAGATCATTAGTTGTATTCTAGGCTTAGTAAATGTGGTTTCTTTCAGAGAGAGGTACATTACTTGGGGCATGTGGTCTCCAAGGAAGGCATAGCAGTGGATCTAGAGAAGATAAGGGCTATCATGGAGTGGGAAACTCCTCGAAATGTGGATGAGGTAAGATCATTCATGGGGCTAGTAGGATACTATAGGAGGTTCATCAAGAACTTCTCTCACATTGAATATCCTATTACGTCACTATAGAGGAAAGGTAAGAAATTTGAATGGATAGAGGAATATGCAACAAGTTTTGGAAAATTGAATTAATTGTTGACAAATTCTCCAGTGTTAAATATTGCAGACCCGAACAAAGGGTTTGTATTGTGTACATATCCTTGAAAGAGAGGGCTTGGTGGATTCCTTATGCAGGAAGGACATGTAGTATGTTATGAGACACAAAATTTAAATGAGCATGAGCAAAACTATTCGACAAATTATCTTGAGTTAGCGATGATCATTCATGCGTTGAATATGTGGAAGCACTATCTTCTCAACATGAGGTTTTTATTGATGAGCGATCACAGTGGGTTGAGATACTTGTTTGACTTGCCAAATTTGAATGCCAAGAAATCTAGATGGCTGGACATGATCATTGAGTTCAATTTTGAGATAGGTACATCAAAGGAAAGAAGAACAGGGTTGCAGATTCTCTTAGCAGAATGACAGGTTTATAGGGCTCACACACATGTTAAAACATGGTACAGGTATAGGTGCATGTAGAGGTAGTGGTATAGGTACAAGTACAAGTGCTCAGGATGTGGACTATCATCTCTCAGCAAAGGGCTTGATCAAATTTAGGGACATGATATATGTGCTACATAATATGTAATATTCCGAAATGGGGAAGCAACAATACATGAACACAATAATGGAAAGAACAGTGAATAAATAAACACACCATGATATGAGAAAAATGTACAACCTTATTGTTAAACATATTAGCAAATAATAGGTACAATATCTTGAGGATCTAGTCACTCAAGCAATACAAAACAAGCCTGCACAAGCAAATATGTCAATACATGAGAAATAATAGGCATACAAATTCCCTGAGATATGACAGCACATTTTTAGGCAATAAATGATGCAAAAATGATAGATAAATATATATCTACTATTATATAGCTCAAATAATGCTAGGAGTGAAGATCTAGCCTCCTAGACACTTTTCCAAGATAACTCGGGAAGGGTTTCCTGAAATATACAAAAATGCAGAAATACAAATATGGCCCTAGGGCTAAATAATCTCTAAAAATTGAATTCTATATAGGAGGTGGCTGGTATGATCTGGAAATGTATGAAAATCCTCCTATAGATCCTCCAAGTAAGATGTTGATCCCCTCATAGATGATCTAACTCCCCCAACTAGGGCTCCAAACCCTCTGCTGCAACTACACCTAGAAATAACGCAGTTTCTCCAGAAAAATGTGCTATAAATATTAGCATTGCCTTAACCTACTGATGTATGATGAAATGAGGCTCAAGAATCTTCCTCACAAGCCTCTCAGATGAAGGGTTGCTCCCTTCACTAGAAAACAAGCTCAGAAGTTGGGTTTCTCAACCCTCCACTACTGCACCCTGCAACTCAACAAAAATATGAATAGATTCTGCGTTGTAGAAGAAAATTGTAGCTTGGCCTGATGCCGGATAGTGGACCATGTAGTACAATACTCTCCTAAGAGGCCTCTCAAGGAAATATGTGGGATTACCGACTGGGAATACCCTGTGCTAAACAACACTGCAATCTTAGATAAACAACTAAAGGGAGCAACAAAGTCTAAACAAACATATCAAAATAATAATCATAACCTAACCCCATATGGCTGCCATCCTCTTCCTTATAAACAATGTGAGCCTTCTCACCTTGGGTCCCACTCATTAGGTTTTCCACCATCATGCAATCAATCTCCCTCCAAAACTGCGTTGTCCCACCATTAATGCCACTCCATAACAACGATGTTTGATTTGGTCAAAGTTGACCTATTCAACATGCTTCATCCCCTTTTCACACGTTAGGGTCTTCAATCCAGCTTTTATATGACCTCCATTCACACTAGGAGTGTCTTTTATTCCTACTAAGGATATTTATGGGTCTCCATACCCTCTTATTCATCTATCTAAGAGAAAAATAAAAATTTAATATTCCAATTAGTTGTATGCTAATTTAGAAATATTACAGTCCTCCCCTCCCAAATGTTTCTTGTCCTCAAGCAACTGTAAGGGTAGAACTGAATAGCCTCTCCTCTTCCTCCTGTAGCATCTTCATGTGATAAGCTTCTCCAATGAACGACATGTTGTCTCATCAATAAGTCTCCAAGTTGCTCCTCCCAAGTGTATAAGTATGCCTCTCGTGAAAAATCCAAATGGCTCTCATCATGAACAAGTGGAAGATCCATGGAAGAAACTATGTGTGGTCTAGAGGCCTTCTTGAGGCATGGATTTTGAAATATATTGGGAACCATCATTCCCATGTGAAACATCCATCCCCAAGCTATCATCCATAAAAAGTGAGTTACCCTCCAACATGGCAACTCATGAAACATCTCCTCCACCTTATGCTCCTGCAAGGAAGGTGGGTTGTATAGCTAAACATGATGGATCAAATTTTCCATCCCACACTGTCTCTCTCTCCAATTATGATAAGTGAAGAGCTGCTGCTGAATTTGGGGTGCAGTGATGTTGCCTTTATGAATAAAAAATGCAATTGGATCCTCAAAGACCCACTCTTTGGTTCTTTCCCAGATCATCCCATATAAAATGAATATGAAATTATCATTATATGGAATCCAAATGAGAGAGGTACTAAATGTTTTACATAGTGCTAGAAGGTACCAACAGTCTCCCATGTAGTCACAACGAAGTTTTACCAACTGCAGTTTCAGAATATGACGTGGTAAGTTGTCTTCAAACAATTTGCTAGTTGTGCATGTCATCTCATATACTAGTAAATAGTAAATGGCATTGTATATCAACTGAGCATACATGAAATATTACAATACTTGCTCAAATCCATACAAGAAATGGCTATCTCCATCATATATGTTGGTCCAAAAATCATAATGAAGCGCAAATAGAGGCTTTCCCTCTTGTGGAGCAATGCACTGTATAGAGATGGTAAGAGAATGAAAATACTGTGTTAGATGATCAATAAATGCAATTTTTTTTTTCTTACCATGTACTGAGAGTAAACTGATAACAAGGTCCAAGAATGATCCCTCCATAGTGGTATGACATATCACCATGGAAAGTAATGAACCATGTGTTGTATGCAAGGCATTCTCCTTATACTTGGGGATCCAAGTCAAGAAGATCATATCATGGTAATAGATGTATCCATCCACTACTCCATCACTCTCATATCCTACTTGTCCATCAAGTGCATCAGATGTGAAGTGATCCTGGGAACACTCCATCAACAAATCCAAGCTCCTAAGTGACAACGCTATTGGCCTTTGCAATAAGACCTCTGTCATCTCATAGCTCCATTATTTGACATGCCAAATGTCAAAGTAATCTACCATAGTGCTGCCATATATGGGACATTCCTTCCAAAGTGGAAGTACCTCCTAATCCTCCAAGGCTAGGGAGTTTCCCCTTTGCACCATGATAGTACCATCACCTACTCCTGCAACATCATGAAAAATATGGGAGAAAATCAGCCCATACTCTCCCAAGAATATCCAAAGCAACAACAATTCTCGTTGCCTCCCCACACCATCATCATATAAAGTATGGAGAAACCACATGATGGTTGACATGAAAGATATCACATCACCCAAATACACCCAAACTCCTTGCTTCCATATGATGCAAGTGCCATGCCAAGTTCCATCCACCAACATACTCTTTGAAATAGAATGTGTCATATGATGACCAAACTCTTTCAAGAGTAGCCAACGCAGTTTTTCCTCCTACTTCCCAGTGTCATAGATATTCAAGTGGCTTTCCAACCTCTTGCTCATCAACATCACCCATCCAACCAATGGTGAGTGTATAACATCATGCTCAAAATAGGTATCCCTCCAATGGATAATACCACCCTCCCAAATCAGATTTCTATATTTTCATTTCATGGGATGTTGAAATGCAATATTCTGGAGATCTCCAAATGAAGACCACTCATCAATGACCAAGTTGAATCCATAAGGATCCACATAAGGTGTAGATAGAAACTTCTCATCAAGATGTGAAGTGCTCATCAATAAGCACCCATCATAATAATGGAAGATGTCATCACTCATAAGATACCCTCCATCAACCATCTGCCTATCCTCTGCTATACATGTAGAAAGGTCATTATAATGCTCCAATAATGGTTGGGCCCCCAAATCATCACTTTTTCTCAATGACATCACTTCTGATCTCCATAATGGTGCATCTACTGTCTCAAGATCATGCTTAATGCTGAACACATAGTTCTGCATTGCTCTGGTCAGGACAATGTTCATCCCATCCTCCAAAATTCTACACTCCAACCCCAAGAGTTGTGTGTAGCTCAACAATGATACACTAGGATGACTGTATATCTCTTCCTTGAACAAATAAAGGGTCCTTAGAGCAGTGATAGTCTGTTGCTCCAAATTAGCAATGTGGTTTAACTCTAGGCCATGCATTTTCCTTAACAACATGTCTCCATAATCCTCCATATGATGTGCTGAAATAACAGGAAATGGAAATATGTGCATACCTTGGTAAGGCTTGGGAATGTCTTGTACTGCTACAAGGGTTCCTTCCTCCAGTGTGATGTCTTCCCCAACTAATAATGATGATGGCTACTCTTCTATGGTAGCATCAACACTGGTACAAGTCTCCTCCTCCTCATGCATCTCCGAAATAGTGCATGGGACTCTAAATTTCAAGAGATAAAGACCACTTTGCAAAGGTGCAAGTGTTCTTTATCCTGATGCAAGTGCTCTTGCAGCAAGTGGCGGTGAAGGCCTCTTTCCCTCTGATTTCTTCTTGTCAAACTTCTTGATCAACCTTTGAGTAAAATATGCATATACAGTGACTTTTGCATGACTCAAATGGCTCAACCACCAAATGTTTGCTTCACCCTCAAGGTGCAGCACTGTAATCTCAACAACTTTCTCCTCTACTACTGGATGTAGTAGGAAAAATGCATCCAACCTCATTCCCAAAGCTCTTGTTGTGCATGAGGATGACCCATCAAAGGTAGACAATAAAAATCTATTGCCCTTTATTCTTCTATTGCTGCAAGGTCTCCTTTCTTCTTTGAGTTGAAGGAACTGTGGGAGAGTTAGATTGTCCTTGAAAGCTCTAAGTTGAGACTTATATTCTGCAATATACTCACTTAGAATCTCATGATATAAGGGTACTTCATCTCCATGGATCTTGTATTCTTCTTCAGAATGAAAGGGCATAGTATGTTTCTTTAGAGATCTATGTAATACCGGATCTCCTCTTTTCTGATAGGAAGTACATGGACCTTCCTCATCTTGAAACCCTATTGTGGTTCCACTTATTTTCTCCATTTTTCTTTGCTTGACCTCCTTGGTGAGGTCTCTTTTAGATCTAAAAAGAGATGAGATAAAACTCATTCTTTCCATTATTCTGATCTCTTTCTCCTTCTTTTTATTCTTTTGATAGTATAATGGCTGCGATCCATAGGTTGAGCCAAGATTATGCTCTGATACCATTGTAATATTCACAAATGGGGAAGAAAAAATACTTTAACACAATAATGCAAAGAACAGTGAATAAATCAACACACCATGATGTGAGACAAATTTACATCCTTCTTATTAAACATACCAACAAATAATAGGCACAAGATCTTGAGGATCTAGTCTCTCAAGCAATACAAAACAAGCCTCCACAAGAAAATATGTCAATACATGAGAAATAAATTCCATACAAATGCCTTGAGCTATGACATCATAGTTTTAGGGCATAACTGCTACAAAAATTATAGGTCAATATAGATATTCTTTTATATAGCCCAAATAATGCCAGGAGTGAAGTTATAGCCTCCTAGACACCTTTCCAAGGTAACCCGGGAAGGGTTTCCTGAAATATACAAAAATGTAGAAATAAAAATATGGCCCTAGGGCTGAATAATCTCTGAAAACTGAATGTTAGATAGGAGGTGGCTGATATGATCTAGAAATTTATGAAACTCCTTCTATATATCCTCCAAGTAAGAGGTTGATCCCCTCACAGACAATCTAACTCCCCCAACTAGGGCTCCAAACCCTCTGCTGCAACTGCACCTAGAAATAACATAGTTTCTCCAGAAAACTGCACTGTAACTATTAGCAGTGCCTTAGCATACTTCTGGATGATGAAATGAGGCTTAATAATATCCCTCACAAGCCTTTTGGATGAAGGGTTGTTCCCTCCACTAGAAAACAAGCTCAGAAGTGGGGTTTCTCAACCCTCCACTCCTACACCCTGCAACTCAACAAAAATCTGAATAGATACTGCACTGTAGAAGAAATTTGTAGCTTGGATTGATGCTAGATAGTGGACCATGTACTACAATACTCTCCCAGTAGGCCTCTCAAGGAAAGAGGTGGGATTCCCGACCGAGAACACCCTATGCTAAACAACACTTCAATATTAGCTAAACAACTGAAGAGAGCAACAAAGTCTAAACAGACATATCAAAATAATAATCATAACCTAACCCCATATGGCTTCCATCCTCTTCCTTGTAAAAAATTTGAGCCTTCTCACCTTGGGTCCCACTCATTAGAGTTTCCACCATCATGTAATAAATCTCCCTCCAAAACTGCGTTGTCCCACCATTAATGCCACTCCTCCATAAAAGCACTATTTGATTTGGTCAAAGTTGACCTATTCAACATGCTCCAACCCTTTTTCACACCTAAGGGTCTTCAATCCAGCTTTTATATGACCTCCATTCACACTAGGATTGTATTTTATTCCTACTAAGGAGATTTATGGGTCTCCATACCTTCTTATTCCTCTATCTAAGAGGAAAATAAAATTTTAATATTCCAATTAGTTGTATGCTAATTTAGGAATATTACACAATAGTTAGAACAAGAAGATTATCTTGAGGGAGTTTCATGAGAAATTAGATTTAGGTCACCCAGGCTACCATAAGACACTAAAGACAATAAATAATTTTTATTATTGGCCGAATCTGATGAAGGATGTGGTAGAGTTTGTGGCTAGATGTTTGGATTGTCAGCAGGTAAAGGAAGAGTGTCAACATTAAGGTGGAATAATACAAATGATTTTTATTCTAGAGTCGAAATGGGAGGTCATTTCCATGGGTTACACTATAGGTTTGCCGAGGACATCTAGAAAACATGATTCCATCATGGTTGTGGTAGAGAGGTTTACTAAGGTTACACACTTCATTCCAGTGAAGCCTACATATTCAAATAGTGATGTGGCACAGGTGTTCGTCAAAGATGTGGTCAGATTGCATGGTGTTCCAAAGAATATTGTGTCACAAAAAGGATTAAAATTTCACTTCTAAGTTTTGGAAGGAGTTGTTTGAATTTTTAGGTACATATTTGGCCTTTAGTACAACGTATCATCCACAGACAGATGTATAGACAAAGAGGTTCAATAAGATGTTGGAGGACATGTTTAGGATGTATGTGATGCATTAGTAGAGGAGATGGGAGGAGTACCTTCCCTTGGTTGAGTTCTCTTAAAAAAATGGTTACCAAGAATCATTGAGGATGAGTCTGTTTGAGGCACCGCATGTGCAGAGTTGTAATACTTCCATCAATTGGAGTGATCCGGTGAACATGGTATTTACTAGAACAGACGTATTAGAAGAAATGGAACAAGAAATGTAGGTGATCAAGAAGAATCTCAAGGTAGCACATGATAGGAAGAAAATATATGCAGATCATAACAAGTTGTTTAAGGAGTTTCAGGTTGGGGAACAAGTTCACTTGCACATCAAGCCAAAGAAGAGCTCCTTGCGGATTGGATCATGTGCCAAGCTGGAACCTAGGGTTTGTGGACCTTTAAATATTCTTGAAATGATTTGGAAAGTAGCATATCGACTTGCACGACCTCCGACAGTGAAATTTCATGATGTTTTTCATGTGTCATTCCTTAAGAAGTATGTTAAATATGTTGATCATGTGATTGAATGGTCTATATTGCAGGTGGAGCCGGATGGAGAATTCCAACCAAAACCTAAGTGTATATTGAAAAAAAAGGTGGTCATGCTTTGGAACCAAGAAATTGAGTAGGTTAAAGTGTAGTGGAAGAAATTTGGGCCCGATGAAGCTACATGGGAGATGACAGATCAGATGTGGGATATGTATCCTTCTTTACTCGCTAGTTGAGCGAATTTCCTTGGTAGATGTTTTGGTATATGCTTGATGTAATGTTTTGGAATATGTACATATGTATATGGATGTAAATACCACCATGAGTTGTGTTATACATCTCCAATAAGCAATATGGGTGTCATGTCATTATGGTTGTCATGTTGTTATGTTGTCATATTGGTTTGCTTCTCACCAGGTTGATCATTGTAAATACTACAACGAACTAAGTTATAGAGTTCCATGGGAAATATGTTTTTCTTTGAGAAGTATTTTTGGTTATAGGTGTCATTGAACACCAAGGACGATGTTCCCCCAAGGGGGAGGGTTCTGTAACAACCTTGGTGAAAATTCCATGTAATAAAAGTTAATAAGGAAAAATGATAACAGAAGTTACGGGACACTTATTCCAAGCCGAATGTTGGGAAAAAATCCTAATGTGGGTGTTCACTTGGTTTATTATGGCTCAGGAAATTGGAAAAAAAATGACAAAGGCATTTGGAAAGGAAAATTGACATTTTTGGAAATTTATTTATGGAAATAATGGAAATTAGGAGAAAATGAAGGTGAAAGGTCACAGGTTTCATGTGAGGAGGAAAATGAAGGAAAATAATGGAAAGTGAAGAAAATAGAGGCATAATTGATAAAAGGGATTTTGAGGATCAATTGGTACCTTTTTGTCAGTTCATTTTTGGAGCTCTCTCTCTCTCACACTCTTGGACACTTACAGTTTTCTTGAAGCACTTCAACATTGGATCAAGAAAGGAAAAGAAGGCAAAGATGAAGGAAATATCACACAAGGAAGAGTTGGATCAAGCAACTACATCGGGTTTACTTGAAGGTATCAATTTTCATGTGTGATTTCCTTGCTATATTTGGAATGCATGGTTATGCATGTGTGTTCTTGGTTCCCTTGCTG
Organism: Pinus albicaulis; assembly: GCA_034641835.2. Classification (NCBI taxonomy): domain Eukaryota; kingdom Viridiplantae; phylum Streptophyta; class Pinopsida; order Pinales; family Pinaceae; genus Pinus; species Pinus albicaulis. Next base: position 88,787,651 of record CM076577.1, read on the forward strand.
TCATTGGCATGGATTTTTCCAAGTGTGAAAATTTTCTTTAGCATTGCCTTCCCATTTCTGGATAGCCATGGTGTGATGGGGTTCTCATGTTTTGGTTGATTTGGATTGTTGGATGGATTCGAAACTGAGTGAGGTGAACCGATGAATGAAAAAACACATGGCCTATTAATACCTAAACCAAACTATGGATTTTGGTAAATCCACTATCCTAGTAACCCATGAGCTGAAATGTGGGTTGCAGTAAAGCTAGGTATTGTGTGCCTCGGTGCGCCTAGGAATCCTCGATCAGTGAATCGCGGGATATAAGGTAAATCCTAGAGTTGGTTACCCTTGATCAAGCCTAGGAATCCTTGTCGGTGAATGGCGGGATATATAGTAAAGCATGGAGGGTGGTGTCTCTATTATGGCCTAATAATCCCTAGACTAGATTGTGGATTACGATAAAGCCTAGAGACTAGGAGACATGAAAATTCCTCATGGTGTAGGTGGAGAAATATAGTGGCATCCATGATTGTTTATGGCCTAGTGATCTAGTGAGGATTGTGGTAAATTCAGTTTCTATTGATGAGGGTGAGGTGGTTTAGCCTTGGGAAGCCCTGGTTGGTTATTTTGGTTTGAGTCCCACATTCGTGATTGGATTATGGGATGGGGGTGATTAGATGAAGGGAGATTTGGCTCAACCAATCTATGGTCGGGTGGAATGTGGTAGTCCCATATCGGGTTGGCTTTTGCATTCATTAATAAGAGGTTCTTTCCTTGGTATATTAAGTGTAAATGGAATGAATTATATGTGGCATTTATGGTTGTTGTATCCTCATTATTTGTGTTTTTTACATGTTGGTTATGAATATGTTTTATGACAGTGAAAATGTATGGTTCTCATCATGTTTTGATTTGTAAATGAATGAGCAATGAATATATGACCTAATAAATGGTAATTCAACTAATGATATAAGACATTAGTGCTTCTTAATTATTCTCAGTTAAGTATAAGACCCCTATGCCCAGATCTATTATTATGGCTTGTATAATATATCTTTGTGACATGTTTGATGAAATAATTATCATGGCTAGTAGGGGTCCAATCAAGTCTCTGTTCAATAATTTGCACTGGCATCATTGTCTCTATGTTTCATTTCATTTTTGTAAATTTTATGAAGTTCTGGGTAGTGACTGAGTCCTAGCCCTAGAATTCAGTGTTAAATATCGTAGTCGCTAGCACAACACTGGTAGAAAAATGCCACAGTTGCACTGAGGTAGGCTCATGGGAGCGACTGGGACCCATAGTTGCTTAGAGGGCTTGGAAAGGGAGCGAACAGGGCTCTAGGAGCTTGAATTTCTTAGTTTTGTTAGGGGTTGGTCACCCAAAAAGGTGGGGTAGATCCTGTAGGTTCTGTTGGTTGTGCGGATGATCAGTTTGGTGGTGTTTTGTTGGTTCCACTTCCTTAAGGTGACCTAGGAGGTTGAATCAGATCATAGTAGCCTCCCGTCACATGTTTACCCCAGTGAACCGGTTAATTTAGGTAAATTTTGGAGTAGGGTGTCACACACGAATAAGTGGTTAGGGATGGAATAATTTTTAGGTCATTTTGATGGAGGAGAACACATGTCATGGAGTTTTAGTTCTTGTGATCAATTGATCACCTTCCTAAGGTAGCCTGTGTTGTGAAAAAGGACCACTTGTGGTGCATGCCATATTCAAGCTAATATAGTCCTCATTGTAATGTATATAATATATTCCCCACTGGGGTTTAAGTACTACTAAGACATGCTACTGGTTGTGCTCGCACTTGTGGATGTACAACAACACATACAATAACAATTGGCAACTTTAGTGGAATAGATAGATGCCACTATATATTTCTTAGCGAGATAACTGAATTGAATAGTTTTAATGCTAAATATGGGCATCTTAGCCTCATCATTATAAGAGGAAGCTAGTTTAAAAAAAAAAAAACTCTCCTGCTCAATGCTCGTGGGGAAAAGGAAGTCCCAACGTCTAACTGATTCTGGAAAGGTTCCCTATACCTGGGTATAGAATCTAGTAAATCCTGAAACATATGGGGTATTCATAATGAGGTTCATTTTTCATTAATGACCCTCTAATGAAAGATAAAACCCCTTGCCAATTATTATAAAAATTCCATAGGATATTAGTAAATCTAATTTTTTAGGAGTTGATTCCCTGCAAAATCGTTACATACCCAAACCATGGAAGTAATGCAAAATTATAGTTAGCAAACTAAATTCATAGAAATAAGCCTGATTTAAAACAAAGGAGAAATTCCTATTGGATAATCAATATCTGATAAAATCATAAGGTTGAGAAATGAGAAAAATAAAGTTCAAAACTATCATTAATGAGGTGGCATTCTCACCAAAGTGTAGGTAGAGGAATTGCTTCTAATGTCGAGAGTTGCGCTTGAGAACCTTTGGAACCAACCTCACATCTCCAAAATTGATTCATATATTTTATATGAACATGGTAATAAGGATGATAACACTTGTACAACATGGATATATTTGAAAAGTAAGAGCAAAGCCAAATAATTGATCTAGCTCTTGTCTATCAAATTTGTAAATATTTAGGGGCATCTGCAATAGAAATAACTTCAAAAATACAACAGAGTTGTGCTTTTCTACCCAACATATACCAAAATCAAGTCCATCTGAATGTACAAGGAGAAAAATGCCTTCAAGTTTACTCACACACAAGCATGAACTAGATTTTCAACTTGGAAGCAAAAAGTTGTATTCAACTAAGAAATTTTGAGATTGTTAAGGAAAGTAGTCTAGGCTCTTCTTCAAATAAGTATTATCCTTAAAGGCATTTTCACGTATAAACGATTTAATTGATTTGGTTTTGTGTTAGGCCCTTGTTATGGAAAAACCTCCAAACTGTTCTATTTCTCCATTGTCCAACATTCTTCCCCTGGGTGTAATATTCATGACTTAGCCTACATTTTTTGATGAGAACATAAGCATGAAAAATGGACTTAGCCATACTATATTTGAAAATGAGAGTCTAAAGGTGGTTCTCATGTCTCTTCTATCAATCCCTCTCTCATTTTTCAATCCAAAACCTTCATATTACCTGTAATTTTGCAAGCCAAACCCTTCATACTCCCTGTTCGAGTTTGTAGGGTAAAATCTATATTTATGTTTATGGTTCATTTAATGTCTCTCCGATTGATTACTGTGTGAGTGTGTTGACAAAATTCCAGGTTCTAAGGAGCTTATTTCCTATATAAATCTTGCATTCTTGTTTAATCCATTTTGTTGATGAGTCACACTAGTATGTACCTTTTTTAGTGACCCAATAAGCTTATCACCCATGAATTTAAGCTTAGTATTTCATATAATTTGTGTGTTGGGTTAAGCCAATGTCGAGCGGACCACATGTCAAACAATCACACTATCATTTTGATAGTCTAGTGAAGCAACAACTAGGTGGAAATGTATGAGTTGAGTTATGATATGGTATGTGTAGGTGAGTTGATCTAAGTGTCACTTTCACTATGTTGCTCTCACATCTCCTCCAATGCCATCTCTCATATTCACCATTTCTATTCCTCGAATCCCATGTAGATAAAAGCCTCAAGGGAGGAAATCTTGAAATATGTGTTTTGAAATCACGAATCAAGGGAGGAATTATGATGGTGAGGATATGGGTTTCCAAAAATAAAATTAAAAAACCTATAGTATGAATTACTCATAAGTCTTGGTGACATTTGAGCATAACTCTGTCATCCACTTGCAACACACCAGGAAACAAGTAAGTGCATAGTATGAGGGGATCAAAATTGATGAGTGAGTCGGTGAAACAAACACTTTCTCAACACGTTAATGCATTTCTTCTTTCCAATTGTGGGTTCCATGCAACATATTTTTGTTGGTGGTAGAGTGCCTTGAGACTTTAAAATTCTTGGTATTTTATGGCTTATATGTTTTAATGCTCCTTACCTACTTTAAGTTTAATCATTATCTCACTGTCGTGTATTGGATATCCTAGTGTATCATGAGGGTGTATATATATATCCTAAAACCTGCATTGTTGCATCTCTACTCACTACTTCTTATCGCTCAACATGTAGACATTAGGCATTATTTTGCTACTTCTATCTGTGTTGAGCTCCATTTATTATTGAGATTTGTTTACACAAAAGTGTTACACCATTTTTCGGTCATCTAACCTGTTACTATTAGATGGACCTAAGTACACCATGTAAGACCAATTTTACCTTAAGTAAAATTACTTTCACTATGAAAAATAACTTAGTAAACCACCTTTATTAAGTTGTTTATGGTCTAAACAGGAAACCCCATGAGGAAATATTAAATAAATCCACATTTGTTTGATTTTCCTCAAGGAATAATTAGTTAAACAATAGTTTAATTAATATTCCTGGTCATATTTAACCCAAATAGGAAAATTAATTAGATAAATTATTATTTATCTTATTACTTTCTAGGAATAATTATTTAAACCTTATTTAAATAATATTCCTTATTAAATTTGACTAAATCACTCATAAATAATTAAATAAATCATTATTTATTTGATTATCACTCAACCACATCCTTAAAATGATAAATAAATCATTTATTTATTTATTATTTACAAATAAAGGGATTTGACCCAAGTCAAATTCTTTTTCCCTCCAACAAATATAATAAAATATTCCACAAAAATTGGATCTAGAATTGTTTAATAATATTTTAATTATGCACCAATATCTAGACTAACTCAATATTTTATTATAAATAGAAGGGTTTTTCCATTCATTCACTACCTTTTGTTACCTAAATATCACTCTAGATCTACACTCTTGGTCTGACTTTGATCCACCATCATTGTCATATTTTGCTACCATTTTTCTTGTGAGCTCCCTTTGAGTTCCATTTTTTTGTCTGGGTTTTCTACACCATCAAGAGAGAGGGATTTTAGATCTGAAGCGTTGAGGAATTATAAGAACCCATCCCGTTGAGGAGGATTGGTAACATCCTTCTATGTTCTCCTCCCAGGTGCCATTAATACAAAATTCTTTAAACATATTCTTGTCTTGTCTATTGGATGCATGGAGCAACTCTTGTTTTTTATTTACTACTTAATGTCTTTTAATGCATAGATCTATATTTTTGCAGCATTTATCTTGGTCACCTAATTGCAGATCTAAAGATATTGGCAACCATCTTTGCTGTTAGGGCTGTTTGTTATGCATGGCTAAAGTGACCCTTTTTCGTACATTCGAGATTAAGATTTGAATCTTAATTGAACAAACATTGTGAAAGGGAGTGATCTGGGTAGGATGTCTACTACTCACACACTGATGGTTAGGTGGAGTGTGGGAGCTACCAGAGTTGTAGCTTTTCCTCAGGCCGTGAAAGTCACCATAGACACGGATGGTGCCATCCCGCTTATGGGCAGGAAATATGAAGTTAGGGGTGGACAAGGCTTCCATGATGTCATCATCACAATAGAAGATGGAATGACTGGAGGAAGGGAGACCACATGACGCAGCGAAGCTACCTGACTCATCATCATGAGAAGAAAGGTTCACATGCACATCGTCATGGGGGATGACGAAAGAACAAGCAGATAAGGCATCCACCGATGTTGAGCCCAGGGTGATCGCTGAAGGGAGGTCGAGTGAAACAATAGGCGAAGATATAGAGGGAGCTTCCACTGGGGGTCTCATGGATGATGACAGGTAGAGGATGGTGGCTACAGGCTCTGTCATCTCAACATCAGGAGGGGGAATGTATATGGGAGTGGGTAAATCCTCAAGATGGCATGCAAAATACTGTGTAAGTACGGGAGAGGCGGATTGGTTCTGTTCAACCTCGTACTCCCAAACTACCTCTAAAGAGGCGTGGTAATGCGTAAGGCGGGGAAAATGGTGGGAATAATGGCCATGGATATCAAACAAAGCACAAGGTTGGTTGGTGTGAATAGTCTTTGGGTTCTTGGCTGTAGTCGAGGAAGAAATAGAGGCTTCATGGACCATAGAATCAGGGAACGCAACATTAACCATGGGCTTGATACAGGGCAATTCAGGATAGGTATGGGTGGCATGACTGACGAAATCACACAAAGCACAAGACTTTGAGGCTGAGGAGGAGCAAGTTTAGTCTAGGAAGCCTTGTCTTTTGATGCCCTCTTGCGAGCTTTTCCCTTCTTACCTGAAGTGGTTGCAATAGGAGAAGGTTCTTGTTGAGGTGGTTGAGGCACTGTAGCAGCGGGAGAAGTCATAGGGACCGGTTGAACCGAGGTCAAATCAAGATAAGGTTTGGGTTGACTAAGCGGGGTAGCGGCTGGGGGATCAAGGTACCAGACAGTAATCCCCAGGGTCAGGTTGGGAAGAGATGGAGTAGCCATGACAGGTACCGAGTACACTCCAGGAGGGGGAGCTAGAAACAGTATCTGACCGGAGGGGTAATGGCCAGGAGGGACGACTCCCAGATGGTTGAGGCCTGGAGGAACCATTCCAGGAGGGTAGAGAGGCTCATGGATAATAGCTGTAGGTGAAGGGCCAATAGGAGGGGGTACAAAAGGCTAAATCGAAGGGCTAGGAGTAGGCTGCGGAGGGCGAGGCTGCTGAACAGTCGAAGCAGGCCGCTTGAGGGAAGCTCGAGACAATTGCATCATGAAAACATTTGATGAGTTGGGATCAGAGACAAGAGGAGAAAGACTAGGGAATGTACCAAGAAAATAGGAGTCTTTGTAGACTCTGGGTGAGACAGTGGTCAAAGGATCGACGGTTTGCTTATTGGCCACCGAAAAGATGACGGACTCAAGGGAGGTCTGAGACTTCGTTTTGTAATATGTCAACTGGTCAATGGTGACTATATTTCAGTTATGAGAGAAGGACATCTTGTGGTGAACTCCAAATGGGACATCAGACATTGCATAGGTGTAGCTACGACCCAATATAATGTTGTAATCTAAGGGGGCATCAATGACTTCTATGTCAATGCAAACAGTCTTGCCCGCAAGAGTAATAGGACAATTGTGGAATAAGCCAATGGGCTGGGAGGCATGGGCATCCCATGCTCAAAGAGTGATCATGGAAGGAGCCAACTCAGGTGATTCGAGTTGCTTCCAAACCGAAGAGGACATCACATAGGTGGATGCCCCCTCATCAATGATGCACCGGGAAATGTTGGCATTTTGGATCTTGACTAGGATTTGGAAGGCGATGGAAGCAAGAAGAGGAGGATGTTTTGACAAGTCAACATTGAAGATGATAAAGCAATCATATGAAGGATATACAGCGCCCATGGCAGATAGTAAAGATTTTCGTTGTGAAAGGCATGACTGGAGGAGTTCCATCATTGAGATGGTAGCATGAGATTGCGCCAAATCATCTACTATACCATACAAATGGGCAGCTTTGCTAGAAGTAGCATTTCGGCGTAGTGGACCCTTAAGGATCTTGGTATGAACCTCTACCTTAGGCTGAGGGATCTCCAAAGGACCATTAGTTTTCGAAAGAGGCTCTGTAAAACCTAAAGAAGGTGGCTCGGGGACAGACGTAGCAGGAGGCTTGTTGTACTGACGGGACCGAGTCTGAAGGTTGAGGTCTACAGTTATAGGTTGGTCAGAGTTCATCATGAGAATATGGTAATCGGAGGTACCAGATGGAGGAGGTTGAGTGGCCACCTAACCTTCAGGTGGTTGGGTAGCCACAAATCCTTGCTGAGGGAAAGGATTAGTAAACACAGCCGACTGACTAGGCATAGCACTGGGAGGGATGGAAGGGGAGGCTTGCTTTCCTCACAATGTTTCTTGAGACTCCCACATCTGCTTCTCTCTGGTAAAAGAGGACAATCATGGGTGTAATGACCATAAACACCACAACAAGAACAAGGCTTATTCATGCGAATAGGCCTGTCCTGCTTGGAATGAGTGCCTTGTTGCTGGTTTGCACTGTTATGCGGATTATTTTGAGGATTAGGTCCATGATTACAGGGGGGACATTGATTTTGAGTGCCTTTCCTCTTCTTTTTGGAGGGATAAGGATTAGTTGTGCCCTACTGCACATACACCTGCCCCTAAGGGGGTGGTGGCTGATGTTGCGGGGGTTGAGAAGGCAAGGGAGGGGGAGGTGATAATGATGGAGGAGCTGGATCATAAGTTGCAGATACGGATAATAAGGAGGTTGGATAACATTATGGTAAACAAGAGGTTGGGGAAAAAGAGGAGGCATGCCGTATCCTGGATACATGCTATCGGGAGGGGGAAAAGTGCAGGAGGTGTTGGCCCCCCCTTGAGGAAAACCATAGCCCATGGGAGGCTGAGTGTATGGATGAAAGAGAGCTCCAACGATACTGTCGGCAGCATGAGATGGCCCCGGTGTGTTAGCACCACCGGGTCTAGGAATATCAGGTAGAACGGTATAAACATAACCTGAATGAGCATAGATCAGGTTATATTTTAACGCAATTTGAAGATCGGCTTCTTTGGCTTGAGGGAAATGCGATGCGACATCCTTGTTGATAGCATGCAAGAGAGATCTAAGGAACCAGTCCATGTAGACATGGTCTTCGAAGATAGGGGCTCGACATCGGCTCTTTCTTCTCCACTATTCCTGGACATGATCGGATAGGCAGGTCGCAGATGATTGACAGAAAGAAGTCAAAAGTTTGGTACCAGTGTCATAACGAAGAGGAAGCTATAAATAAGATAGGAAATCCCGAGCAAGAGTCACAAAGGTGGTATGAGAGGATGAGGCCTGATCAACATACCACTTAGATTCTTCACCGGTAAGCGTACGTTGGAACAACCAAAGATAGATAGAGTCATCGGTAATGGAGTTAGACGAACACCACATGTGGAAAGATCGAACATGATTTGTAGGATCTTCTCTAGCAATACCTTCAAACCTGGGAATGTCGGAAGGGAGCTTGGTCGGCACAGCAGGCCAACTAGCATCATGGTGTATAGGGTCATTGATCAACTAGTTAAAATCGGGAAGACTGAGGCCTGCCATATAGGGGAGCAAGGGAGTAGCCGGGGTAGTTCCTATTGCGGTCCCACTAGTAGTATTCCCAGCATTAGGGCTGGGGCTACCATCAGCATTAGGTCCTGAAGCAGACATGGTGAAGGTGACAGGGGGAGAACCAGGGGTGAAACCAGAAGGAGAACCCAATGAACCAGACAAGGAGTCGAAGTGTGGAATCGATGGAGGACTAACTCGAATCCTACGTGAAGGAGTAAATATTCCTACCGGAAACTGAGGATGAAGGCCAATAAGTCTCCAGGATAAACGCCTTGGTGGCGTAATGATGACGGCATAAACACAACACAAAGGGAAGAGAGACCAACAAGGGCGGAGAGGTGCAGGATTAATTGATTAAAATGTCGAAACAAGGGCAGATAGGTGCAGGATCAATTGATTTCAATGTTAAAGTCTTTTCTTGGTTGTGTTAACCAAGTGATTCTTCACTTAGGGTGTGTGTGTGAAGTGTGTAAATTTTAATTTTTAAACCTAGATGTTTGTAGAGAAAAAAAAAGTGCACTGTATAACTGTAAATAAACCTGTAGATAACAGTATATGAAAGTGAAATAATGAAAAATAAACAGCTAATTATGCATTAATCTAAACCTAAGGAGGCGAGCCTCTCAAAAACTAGTTTGTAGGTGGGAAAAAATCTAGTCAAAACACACCAAAATAGATAATAGATGTAAGGTCGGGAGGGAAAGGGATCTAAAGGTCAGATATGCTGGAAATAGGTGTAGAAAAACAATAAAAAATAAGAGGAAAAATTGATGTAAATGAGGTGGTGAAAGGCTATCTCCTGGAGGGAAGTGTTGATCAGCGGTTGTCATTGATGTCAACCCAAGCAGCACCAGGGTTTAACCCAATATTGCATGGGAATTTTTACCTACCAAATTAATATATTTTGGGTCAGTAATGCTTTTTATGGTTTCTACTTGTCGAGATGTTTCCCTTGATATATGGCATGCCATGTAATTCTTCACGGTTTGAGAAATATTCATGTTTGAAGTTTGTACCCCCAGTTAGTGGGCTAAAGCCCCATGGGGTTGGGGCATGGATCATTGAAAAGTCATAATTAATATTTTTTAAGCTCCTAAGATCCCTCCCACGTTCACTTGTTGAAGCCCCTCTCAACTTAAGCATTCATATAAATTGTGATATTCATTTCCTCCTTAGGCATGGGATTTGGCCATCCGAAATAGGTCATCGTGGAATTTTCTCTCTTAATTTTTTTCTACGAAGGCTCAGAAGCTGAAATTTTTATGAGGCGAAGCCAAAATCCTGAGGAAGCTGCAGTAAAAATTTCAGATCAATTTTCACAATAGTTTCGGAGATATGATCTGTGGAAGTAAGGGTTTTTGCAGGCTCCTGAAATTCATCGCAAATAAATGACCTTGGTAAAATCGTCATAACTCTCTCTCTGAGTATCGGATTGGAATTCCTTAAAAATTGGTAGATATTTCATAGTCTTTAGTTTTCTCTCTATCAATTTCAAAGCTAAATGAAGAAAAAATGACACGTGGCACGCCGTACAAGTGAGCTCTGCTGAAACAGTCCATAATTAGGGCAGTGTGAGAAATTGGGTATAACGCTCTCTTGAAGAATCCAAATTGAGTCAGACCTATGGAATTGGAAAGAATACTTAGAGTAATACTACAGGACCGAAAATCAGATATTGAGGATCTGAAATAACAAAGATACACCAGATTCAATATCGAGCTCCTAGAAGGCAAGAAAAAGCTAGATCATGTGTTGTCAAGGATTGCAAAGGACCAGACTTTCTACGGCAGAAAAGAAAAACAAGGTGCAGCAGAGGGTAGCATGACAAGAGTAGTAACCAAGGTGCATAACAGTAGCAAGAAGTTCATCATATGAAGTCTTCAAGTGGGCAGCACTGCATACAATCATTGTAAAGGTATCATTGTACTTAGTCATTGTAAATACATTATTGTACAAATTGTACTAGTGTCTATCTACTAAGGTTTAAAGAGGTAGTGTTGGGAGGTCTAGGATCATCATTAGGTGGTTGTTTCAAATTTGGGGTTATGGTCTAGTATATCTTCTTCTTCTACATCATTCTATATCATTGTAAAGTGGACCATTTTCCCTGGTATGAGAGTCCATTCTTCTTTTATTCTTCTATAGGGTGGTAGGGTGGTGCTAGGGTGAGTTGTAGCTCATTGGGTGTTGGGGCATCCATTCAGTTGACTACTGAAGAATCTTGGGCGTTGGAGCGTCCATCCAGTGGGAGCTGGAGAAGAATTCTTTTCTAGATTCTAGGAAGTTGGAGCTTTGTTTTCAATTGGAGTTGAATATTAAAGAATTATTAGAAAAACATTAGGTGGTTTTTGTCCCGCAGTGGGTTTCCACCTTAAAAACTCGTGTGCATTTGTGTCTTCTTTGTTTGTCGCTATCATTGTACAAACACCGATAATAATTGAAGATTAACTAATGCTCTAATTGAAAGAAATACTCCATTCACCCCCTTCAGTATTTCCAACAATTGGTTTTAGAGCTTGGTTCCTTCAATAACAGTTTAACAGCTGGAAGGAGGTCATGGAGCATACCAAGAATGGTGTACCTATGTTCAATGAAAATAATTATGCACTCTGGAAATGGAATGGAGGTTTATCTCTTGGCACAAGGTTACAAAGTATGGGACACTGTTCAAAATGGATTTACATCAACCACGAATGAACAAGGTAAGAAGAATTTGGTAAATGATGCAAAAGCAAAGAATATTATTATCAATGGACATTGAATTTGCTTATCATGAGGTGTTGGGTTGTAAAACTGCCAAAAATGTATGGGACAAGCTTGAGAATATATATGCAGTTGACTCAAATGTCAAAGAAGCAAAGCTTCAAATCTATAGAGCAAAATTTGAGCAACTCAGAATGAAAGAAGATTGCAAAATTGCTACATACTTCCAATACGTTGATGAAATAACCAATACTCTGGAAGGATTGGGAGAGCCAGTTGATGAGAAGACTATTATACAAAATATTCTTAGAACGTTACCAGGGAGATTCAACCCAAAGGTATCGGTCTTAGAATACAGTGAAAATCTGGACAAACTCACCGAAGAGGAATTACATGTAGTTCTCATAGCATATGAAATGAGCTTCCTGATGAAGAAGAGGGTACTTCACATCTAGAAACCAAGGCTGTTGCGTCAAGAAAACTAATAACGATAAACAACCTTCAATTGAAAATACATGCACCTGCAAATGTGAAGAAAAGGGAGATGATGAAGAAGGTCTTTCAGATGAAGAATATGCTTACTTCACGAGAAAACTACAAATTGGTAAGGGAAAATTCAAAGGTAAAATTCCATTGATATTTTTCAGCTGTAATGAGGTTGGGCATTTTGCAAGAAAATGTCCAAAAAAAAGTAATGGAAACTCAAAAAGAAAGAAAGGCTTTAAGAAATTCAACAAGAAAGGATCCAAAAGGAATTTTCTCTCTAAGGAAGATAGCTCATCATCCGATGAAGAAAATGATAGTGAAGAAGAAGCAAATGAGAGAGTATTGTTTATGGCCAAGCACAATAAACCTAAGCACAGTAAGCAAGAGGTATCAAACAACGAAGAAGAAGGATGGACCATAGACAAATTTTATGAGGAAGAAATCAAGCTTATAAAAGATCTCAAGGTGGAGAATATCCATTCCAAAACTCTTGAAGAACAAGTTCAAGGTCTCAAAATTGAAGTTGAAGAACACAAATGCATTGAAGAGTCACTTCAAAATAAGTTGGAAGAAAGCAACCAGGAAAGGGAAGAATTAGAAGCTGAAGTAGTCTCGCTACGTGAGGAAGTGAAGAAAGGAAAAACTATCCAAAACTATGCCAACAGCTCAAGGGCATTGGAAGAACTCATCAACAATCAACGATCTTATGACGAAAAAACTGGCATTGGTTACAAAGAAGAAGAAGCAGGACCTTCTACAACAAAATACAATGAACCTATGAGATCTGACATGCATGTAGACTTCATAGGACAAGATTCACAAGAACAACCTTGGAAGACAGTTCCTCGATGAAAATTTCCATCCAGGTACCAACATATTTTTTATGGCTAGTGTTATTCATGTGGAAAATTTGGTCATAAAGCTGTAGAATGTCGCACGTACCCTAGGAACGAATACAATTCCAGGAGATCTATCAAATATGAACCTCCCAGGGCTCAGCAAAATATCAATAGATTTGAAAATTTAAGAAATAATATTGAATGTTACAAATGTTGAAACTTTGGACACATAGCCAAAGACTGCAGACTTGAAAATCCTCCAGAAGAATCTTCGAAGCCACAAAATGAACGAACATGGAAGAAGAAGAAGAATGACAATTCTGCTCTCGCTCTCAAGGCTCAAAAGAACAAAGATGTGTGGTATGTTGATAGTGGTTGCTCAATGCATATGACTGGAGATAGAAATAAATTTGTATCTCTGAAAGAGAAGAAGGATGGAACCGTGTCCTTTGGAAATGATGGATCTTAAAATGTTATAGGATCAGGTACTGTCACTCTTTGAAGCAAAGATGTTCTAGCCAATAATGCTCTATTGGTTGAAAACATGAATCACAATCTGCTCAGTGTTGGACAAATGTGTGATCAAGGACACACAATACTATTCAACTCCATGACATGTGAAATCGGGAAAGGCGTGTATGGTGAAATTGTGGCTATAGCAAGTCGAACTACAAACGACATATATGTTTTGGATGAGAAACTAAAGCATGTCTAATAGCTAAAGAGGATGATACAATAATTGGTAGCAATGATGATCGACTAAGTAAGAATTTTGCTTCAAAGGTGCAAAGTGATTTAGAGATGTCTTTACTTGGTTGCAAATTGAGCATTGATGACTCATCTAAGGATGTGGATCAAAGTTTGTACATATCTATGATTAGTAGTCTTCTGTATGTAAGAGCCTCCCAACCAAATGTTATGCAAGAAGTTGGACATGTAGAAATTTTCCAAGCAGCACCAAAATAATCACATATTAAATATTCGCCAGCATTGGAATATCTTTGCCAGAAGCTTGGGATTCTCCCAAATTCTCATTAGATTTTCCTTTTTCAGAATATAAAGTGGGAGTGGAAGTGTGTACAGGTCTGCAGGACGATTTTCTGTTAGCAGGAGTGGAAGTTTGTAAAGGTCCGCAGGATGGTTGTGTTTTAGGGGGATTTACCCTTTGCCATTGATGTCAAAGGGGGAGAGAATGTTGTAGGAAGAGGTGTCATGATCGCATGGGGAGTACTTGTGTTGCCATCAATGCCAAAGGGGGAGATTGTTGATCAGCGGTTGTCATTGATGTCAACCCAGGCAACACCAGGGGCTAACCCAATATTGCATGGGAATTTTGACCTACCAAATTAATATATTCTGGGTGAATAATGCTTTTTATGGTTTCTACTTGTCGAGATATTTCCGTTGATATATGGCATGCCATGTAATTCTTCATGGTTTGAGAAATATTCATGTTTGGAGTTTGTACCCCCAGTTAGTGGGCTAAAACCCCATGGGGTTGGGGCATGGGTCATTGAAAAGTCATAATTAATATTTTTTAAGCTCCTAAGATCCCTCCCACGTTCACTTGTTGAAGCCCCTCTCAACTTAAGTATTCATATAAATTATGATCTTCATTTCCTCCTTAGGCATGGGATTTGGCCATCTGAAATAGGTCATCATGGAATTTTCGCTCTAACTTTGTTTCTACGAAGGCTCAGAAGCTGAAATTTTTATGAGGCGAAGCCGAAATCCCGAGGAAGCTTCAGTAAACATTTCATATCAATTTGCACAATATTTTCGGAGATATGATTTGTGGAAGTAAGGGTTTTTGCAGGCTACTAAAATTCATCTCAAAGAAGTGACCTTGGTAAAATCATCATAACTCTCTATCTGAGTATCGGATTGGAATTTTGTAAAAAGTGGCAGATAGTTCACAGTCTGTAGCTTTCGCTCTATCAATTTCAGAGGAAAATGAAGAAACAATGACACGTGGCATGCCATACAAGTGCGCTCTACTGAAAAAGTCCATAATTAGGGCAGTGTGAGAAAATAGGTATTACTGTCTCTTGAAGAGTCCAAATTGGTTTAGACCTGTGGCATTGGAAATAAGACTTAGAGGACTACTACAGGACTGAAAATCAGATATTTAGGATATGAAATAACAGAGATACACCAGATTCAATATCGAGCTCCTAGAAGGCAAGAAAAAGCTAGATCATGTGTTTTCAAGGATTGCAAAGGACCATAATTTCTACGGTAGAAAAGAAAAATAAGGTGTAGTAGAGGGTAGCATGACAAGAGAAGCAACCAAGGTGCATAACAGTAGCAAGAAGTTCATCATATGAAGTCTTCAAGTGGGCAACACTGCATACAATCATTGTAAAGGTATCATTGTACTTAGTCATTGTAAATACATTATTGTACAAATTATAATAGTGTCTATCTACCAAGGGTTGAAGAGGCAGTGTTGGGAGGTCTAGGATCATCATTAGGTGGTTGTGTCAAAGCTGGGGTTATGGTCTAGTATATCTTCTTCTTCTACATCATTCTATATCATTGTAAAGTGGACCATTTTCCCTGGTACAGGAGTCCATTATTCTTTTATTCTTCTATAGGGTGGTAGGGTGGTGCTAGGGTGATTTGTAGCTCATTGGGTGTTGGGGCATCCGTTCAGTGACTTCTAAAGAATCTCGGGCGTTGGAGCGTCCATCCAGTGGGAGCTGGAGAAGAATGCTTTTCTAGATTTTAGGAAGTTGGAGCTTTATTTTCAATTGGAGTTGAAAAGAATTATTAGAAAAGCATTAGGTGGTTTTTGTCCCGGAGTGGGTTTCCACCTTAAAAACTGTGTGCATTTGTGTTCCTCTTGTTTGCTACTATCATTGTACAAACACTGATAATAATTGAAGATTAACTAATGATCTAATTGAAAGAAACACTGATTCACCCCCCCTCTCAGTATTTCCAACAGGAAGTAGAGGGGACCCTAGAGGAAAACCCAAAAAAAAACTAAAAAGAGGTGTTTTGGATGGATAAATAGCCAATCTGAAGTGGATCTAAAGGTAAGGTATCAGATCTGAAAAAGGGCTGAACACTTTGAAATTTCAGACAACCTGCAACAGCAAAAAATATTCCACAAAAGGTGGAGGGTACTGAAGCCCTAGAGGTCTAGGTTCACACTTAGATGAGTAAAATAGAGCAAGTATAGGTCGAAAACAGGCGGAGACGGAGGTCAGAAAACCCTGAACAGAGGCCTAGAAAAACCCAGAAAAATTTCAGAAAAAATTGCCGTAAAACATCTAGGTCGCAGTTTCTGACCTGATTTCTACAAAGGTCATAGGTTTTGGCCCAAAAACTGTGACATGCACTTCCGGCACTCTCGGGAGCAAGTTTCAGAAGAATGTTTCATCTTAGTTGCGGCTAATGCCTGTCACCTGCCCAATAGGTCTGAAAACACACGGAAGTTAGAATTATTAATGTTTTATGGTTTTATAGGTTAAAAAAAACATCAAGAAAAACAAGAAGCTGAAGAGAAATCCTAGGGTTTGAAGCATCTGGATATGCAGGGCTCTGAAAAATGACAACGATCGTAATCGTAAACCCGTGTGGAGTCACTAGTTTTTAGTATGAATCTTAATCGCGAATGTACGAAACATGCTCACTTTAGCTGTGCATAACAAACAACCCTAACAACAAATATGGCTGCCAATATCTTTAGATCTGCAATTAGGTGACCAAGATAAATGCTGCAAAAATATAGATCTATGCATTAAAAGACATTAAGCAGTAAATAAAAAACAAGAGTTGCTCCATGCATCCAATAGACAAGAAAATAACATGTTTAAAGAATTTTTTATTAATGGCACCTGGGAGGAGAACATAGAAGGATTTTACTAGTCCTCCTCAATGCGATGGGTTCTTGTAAGTCCTCAGCACTTCATATCTAAAATCCCTCTCTCTTGATGGTATAGAAAACCCAGACAAAAAAAATGGAACTCAAAGGGAGCTCACAAGAAAAATGGTAGCAAAATATGACAATAATGGTGGATCAAAGTTAGACTAAGAGTGTAGATCCAGAGTGATCTTTAGTCAACAAAAGGTAGTGAATGAATGGAAAAACCCTTCTATTTATAATAAAATATTGAGTTAGTCTAGATATTGGTGCATAATTAAAATACTATTAACCAATTCTAGATCCAACTTTTGTGGAATATTTTATTATATTTGTTGGAGGGAAAAAGAATTTGACTTGGATCAAATCCCTTTATTTGTAAATAATAAATAAATAAATGATTTATTTATCATTTTAAGGATGTGGTTCAGTGATAATCAAATAAATAATGATTTATTTAATTATTTATGAGTGATTTAGTCAAATTTAACAAGGAATATTATTTAAATGAGGTTTAAAAAATTATTCCTAGAAAGTAATAAGATAAATAATAATTTATCTAATTAATTTTCTTGTTTTGGGTTAAATATGACCAGGAATATAATTAAACTATTTTTAACTAATTATTCCTTGAGGAAAATCAAACAAATGTGGATTTATTTAATATTTCCTCACAAGGTTTCCTGTTTAGACCATAAACAACTTAATAAAGGTGGTTTACTAAGTTATTTTTCATATTGAAAGTAATTTTACTTAGGGTAAAATTGGTTTTACATGGTGTACTTAGGTCCATCTAATAGTAATAGGTTAGATGACCAAAAAATGGTGTAAAAAAAAGGATATATAAATAGTGTTGGATGTGTCAGTGGGTTAGAGTTGGATTCACACCCAAGTATCAATATAAAAAAAAACATTTATAGCTGCAACAAGATAAGATAGTATTCAATAGGAAGAAATATTTTTTCATATAAAAACTAGATGAACCAAATTAACTACATCTGAAAGCTAGACAAACATCATTTATTTAAAGTATAAACTTCAATTGAGGTGGTGTAAAAAACCTAGCAACAAACTAGTCCTGAAGAGCACATGAAGAGAAAATTTCAATTGGTCATTCAACCTAGTTTATTCATTCTATTAAACAATTAGCAAACATATTAACATATACAAAGTTCAAACTTCAAATTTACAACAAACAAATATTCCTCTCTTCCATATTATTAATGTTGAAATGTTGTGTATATTGGTGAAAAAGAGAGGCTACTGCCCAGTGCCAAACTTACCCTAGTAAACCAATGAGTTTTCCAAAATAAAATATTTTTGGTTCAAGGTTTCTATAAAACACTTTGCAAATTTTCTTAAGGAACCTCAAGTCAACAAAACTTTAACCATTAAGAGACCACCGTTTTATAATGAGCTTATTGTACCTCCTTGGGCGTTCAAGAGTCCATTTAAATACCCATGCAGATAATCACATTTTAGTGTGAGTCTATTTTTGATAAGATAAAAAAGAAATGGTAGAAGATACCATCCTTCAGTGCCTTTAATTTATGATATACATGCATCTATTTTCTAGCAAATAAGCAAACACTATGAAGAGAACAAGGATTCCCATTGTCGAGAAACGCCTGTGAATCTATGATCTTTGGAAATTGGAACTATGATAAGATTCATGCTACAAAATAATACCCTATTACTCTTTCTTAGTTGCAAAATGTCTCTTTGGAAGTTCCCTAGTTAGATGTGATGAAAAAAATAGTAAGAAAACTCACCATTATGACTATTGGCCTGAAAACTTAGGATTGAAACAACCTCTAGGCTCCATTATTATTTATTTATTATTGCAACCATTACTCCTGACTCCTGAGTCCTACCAATGTCACTTGCTTAGTAGCATACTCTAATTTTATACCTCAAATTGTTAGAGAATAAGGCAAACCAATAGAGAACAAGAAGAACTGATGGTACAACAGATTGACAAACCTTCACTGATCTAAATTTTGTCAGAAATGTGCAACGAAACGAAAACCCTTTATAGCTAATTTACAAATATTATTTAATTTTTTTTTTTAAATTTTAAAAATCATTTTTTTTTTGATAGGTAATTATACTGTAACACTACTCTAATGTGATAAAGGCTTCTTGAAGGGTTGTGACGTGTTCAATTTTGAACACTGGTCGGGCTCCCCCCTGAGGCTCAAGGATGTCATGTTCATTTTGGGCCTAAAGAAAAATCTCTCTATTGTAGTTTTGGGAAGACTGTGATTATGATGTGATCTTTAGAAAATGAAATAAATTTCTGAGACACATAGCCATGGGACAGGTGAATAAAATCGAGGTTTGTGTGAAGAACCTATACAAGCTAGATTAGGAAGACTGTGATGCATTAAGCACTAAGGCAGAGAAGGTGCAAAGGCGCGATGTCGGTGAAATTTGGAACATAATACTTGGCCATTTTCATCATGGCGCCTTGAAGTTTATACAATAGATAACCACAACCCTACCAAAAGGATCATTTGAGCAACATGATGTATGCAAAGGATGTACTTTGGGGAAGTACACAAAATCCACATTCCATGATCGAGACAAAAAGGCACATGAAGTCCTTGAAAGGATCCACTATGACATCTGTGGACCTTTCTTGATGGGCACCACTTCCAGGCACAAATATTTTGTCATTTTTATTGATGAATTCTCACGGAAGTGTTGGATCTTCTTCATGTGGAAGAAAGATGAGACATTCTCCAAGTTTGTAGAATTCAAGGCACTCATGGAGAAAGAAACTAGCAAAGAAGGTGAAGGATCTTAGGAGTGATAATGGAGGCGAGTAAGTGTCGAATGAATTTAAAAATTTATGTGCAATAGAAGGCATTTGGTGAGAGTTGACAACACCCCACAACCCACAAAAAATGGGGTGGCTGAGAGAAAGAGTCGTAGCATCATGGGAGTAGTGAGGGCGATGTTGCATGACCAGGGACTACCTATGAATTTGTGGGTTGAGGCATTCAAAACAAAAATATATTTGAAGAACTAGATTCCTCATTGGACTCTGGGTATGATTACACTATAGGGGTTTTTCTCGGGGAGGAATCCAAATGTGTCGCACTTCAAGATTTTTGGAGCCTATGTTTACTGCCATCTCCAAATAATCAAAAAAGAAGCTAGAGATGAAAATAGAATTGGGGTATTTGTGGGTTACAAAGAAACACCCCACAACTACTGTGTGTAATTTCCATCCCTCAGAATGACAATTGTGCGAAGGGATGTAAAATTCGATGAGGAGAAAGTGATATGGTGCTCTTGTGAGAGGGAGCTAATAATACCACCAGAAGAGGAGATTTTAGTTCCAAAGGAGGAGCGTGAGGAAGTTGTGGAGTAGCCACAAATTGAGGAGCAGAGAGTGGAGATAACCGCTCAAGAAGAACCATCCAGAGAAGGCAGGAAAAATACCAAGGAATCTGAGAGACTTGTGCAAGTGCAAGGGAGAATATGGGTGCTCCTTCAAATTTGCACAGGTAGAGAAGATCACCAGATCGGTACACGAGCTACATGAAACTGATGACTGATATTTTATAAAATGAGCCATCCTCTTTCGAGGAAGCAATAAAGAAACCTGTATGAGTTGATGCAATGGTGGAGGAATATGAATCCATTCTAAAGAACAATGTTTGGGAAGTGGTCCCAAGACCAGCAAATAAATCAGTTGTGGGTTCACGATGGATCTTCAAGGTAAATCAGGCAGAAAAAAAAAACATAGAGAAGCATAAAGCCAGACTTTTAGCCAAGGGTAAATCTCAAGTTGAAGGAATTAACAATGAGGATACCTTTTCTCCTGTAGCAAGGTACTCATCCATTAGATCAATTATTGATATGGGGCGCAGATGGGGTGGAAGATCCACTATATGGATGTAAAAACAACATTCCTTAATGGTGTTATTGAGGAGGAGGTGTAAATAAAGCAACAAGAAGGTTTTGAGACTTTTGATCGAGAGTCTCATGTATGCAGATTCAAGCGAGCATTGTATAGTCTCAAAAAATCACTCTGTGCTTGGTACACCAGGATCGATAGCTATCTCACCAGTTTGGGTTTCACCAAAAGTGAAGCAGATGGAAACCTATATCAAATCTTGGTAGAAGGATTTTTTATTATTATTGTATTATATGTTGATGAATTTATTTTAAATGGTGACGAACAACTGATTAGGTTTTGCAAGGAGGACCTTGCAAGAGGATTTGAAATGAAGGACATGAGTCTCATGAGTAACTTGCTCAGATTGGAAGTATGAAAAGGTGACAGGGAATTTTTTGTCTCTCACTGAAAGTATGCAAATTCGATACTACAAATATTTCTTATGGAGAGTTGCAAACCCATGGAGACACCTCTAGCGAACAACTGAAGGAAGGAGGATGCCACTTCAAGTGAGGAAGTGGACGTTACCATTTATTGACAATTAGTGGGTTGAATGATGTATCTTGTGAACACACAACCAATTATGTGCTATGTATTCAACCAATTGAGCCAAGTTGTGGTTAGGCCAACCAAATTATTTTTGAAGGAAACTAAGTATGTTCTATGATACCTCAAAGGAACTACCCAATTTGGACTATGGTATAGAGGGACATAGGGAGTGATGCTGTGTGGCTACATATATGAATATTGGGTGGGGATTCCATAAGATTTAAAGAGTACATCAGGTGGAATTTTCAGTACAGGTCCACAAAAAGTTCTTGGAACAATAAGAAGCAAAGATGTATGGTGCCCAGCTCGATAGAAAAAAAATACATGGCTGCAAGTCAAGAAACATGTGAAGCGATCTAGATGAGAAAGATACTTGTTGGATTGTATGGTCAGATGATGGATCCAACTGTGATATACTGTGATAATACAATTTTCATCAACCTCTCTAGGAATCCCGATTTTCACGATCGATCCAAGCATATAGATAACTAGTATCACCATTTGTGGGATTGTGTGAAGAGGAGGATACTGTTGTTGCAGTACATTCTGACAAAGGAACACGATGCTGAAATTTTTTCAAAGGCCTTATTAAGAGGAAAGTTCGTGTTCCACAGGTGTAGGATAGGGGTGGTTGATAATCCCTTTCTTGATGAGAGGGAGCATTAAAAATGCAACAATACATTCTCAATTTGACTTTTCCTTGATTAAATTGAAAAAAATTGAATTTCCACATCAGTATACAACTTGGATGCAGTTAACTTGTGTGATATGGCTTGTGTCACCCATTTTACTCAGTAAATTTGAGTTGGAGGAGTTAAAGTTCAGTTAATAACATGTGATTGCTAATTTGAAGCAATCAAGGTTAGTTATCTAAGGTTGTTTTCTGTTAAAATAGTTATAAATGTTGAAGGGACTAGTGGAGGGTCAGTTGTGCAGTGGGACTTCAGTCAGACTCAATGATCATTTAGTGAAATGATCAATCATCCCAAAATAGCTAGTGCATGTAGAGAATTTGAGTTCCACGAGGCTTGGTGGAGATTCCAAGGTAGTGTAACATAAGTTGTAGACTAGTCTTAAGTGTACATGTGTTACATGCAGTCCTATGATCAACTTAAGGAATTGCACAATCAATTTTGGAGAAATTCCCTAAATAATAGGGGCCTAATTTATCAGGGACTAGCACAAGGAAATAAGATCCCAAGTAGAGGAAAAATATGACTAAGTATAGGTCAGATCCTTTCATTGAGAATAGAGATAGGTTATGCACTTATAGGTTGTGCTCAGTTGAGAAAAGAAATTGTAATACATCTCCATTCATCAGATTAATGCAAGCAGACATTTGTGTTTTTAGCAGGTTTCTTTCCCTAGGAAAAATACCATTTTCATGTGTGTGATTTATTATTGCATGTCTAAAATTTTTGTTCTAAATTGTGAATCAATGTCTGAAGAGTAGTAGAGTAAGTTTTTCTCTTGTGATATTGATTAAAACTTCATGAGCAGTTGCAAATATACATCATAATTTCTACATGGTATCCGATTTGGATTCAGATTAGAGAAAATATTTCAAATTTGTTTCTCAGGAGGTTTGAATTTGGAGTTTAATGCAATAGGATCTCTTCAGAGCTGAGAATATGTCCTTCAATGGACTGAGGCTAGAGTATGCCTTGGAAGAAAAATATAATTTTGTTTCATGGAAGGATCACATGGAGGCGGTATTGGATGACAGCTGATTAGTAGAATAAATCAAGACATATGTTGCAAAAACAACAAATTCTGATTCCCAAAACCTTTCTCAGTGGAAGAAAGATGTAGCTAAGGCGAGGAGAATAATCCTTGAGGGAGTATGTAATAACATTGTATCAAATATCCATGGAAAAGAAACTTCATTCGCAATGTGGAAAACACTGATATAATTGTTTAAGAATAGTAGTGACCATAGGAAGATGGCGCTCAAGGATAAAGCTCCAAGTATCAAGATGTAGAAGAATGTCACCATTTTTTAGTATCTAATAAAGTTCACAAATTGTTGAGTTTAACTTGGAAGGCTTGGTAATCCCAGTTCCTCTGGGCCTTCCCAATAGCTGGCATAACTATCAAAATTCAGTGAATGGGAGGGAGAAATTACTAAATTAGGAACGCTTATGGTCTGATTTGGTACAGGAGGAAATAAGGGGAAATACCAGTGGTGGGACTTCATCCAAGGGTGAGGATGAAGAAAAATGAATTGGGTGGAAAGAAAAATAAGGGAAAGGGAAGAAATCTCAATCCAAACCAAAATCTAGTCAAGGGGGAAAGAAGAAATATTTGTGAAATATTAAATGCTTCCATTGTCATGAATTCAGGCACTATGCCATGAAGTGTCCACAAAAAAATCTAAGAAGAACTGAGCAAGAGCATTAAGTGAAGCCTTGGATTCACAGTTTAATCTTGAATTTACCCTCATTACATTCATGGCTAACACAGTGATTTGAAGCATGTGGTACTTGGACTTAGGTGCATCATTCCACATGACAAGGTGTAGATATTTTTCCAGTGACATGGATGAAAAAGATTTGTAGATGCACATAAATATGGCGGACAAAGAAAGGTATCACGTGACTGGGGTTTGTATAGTAACCTTTCAGAGGGAGTTGAGCTCCCCCCTCAGGCTCAAGGATGTCATGTTCATTCTGGGCCTAAAGAAAAATATCATCTCTATTGAAGTTTTGGAAGACCATGGTTATGATGTGATCTAAAACAAAGGAAATGAATTCTTGGGACATATAACCATGAGACAGGTGAAGCATATTATGGTTTGAGTTAATAACCTATATAAGATATATTTGGAAGATTGTGTTGCATTAAGCACTAAGGTGGAGAAGGTGCAGAGCTCCGATGTTAGTGAAATTTATCAAGTAAGACTTTTCCATTTGCATCGTGGCGCCTTGAAGATTATGAAGTAGATAACCACAAACCCCCCAAAGGAGCACTTGAGTAGGAGTATGTATGCATAGGATGTACTTTGGGGAAGTACACAAATTCCACATTTTAGGACCGAGACAAAAAAGCACATGCAATCCTTAAAATGATCCACTATGATGATCATGGACTTTTCTTGACAACCTCCACTGTCAGGAAAATATATTTTGTCATTTTTATTAATGAATTCTCACGGAAGCATTGTCACTATTCTTCATGTGGAAGAAAGATGAGACATTATCCAAGTTTGTAGAATTCAAGGCACCGGTGGATGGATAAACTGACAAGAATGTGAAGGATGCCCCTAGTGATAATGGAGGTGATTGCGTGTCGAATGAATTTAAAAATTTCTTTGCAAAAGAAGGCATTCAATGAGATTTTATAACACCCCAAAAACCACAACAAGATGGGGTGGCTGAGAGAAAGAAACATAACATTGCGGGAGCATCGAGAGTGATATTGCATGATCAAGGCCTACCTCTACATTTGTGGGCTGAGGCATGCAACACAATAATATATTTGAGGAACTGGAGTCCTCATCAGACTCTAGGCATTATTACACTATAGGAGTTTTTCTCTAGGATGAAGCTAGATGTGTCTCACTTCAAGATTTCTAGAGCCTATGTTTACTTCCATGTCTCCAAATAATCAAGGAAGAATCTAGAGATGAATGTATAATTGGGGGTATTTATGGGTTACACAAAAAATCCCCAAAACTACAATCCGTACTTGGCACCCCTTAGAATGAAAGTTGCGCGGGGATGTAAAATTTGATGAGGAAAAAGCGATGTAGTCCTCTATTGAATGGAGATGTTGATCCTGTTAGTGTCTTAATGTTCAGTGATAAAAAAATACTCTTTTCAGATTTACTTGGTAGTGGTCCTAAGTCAAAATTTCATGTTTCAAGTTAAGTTTCAAATAAAATTTTGTTCATTGAATATGTCTAGGTCTAAAATGTTACTCCCTTCACTCCATTCATGGTAATAATCATTTCACAGGTAATGTCATCCATAAATCACCTAGGGTTTGAGGTCATTCACCACATCTTCATTTAGGTCAGAGTGCAGGTATAATTTTTTTTTCCACCATAAGAGTCAATTATGTCATAAAATAAGGTGAAAAAAATCTCATTTTCACCATACAAGTCATTTGCATAGGGAGTTGCAAAGATAGGGGAATAAGTAAAGAGCTCCTTTATTCTCACCATCATACTCCACAGCTGCCAAGGGTTGAATAAAAATAAGCAAATTTGTGCCAACAATACCTGTGCTATGCTTCTAAGGTGTTGCGCTACGCTTTTGGAGGTGTCACACTACATTTCTAGCATGTGCTACGCTTTTGCTATTTGAGCTCCAAATAAGTTCTCCAAGGTTCAAAACCAATTCTCAAAGGTTCATAAACCACCCAAACAGTAAGTGGGAACCCTCTATACCTCTCTACCATCAAAATTCATCAGCAAATGAGTGTTTACCTTCATTAGGTTACCTCCACTACATTTTTTGTGTTTTTCATCTTTTGTTTATTTCAGATGGTAAAACCCTAATCTAACCATCTACAACCTTCATATAACCTTCATATACCATTCCCTAACATATCCTATCACTCATAGCCCTATTTTTCATTAATTTAATTAAAAACCTCATTTTCACTACATTTTGGCAGAAAAAATAGTGAAACCTTGTGTTTTGACCTTTTGGGCACCTTCCTCATGCCTATTTCCAAAAAATTAACTTGCAGTGTAAAGCCAACTCAT
Source organism: Pinus albicaulis (assembly GCA_034641835.2). NCBI lineage: Eukaryota > Viridiplantae > Streptophyta > Pinopsida > Pinales > Pinaceae > Pinus > Pinus albicaulis. The sequence continues at coordinate 88,813,722 of CM076577.1, forward strand.
TACCCTACATCCTCAATTTTTTAGGGATTTTTTCCTATCTTCCTTCCACCCCATTTCTGCCCCTAAAACCACCCTACCACTATCCCATGTTTTCCTAATTCTACACCTCCCCTACCCATTTAATATAGCTAGGGTTTTATCTTGTTGAAAAACACTATGGAGGGAAATAAGAAGATTCATAAGGGAGGTCACCATTATAGGTTTGATTCAACTCAGACCCACAGTATCATTTTCAGATTTTTTTTTATCAAGCTAGGGTTTACATTGCACACAGGGACGATTTTGATTCAAAATTAGTTTATGAAGTAATGGAGATGAATTATACAAAATTAAAAGAGGGGTTTGTCAATAATAGGCCAAAGAACATAAAATTCATTAATTTTATGCACAAGTGTTATTATTTGAGAGAAATGCCAAAAATACAGTTGCTCCAGGTCATTTAATGCACTTTTTAACAATTTGTATTCAAGTCGATTTTTCAAGGGTTTGGAGCAGGGGTTTGTAGTGCTTGATGACTCTATTTTGTATAAGACATCCTAAGCTTTCAAACCATACCAATTTTAGCCAAAAAATAACCTGGTAAGGCCTCCAAACTTCCTCTCAAAGAAGGCACGACGCTTCTGCTGAGAGTGTGCTACGCTTATGAAATGTTTAGTGATCCATTTCAAACTTGGATTATGAGAAAATAGGAAATTATTATGGAAAAATGGAGGAGGTTTTTGTTAAAAAAATACCAAAGAAAATAAAACTTTCTAAGTTTTGAAAGACATTTTATGGTTAGAGATATATTGATCCATCTTTAAGCCCTATTTTTTCAGAATTTGTTTTGGAAATTTTGGAAATTTGGTCATTGCAGAAGCGTCATGCAGCAGCGCGATGATTTTTCTCAGAGCACTAAAATGAAGCAAAATCTACATGGATGGATGAATATTCACCTTTACATCAAATATATGACATCATCTCAACATGTCACCCTCCCATTTCAAAGAAAAATGCAAAAAACATCACTTTTTTCATGCTTATGCCACCTTTTTTACCTCTATGCGGCCCTTCTAGAGTGAGTTGGGAGAATCAAATTTTGGAGGCCTTATAGTGGGTATTTTCTCAGTTTTGAGGGTGAATTGGAAATAAGACACATATGTCTACCTAGCCTAACTTCCATATTTTCAAATGGGCACTTAAAATTCAGTCAAAAATAGGTCCAAAGTAGGCGTGACGCTTCTACTGGAGGCACGATGCTTTTGTCATTGGATTCCCTTGGACAGTTGTCAACTCAGAAAATCTCAAAATTTAGAGGTTTAACTATCCCATGAGGTGCATTTTGGGTGGAAATTTTTTTTTTTTCCTCTCTTTATGGAGGAATTATGTAATTAATCCAAGAGACATACACTCCTACTTAATAGCTAAATTTGAGGGAATGGTTTCTAACTTCCCTAGAAACTAGGAAATGACTCATAAGGTGCATTTATGAAGTGTTTTGGATCCAATTTTGACCCAATGAGGTGGAATCACTTCTATTTTCTATATTTACTCCAAAATAAAGCCTTTTTTATGGGTGGGATAGTTGTTATTTGCAGTGGAGATATTGTACAAACTCTTTTTCAGTGAAATCAAAGACATGTTGCAACTATAATCTTGGGACTCTAGTGGTATGCTTTTGAGCATTGTTTTTTCTCTATAACCTCATCAAGCTGAATGTTATGTTATATTTACATCACATATATGATTTTTTGTGTTTATATTATGAGTCTATGAACATAAATATTTCTTTATATGCTCTGTTTTATAATATTTTCATGAATGTGTTTCTACTCTTCTGATGAATGAATTCATTTAACATGCTCATTTTGACTCTCTCTCACTTTTCAAAACCTATACACAATGAAAATTAAAGTATGTTCTTAATTTTACCTACTTGGCCTCATCCTTGTATTTGCAAATGAACCTTTGAAATCAGACCTAAAACCTAGACCTAGTTATTTGATTGTCATTCCTATCTTTTTAAAAAACTGAAACAAATAAAACCCTAATCTACTGAGAATCATAAATAGCCTAAGATAATTATATATCCAGTCATCTCATTGGCTTCAAAGTGAAATCAAGATAGCCCTCTTTGGTTTTGGTAGGGCTAGCTACCAGACCTAAAGACTGGTTTAAGGTTACCTCCTTTAGTCTCCATTCTCAGCCTTGGGAAACGTTGGAGTGATAAAATTTTTGGCACCGTTTCCGGGGAGAGAAGGATAAATATTTTCTGGGAAAGAAGGAAAAATATGAGCTCGAATTGCTGATGGTGAAAACTGGTCAGGCGCAAGAAGGCTGTGCATCTTTCACCTTGTGAATCCAGTGTTGAAAAACCCAAAAGTTCAGAATTTTTATCGCGACTACACTTTTCAAAGATCAGTAGCTTGAAGAAGTTCTTGGTGACTTCAATGTTTTCAAGATGGGTTCAACTAGAAGAAGGAATTATAGGTATGCTCATATGGATTGGTCTTATATCCTTGGCTTTCCAAATCCTATGCCTTGTATTGATTGGTTATCTTATCTTCCCATGTTCAAAGATGAAAATAAAGATGATGTTGCCTTGCACTTGAATAAGTTTCGTATGCACATACATAGGCTAGGGGTTGAAATTCATGAATACTACTTGATGAAGATTTTTATGGCAAAATTAGAAGAAAGAGCAAGGTTTTGGCATGAGAAGTTTCCATCTGCTAGTCTATGTTCTCTTAAGGATTTCTATGCAGCATTTTGTAAAAATTATAAACAAATTACCCTTCTCTAGTGATCGTATACTGCCTTTGTGCAAACCTCGATGATCTTATTCAACATATGGGGATTGATATTCATGATGAATATTTAAAGGATGATGAGATTTAAGAAGCCTTGTTTGATTTATTTTCTCATCAGGAGGAAGTAGTAAAGGATAACCATGACATGTAGGAAGGTCTTCAACAATCAGTAGTTTTCCCCTTTATTATAAATGAGAACAGGGATGAAAATAGTCATTCAGATTTACTTTCAGATCATACATCTCTTGAATATTTCTTTCAAGAAGAGAACAATGAAAGAGAAGAGTTTTTTCTATAGCATATTGAAAAAGAAGATTGTATTCATGATAATTTCCAACAAACAATGTTTTCTTTGAATGAAGATAATATTAATCAACAATCAAATGATGAAGATCACGATAATTCCCTTGAATTATATGAAGGTATTCAACATTGTTTAGGAGACCAACACATTGATGAGGAGTGTCATTCAGATTATTCTTCAAACATTTCATTTATTGAATTTTTGTTTCAAGAGGAAAATTGTTCATCTATAAGTTCAAATTCTTTTGAAGACCAAGAGCACACTCTTGCTGAAATTCATCATGAAGAGTAGCTAGTTGCAATAGAAGGATGTTTCTTGATTCCTCCAAATCATCAAGAGCTAATTTTTCAGGTTCTTGTGATAAATTTCTTACAACCAGTAATGAAGGTCGACGTTGCAACATTTATTAATGAAGGTGATTAGTTTTAGCACATAGACAAAACAATTGTTTGGAAGGAGGTTTATTTTCCTGTTTTAAATCATCTAGAAAGGCTTATGTTGCATTTATTCATGATAATTTGGTAAGTTTGTTGAAGCCATCTGGGAAGATGAATCTTCTCATATTTACGAGTCATGAGAACATGTTCAGTGGATACTTTGAGTTTCATATCTTTTGTTCCTTTTGCCTGCTCGAGGAAAGTGTGAGAAGGATCCAAGTAAGTAGCTATTTGCTGGATTGGTTACACTGGAGGGATCATATCACATTATTGTATATATATCTTTAGTAGGTGGGCGATTATAATCAAGATTTGAAGCCTGAGGTGAAGGCCCTAAGATTCTAATGGTCTTCTTCCATAAGTAAGTTCAGTCAGATTTCAAGTTTTTGAGTCAAAGTCATTTTTTGTTTCATTTAGTCATTTCAGTTTTTCGAAGTTATTTTAGTTTCCAGTTTTGACTCGATTTCCCAATGGATGAGGCTACTTAATCTACGGTGTTCTTGACACCTCCTAAAGGAACTTTCATCCCCATTTGGAGCCATTGTTAGTGTCTTAATGTTCAGTGATAAAAAACACTCTTTTCAAATTTACTTAATAGTTGTCCTAGGTCAAAATTTCATGTTTCAAGTCAAGCTTAAAATAAAATTTTGTTCACTGAATATGTCTAGGTTTGAAATGATACTCCCTTCACTCCATTCATGGTCATAATAATTTCAGAGGTCATGTCATCCATCAATCATTTAGGGTCTGAGGTCATTTACCACACCTTCATTTAGGTCAGAGTCTAGGTCTCATTTGTTTCGCCACCATAAGAGTCAATTATGTCATAAAAGAAGGTAAAAAAAATCTCATTTTTACCATACAAGTCATTTGTATAAGGAGTTAGAAAAGTTAGGGAAATAAGTAAAGAGATCCTCTCTTTTCACCATCATACTCCATAGCTGCCAAGGGTTGAAGAAAAATAAGCAAATTTGTGTCGACAGTACTTGTGCTACACTTCTAAGGTGTTGTGCTATGCTTATGGAGGTGTTGCGCAGGTGTTGCACTATGTTTTTTGGATTCTCTACGCTTTTCGTATTTGAGATCAAAATCAGTTCCCCAAGGTTATAAACCACTTCACAAAGGTTCATACACCTCCTAAACAATAAGTGGACACCCTCCATACCTCCACTACATTTTTGGTATTTTTCATCTTTTGTATGTTTTAGCTGATAAAAACCTAATATAACCATCTAAATACTTCATATAACCTTCATAAACCATACCCTACCATCTCTTATCACTCATAGCCCTTTTTTTCATCAATTTCATTAAAACCCTAATTTTCACTACATTTTGGCAGAAAAACTAGTGAAACCTTGTGTTTTGACCTTTTGGGCACCTTACTCGTGCCCATTTCTAGAAATTTCACTTGTAGGGTAAAGCCAACTCATTACCCTACCTCCTTAAATTTTTAGGGATTTTTCCCTAACTTCCTTCCACCCCATTTCTGCCCCTAAAACCACCCTACAACTATCCCAAGTTTTCCTAATTCTACACCTCCACTACCCATTTCATATAGATAGGGTTTTATCTTGTTGAAAAACACTATGGAGGGAGAAAAGAATATTCATAAGGGAGGCCACCATTCCAGGTTTGATCCAAATCAAACCCATGGTATCATTTTCAGAGTTTTGTGATCAAGCTAGGGTTTACATTACACATAAGGAAATTTTTTATTCAAAATCAATTTCTGAGGTAATGAAGATGAATTTTACAAACGTGAAAGAGGTTTTTGTCAATCATAGGCGAATGAAAAAAAAAATCCTTCAGTTTATGCACGAGTGTTATTATTTGATAGAAATGCCAAAAATACAGTTACTCTAGGTCATTTTCTGCACTTTTGAATAGGTTGTCTTCAAGTCATTTTTTTAGAGGTTTGGAGGAGGGATTTGCAGTGCTTGATGACTCCATTTTGTAGAATACATCCTAATATTTCCAACCATACCACATTCAGCCCACAAATCCTTTGTGAATGCCTCCATAATCCCTCTGAACATAGGTGTGGCGCTTTTGCGGAGGGTGCGCTACGCTTCTGCAAATGTTTAGCGATCAATTTCAAACATGGATTATGAGAAAATGGTAAAGTATTTTAGAAAATGTAGGAGGTTTGTGTTAAAAAATACCAAAGAAACAAAAAGTCTCTCAGTTTTTTAAAACACATTATGGATAGATATATATTGATCCATCTTTAAGCCCTATTTTTGCAGAATTTTTTTTGGAAATTCTGGAAATTTGGTCATTGCAGAAGTGTCGAGCAATGGCGCAATGATTTTTCTCAGAGAACTCAAATGAATCAAAATCTATATGGATGGATGCATCTTCACTTGTACATCACATATATGACATCAAATCAACATTTCAACTTCCCATTTTAAAGAAAAATTCAAAAAAACATCACTTTTTTCATGCTTCTGCCACCTTTTTTACCTCTACGCAATGCTTCTAGAGTGAGGTTGGGAGAATCAAATTTTGGAGGCCTTCTAGTGGGTATTTTCTCAGTTTTGAGGGTGAATTAGAAAGAAGACACACAGGGATACCTATCCTAACTTCCATATTTTCAAATGGGAACTTAAAATTTAGTAAAAAATAGGTCCAAAGTAGGCATGGCACTTCTGTTGGGAGGCACGATGCTTTTGCTGGAGGCATGACGCTTCTATCATTGGAATCCATTGGACAATTTTCAACTTAGAGAATCTCCAAATTTTGAGGTTTAGCTGTCCCATGAGGTGTATTTTGGGTGGAAGAGTTTTTTTTTCCCTCTCTTTATGGAGAACGATGTAATTAATCCAAGAGACACACACTCCTAGTTAATAGCTAAAGTTGAGGGAATGGTTTCTAACATCCCTAGAAACTAGGAAATGACTCATAGGGTGTATTTATGAAGTTTTTTGGATCATATTTCGACCCAATGAGGCGGAATCACTTCTATTTTCTATATGTAATCCAAAATAAAGGTTTTTTAGGGGTGGGGTAGTTGTTATTTGCAGTGGAGCTAACTTACAAACTCTTTTTCAGTGAAATCAAAGACATGTTGCGGCTATAATATTGGAACTCCAGTGATATGATTTTGAGAATTTTTATTTCTCTGTAACCTCATAAAGTTTACTGTTATGTTATATTTCCATCACATGTATTCTTATGTATGTTGATCTTATGAGTCTATGAACATAAATCTTGCTTTACATGTTCTGGTTTATAATATTTTCATGAATGTGTTTTTACTATTATGATGAATGAATTCATTTAACATGCTCATTCTGACTCTGTCTCTCTTTTCAAACCCTATAAACAATGAAAATTAAAGTATGTTATTAATTTTACCTACCTGACCTCATCCTTGTCTCTGCAACTGCACCTTTGAAATTAGACCTAAAACCTATACCTAGTTCCTTGACTGTCATTCCTATATAGAAAACAAATAAAACTAACAAAACCATAATCGACTGAGCATCATAACTAGCCTAAGATCATTATATATCCAGTTGTCGCATTGGATGCATAGTGAGATTGAGAGAGCCCTATCTGGTTTTGGTAGGGCTAGCTAGTATACCTAAAGGTTGGTTTGAGGTTACCTCTTGTTAGGGTCCTATAATAATAGGATTCATAATTTTGAATTTAATTTGATTAAGAATTGTAATACGTACATAATTTTATTTTTTCAAATTGTTTTCCCATATTAAAAATAAAAAATGTAAAGAGAGTAAAAGTCCTAAAAGAAAAATCAAAGGACTGAAAGAAAAAAGATAAAAAAGAATATAAAAAATGAAACCCAACAAAAAATAGATAAAAATAGATCATGAAAGTGATACAAATTCAAATGCCACTACTTTTTACTTTACTTTGCAAAATAAAATTGTGTGCAGCTTGTCAAAAATGCCACAATCCATGAAGGTCAAACTTCTTAATCTTGACCTTTCATGTTGATAGATAGAGAATAGATATCTAGCCAAACTATTTAATCTTGGCAGATCAGTAGTTAGGTAGAGAATAATAAGGAGATCAACGGTTTAATCTGAGCCCTTTGAAGTAATAAGGTAAGAATTAGATAGTTTTTTGTTAAAAGAAAAATAATAAGGGTTTGCAAGCTCAAATGCAGCCAAAGAAATGAAGAAAAAATGTTAGGGTAGCTGATGGGTAGGCAGAAGCAGTTTTCATAAGGCATGGATAGCAGAAATTGATAATTTCCTACTTACTAATTTCCCTCTAAATTCATTCTCCTTGTAAAATACCCCTTCCCCTTCATATTTACTTTTTCCCCTAGGTCACTCATTTTTCCTTACAAAAATCCTTTTTCTTTAGTTTAAAACACATTTATCTATTGGAAAAGTAAAAAGTCCATGTCACTGTTATTCCTGTAGTCACTATTGTTGTTCCATTTACATTAGCAGAATCATTGGCCCCTTGAGTTCCAATGGCTATAACACTTCTTGTCACCTCAACAACTACTTCAACAACAGAGTCATCTACATCAACAACACATCCAATTGATGAAGCAAGTAAGTTAGTTAAAGCAATGTAGGAAATGTCTATTTAGAAAAATGAAATCAACAGACTTAAAGAACAGCTGAAAAGTTTGGAGGATGAAAATAAAATTTCTCAGATTATGTACAAGAATGAAGAACAAAAAGTAAACATACTAACAGAGAAATTGAAGAAAAAGAGAAAGATCTAACACTGAAAGAACCAATGGCACAAGACAAGCAACAACTATGGGCCAATATCATTGAATCTGTCAATGATATTTGGCCATCTATTTAGGTTATCTATGAACAAAAAGATCTAGTCAAAGCAGGAGGTGCAGCCATCCAAAAAATCAAAAAAGAACTTGGCAAAAAACCTGAAGAGGCTAATGAAATCATAAAATTCCTTAATTCCAAGAATAAGCAGGAACTAGAAGAAATTGGAATTAGTGACAGGACAGATACCATTCTTGAAGTCAGAAAGGTATTTTCAAAAATAAATTAATGATTCAACTTGAAGAAAAATGCCAAAATGTGGAGCTTGGCATAACTATATTTATGATGAAGTTTGACATTCTGAGACAGAAAGGCCTGCCAAATCCTCTGGTTATTCATGAAAAATTGATGAAACAAAAGGATTATGATAATAAAATGACAGAAGTGGCCAAGGATCAAGCTAACCTTCCTTCTTCACAAGGAATTCCAACAGGGAAAGTTCCCTACAAGAGTTTTGAAAATCTTTTTTACCTGCAACATGAGGTAAAACACCTATTTATCAAGAAGCCTACATTTTCAAAATACACAGAGGCAGATGAGATATTCAGAAGGATGGTGAAAATTAAGTTAACAGAGGCAGAGAATTTGGAGAAATCGATTGATTTACTGTGAAAAGAAAAATAGTAAAACAGGGCAGTCAAATGAAAAATATATCAGTCAGGAAAAGGTAAACAAAGCAGTAATAGTTTGCAATAAAGACAACAATTACATTCAAAAGAGTATCAGAGTTTAAAGAGTATCAGGTGAAAGTCAAAAGGCTAAAGTCAAAACATAGTTGAAAGTTAAAGCCATCCAATGTAAAGGACACTCAATTGCAGCCTTCGTTGAGTAAACAAAAAAGAGGCAAATCAACAACAAATCAAAGACAACAACATCAAATTTAATAAAAGCAAGGACAACTTGCATTAGTTAGATAACTGTCTCTATCTTTTTGCATGAAGATATTTATTTTCCCATGAATAATTCCTAAGTTTTTTTTAGGATATTTTGTAATATTTTTTTGTATAAATACTTCACATTTCGAAGTATTGAGCGTGGATGAATTGCTAAACATTTCTATAGTTGTACTAAGCTGAAACCTGAGGGTTTTTTGTACCATTTTCAAGTCAACAAACTAGATTGTGCAATAAAGAGATTATATTACATGATTCATGTGTTGGGCCACTTCAGTGAAATATTCTCAAACGTTCTTTGTTTTTATCTGAAGTTTTCACAGTACTTGCATGTTTTTCTAAATCTAAATGTATAACAGGAATGCTATTTCAGAATATGTTTAAAAACACTCTGTTTTGAATTGTTATGTAATTTTCATGTTTTCTACTGATATCCAAATTAGGGAATTCTTAATTTCTCCCTAGTTTTGATTGAATTCTATATTTTCACTCATTATCCGGATCTTAGAACCCTTAATTTCTCTCTCATCTCGATTGAAACCATTCTCACCATTAGCCTAAGGATCTGAAGTAACTCAGCTATATTTCCCTATGAACACTTCCGTTTAGAACCTTGATTTCGATATGACTGCTTGATACATTGACTCCATTAGCCCAATGGAAAAAAAACCTACATCTATCCATTTGAACAAGTGATTCCACCACCAAACCAAACCCAAAATGAAATCCCAAGTAATCCTACATAACTAGCCTAAAATCAACTAAAATCAACAAAGATAAATCATATAGAGAGAGCCATCTCTGAGCATTAGGAAGGCTAGATCCTAAGCCTTAAAAGTAGGTTTGTGGTTACCTCTAATATTCTTTAAACCAAAATATAAACAACACTTGAGAATTATTGGAGTGATAACATTTTTGTGACTCAACTGGGGAAACTAACTAGTCCTCAGTGTTTAAAATAAATATTAAAGGAAATACTTTTACTTATCTTTTCACCTTAAGATTGTTTTAAAGGGTTGTGAGTAAAATTTTCATTAAAAACTGAAATTTTGGCTTCCAGAACAATCTACTATACCAGGTCTAATCCTGATCCAGAACCTTTTGTAATAGTAGACAATCCTGACAAAATTTTAAAGAAAAACAAAAAAGTAGAAAATTTAGGTAATAAAAATTCATTGATCAAAGCAAATTATCTTCCCAATAAATTATCAATTTTACAAGACTCTTCAATTTGATTTAGCTTTTGAGCATTCTTTGTTTAAAACTAAATAAGAAAGTGACATATATAATAGTGTAATAGATCCTGATTTTATTTCATTTATTGAAACTAAGAAGGAAATTGTTTCACTTGATTCAGATGAAAAAGCTCTAGAAATTTATGATAAACTTGATGCTTTAACTACAATTTTAATTAAGAAAATTGATGAAACTTATTTTCAACATTCATTTGAATTGATTGCTTTATTTTCCTATATCCCTAAGCCTTCTACCAGTCATTTAGAGTCCGTGAATTCAAATTTATTTAGTACCACCTCATCTATTATTTCCACTACACCCCATTCCACATAAGCCTTCATTCTAAGCTTCCTCTACAACCTATAGATTTATTTCCATCCCCAAATACTGCAAGTTCATACTCTAGCACTGTTGTTGTATTTTCAAGCACTTCAACCACATTTCCAAGTACATCTTCTAGTGTCCCAACCTCATCTGCAAGTAACTCGACCTCATCACCAAGCACCACACATTTACCTCCTATTCCAGTCAGAATCTTAGCTATGGTTGCCAGATATGCTCCTTTGGTGCTACCAAGGAAGTTACATAACATGCCCCAATATTATCAAAGCAAAATCCCTTAATTTGATGGAACTAGTCAATACACTGCACAACAACATGTTAACAAAATGACCGACTATTTTGAACTCCATGAAATTGATGAATCTGATGTCCAAATGAGACTGTTTTCCCAAAATTTAGGTATAGAAGTAAAAAAATGGTTTAAAGCTTTACTTTCAAATCATATTGATGATTTATAAGCCTGCCATAGATTTTTTATCAGTAGATGGGAGAAAAATAAGAATCCTTTACAAATTTTGTCTGAATGTGAACACATAAAAAGAGGACCTAATGATTCAATTCAATACTATTGTACTAGATTCAACAGTATCTATAATGCTATTCCAATAAACATTAAACCCACACCAGATCTAGCTTTACTTAAATTTCTTGATGATTTTGATATGGATATGTCATACCAATTGAGGGAAAAGAACCCAGAAACACTAGAATAAATGCAAAACATACCAGTTAGTGTAAAAGCCAATTTGTTAGCCAAGAGAGCAATAATGAGAAATGAAATAAGGGTAAAAATAAAAGAGGAAACATCTACATCAGATAGAAAAATAGATAGTTTAGCAAAAGCCATGGAAAAAATGACGGATAGACTAGAAAGTATGGAAAGGAAACCATAGTGGGATAATCAACAACAAGGTCCTCACATAAGAATTCCCAACTTTAGAAAAAACACCAACGCTGGTAAATCTAGAGAATCAACACCTGATCAAACAATAAGACCACCTTTCCAAGAGAGCTATGCTAAAATTTCTCACCAAAATGAAGATGATGAAGACACTCGGATTAATCTAATGGGAATCAATGATGATAATAGTATTTTTCTTACACAAGAAGAATAAGAATTATATGAATTAAAATATTTACAGTTAGAATATGCAGAGTATTTTGATTATAAGCAAGGTTATGAGTTTTCCATTAATGAAGTTCACAAGCAATATAACCTTAGGAGTAAGAAAAATGTAGAGGCCCCTACTAAGAAATCTGATCAAACTCAGACAAAGAAAATAGTAGAAGTTCCTACAGCCAAAGTACTTCAAATTATCCCTAGAGAAACCCTACAAAACCCTAGTTCAAATCAAAAAAATTCAAATACTAATCAGAAAATTTCTAGTCCAAAAATTACACCCAGTCCTAAAATTGTTGATATTACAAATATTGATGTTCAAACATTAGTTGATCCTCAAAAATTTGTTGCTGCTAAGACAAAAAATTCTGCTAAAACAACAATTTATGATCCAAAAACATCTGCTACTGATCCAAAATCAGCTGATCCTAAAATAGCGGCTGCCAAAACAATTGCTGAAACTCCCAAAACTACCAAAGTTACCACTGCAACTAAAACTGTCTAGAAAACAACAAGACAGTGGAAACACAAACAAAAAAACCAACTGTAGGTAAAGAAGAGAAACATACTCAAAATATAGTTAATAAAGAAGAAGTCATTCAGTTAGGAAAAACACAAGCACCATTCAACATCCAAAATGAAATTGCCAAACTGAAGATACCAATTCCTTTAATAGAGTTGGTAAAGCATGATTTTTACAAATCACAGATCACCGACACATTAAACATGAATGAAGGAGAAGACTCTGTTAATTTGAGTGATGACAAACCAGAACTAACATTTGGTCCTGAGGTAAATGGAAAACACCAAGAAGGAGGACTTCCTCCTTTCTACATTAGTTTGACTGTTCATGATCAAATTTTACATAATGCTATGCTAGATTCAGGAGTCTCACATAATTTAATGCCAAAAGCCATTATGGAAAATTTGAATTTAGACATCACTAGACCTTATAAAAATATTTTCTCATTTGATTCCAGTAAAGTGAAATGTCTAGGCTTAATCAAAGATTTATGTGTCCCTCTAGTTCAATACCTTGGAAAAAGTATAGTCATGGATATTGTAGTAGCTGACATCCCTCCAAAGTATGGAATGTTGTTATCTCGCTCATGGGGAGAAAAACTACATGGATCTCTACAATTAGACATGTCTTATGCCACAATTTCAGTATTTGGTCAACCCAAGAAACTTTACAGAGAGACTCTAATAAAGTACATGGTCAGTAGTGTAGAAAGACCTCGAAACTATCCCATTTATTCTATACCTGTTGATATGGATTCCTTCATTTTATGTAATTCAGAAACTCGCATAGAGAACAACACAACTTTAAAATAGAAACATAAAGAACCAGACAGTGAAAACATATTTCATGAATCAATGTGGCACCTATATTTTGATGGCTTAGTGAACAAATTATGAGCAGGAGCGGGAGTTTGGATTCATAACATGGAAAACAATCATTCAGAAGGTCATGCCTTTATATTAAACTTCAAATGTACAAAAAACATGGCAGAGTGTGAAGCTCTAATATTAGGACTACAGATTGTTATAAATTTAGGAGGAAAAAGGGTTTCTATTATGGGAGACTCTGACTTAATTGTAAAATAAATTAGAGGATAATATTTTGTATATAATCCTAGATTAAGCCAATACAGAGAAACAATTTTAGATCTGATTAAAGAATTTCTTGAATGTGACTTTGCTATAATTCCTAGAAAACAGAACATACAAGCACACATTTTAGCAACTTTTTCTAGTACCTGCAATCTGCCTTTTCAGCCAAATCACCAATATACAACAGAGATAAGGCACATGCCCACTATACCAGACAACTTAAAATATTGAATTTTTTTTACACAGGATACTCAAATCTATCACTTCATGAATGTTGAGGGAGAATTCCAAAATTGTAATATAGATACATATTGTATAGTAGATGATAAAATAGACAATGAGATAGATGTAAATAATTAAATTTTACCGAACTCACTAAATTTACTCAAGTATAAATAGATAAACTAGAAAAGGTAGAAATTGAAGAATTAGCAGATGATGATTCTGACATTTTAAACCTTAAGAATAACTTTTTACCTAAGGTATTAGCCCCATTAGAAGATATTTTTTATTCAAATGACATTTCAAGAAAACCAAATATGAAACCATTAAGATCATATATAGAAGAATGCAATATAGGAACAGAACAAAGGCCAAAGCTCATCAAACTTTCCAAAGCATTACCTCAAGATGAAAAAATGAAATACATAGCTCTGTTTAAGGAATTTCAGGATGGATTTGCATGGGTTTATGAAGACCTGAAATCTTATGACACTAGCATAATACAACACAAAATACCTATCAAAGAAGATAAAAAACCTTTCAAACTGAATCTTAGGAGAATCAATCCAGTTTTAATGCCTTTGATTAAAAAAGAGGTAAAGAGAATGTATGAAGCTCAGATGATTGCACCTATCAGATATTCCGATTGGGTTTCAAACTTAGTTTCCACTAGGAAGAAAACAAGGGAAATCAGACTTTGTGTTGATTTGCAGAATTTAAATAAGGTGTCCCTAAAAGATAACTACCCTCTCCCCAAGATGGACCATATTCTACAAAGGGTGGTTGGTTCATCTAGGATTTCATTACTTGATGGATTCTCTGGGTATAATCAGATCTTAGTTCAGCCATAAGATCAACCAAAGACAACATTTACTACTCCTTGGGGTACTTTAATGTATTTGAAAATGCCTTTTGGATTAATGAATGCAGGAGCCACTTTCCAGAGAGCTATGGTGTAATGTTCCGAAATTTTAGCCTCAAGCTAAAAGGAACATTATAGTTTGCATATTTTCATTTTGTTAAATAAAATGGGTAAGGAGATCCCTTAACCCCCCCCTTAGATGGATAAATAACACTCCTTATGTGAAAGGAGGGTGAATAAGTAGTTGAATTAAGCACCTAATGGTGTGAACATCATTGGGATCACTTTGATTTAGTCATCTTTGACTAAGTCAACAACACTATCCAAGAGGAGGAATATTCATGACAAGGCAGTGCAGTTTTAGAGGAGGCACCACTTGCATGAGCTAGGTAGCAAGTTCGGATGGGACTCATGTGAGAGGAGTTCATTTTCTTTATAAGGAGGAGATGGCAACCCATTTCCATTATGCATTAGCTTATCATTTTCGTTGGGTCTACAAAGACTTGCATCCCCGGGTTGTTTAGCAGGGTTGTAGTGTTCTTGAACCCAAGGGTGTTCCTGGTCAGGAATCCCTACCTCATCCTAAAGGAAGGAGAGGTTTTGAGCTCCATTTCCTCATTCCATAATTTGGCCAAGCTTAATCCTTCAACTACAACATTATTCTGTTGGGTAGAAAACGTTGAGTTGCTGGGTGCAGCAACAGAGGAACTCATAGAGTCATTCTTTGGCCTGTTCTTCAGTGGAGATCTTGTGTATTCTTTGGAGGAGTAGTAGAGGAGACTACCGGGCATCATTTTAGATATTTGGCACTAGGCCAATCATTCACCATCTCTCACAGTGCATTCTAGGGCAGAAACTGTGTTATTTTCTGCAGGCAGTTGCTGGGAGGGTCATCTGAGCTTATCAGGAGGAGTGTTTTTGAGTAAAAGGGATCAGCCCTTTGCTTGAAAACATTATCAGAGGAGGGCATGAGTATTTCAGATCTACCGTAGCCTCATTCTCATTCTAGTTTAGTTGCAGTGACAATTTATTTGTCACATTTGTACTTTCTCCGACATTTCTAGCAATCTCTCCTAGATTGGCTAGAAAGATTGTATTAGAGCCCATTCTTCCATTCTTGGGAATTTCTTTGTACGTATCAGCAATATTTCATGTATTTACATCTATAGTAGTAGCTACTCTCCTAGAGACAACGCAGTCACTGCTTTCCGAAATTTTGTGCAGTTCCTTCATCTCTTGTATTTCATGTGTTAATCTTTGGAGATTGATTCCCATTGCATGAGGGTTTTATTCCTCATGATATTTCTGTATATTTCTACTGAGATACTAATAGATATGTTGGCTGTATGATATTTCATCTTATGACATATTGAGATTTGCAGAGTTTCATGATTATGTTCATATATTTCTGTAGACTCTATATTTGAGTAGTTTCCTAAGGAACCTAGTTTGGGGATATCTGAATAACCCCACTAGGCTCATTTCTTTGGGCTCAAATTCTGGAAGAGAAGTTTTTAATGTACTAAAAAATGGATCCAATACCCCTTTCAGCTTATTTTTAAACTACTTCCCTTATACAACATCCTTGAGGACCATATGTTAGAAATTCTTGAAAAAGTAACATTACAGTGGTATCAGAGCATCAATATTGGCTTAGCCTGTGAAGCCCAAGATAATATGCCATTAGAAGGAGAATATCCTCACATAGAAGAGAATATGTATAGAGAAAACAAGTAAAGAGGAATGACGGAAGAGGAGGTCTCCCTTCTTCTTTTCCAAACCATGGAAGGTATCATTGAAGATCTTGAGGAGATAGAAATGGAAAACTGGAAATATTTTCTGAGAAGGTTTGTGGATGAAGCAAGCCCTAGTTGTGACCACACTGGGTGTGAGAATTCAGCCACACATGTATATCCACAGTGCATTTCATTTCCCACTTGCACTGCAGGAAGAATGGAGGAAGAATATGAGGCCATTAGAGTAGCATCGCTGCAACTCAAAGGTATGGCTCATGATTGTTGGTTTGAAAATTATGTTTCATATTATCATGAAAATGTAGAATCATATGATGGATTCACTAAAGTTTTGGTGAGAAAATTTGATGAAAATCACTGTGAATCTCTATGTATCAAAACATCAAACACTTTGCATGCATTGGAGGGAACCATGAAACAAAATCCATTCCATATTTCTAAAGGGGATGTAAACATGTATGATAGCTTGCTAAGGGAAAGATCCCCATTGTGTGAAGGGACCTCTTCCATTTTTGAAGTCATGGAGGTAATTCCTTCAAGAGATAACCAAGATCTAGGGTCTCTCCTTGATGATGAGGTAATATCACTCATTGATGGGGAGGATGAGCACAAGAGAACCAACAACGCTGTCATATTGGGAGGAGATACATCACCACTTGGAGGTGAAAGGGGAGCCATTGCTTCTATTAGAGGAGCCCTTGTTTCTTTTCAAGGATTTCTAAACGTTTTAACATGTGGGAACCATGGCACAATTCCGGAGTCATATGTAGCAGTTATTGGGGATTGTGAGGTGGAGGAGGAAGATAAGGATCAACATCAAGGGATGATACACCCTTATCTATGCTAGGGAGTTTTTGCACTAGAGAAGGAGACTATATAGTGCAGTGAAGAGAGGGACAACTCAGTCCACTCATACATACAGTCCACTTCTGAGCTTGATGTCTCACTATATGGAGGCATTCCACCTGGGAGGCCACCTGATCTAGAATTGATAAGGGGAATCTTGTCATATAGTTCACCACTCTTGGATTCCAGAGAGGTTAAGACTTTGGAGGAGTCCAACACAACGCAGAGAGTTTGGGATAGATTCAAGGAGGAGGGAGGCACTTTCTCATTTTTTTCATTACCCACTCTCATTACCCATACTGCGCTGACAAAGATTGCTGCAGGGATAGAGGAGAGCATCTTCATGATGCAGGATGACTGCTCCACAGATTTAGAGAGATAGAGGATACTTCCTTTGAGGAAGGACTCTTTCACACATGGGAGTAGATGGAGGTTACTCATGCTTACACTGACCAAGATTGGGAGATTCCTTTTGGATGATAGCTTCTCATGGGAGGCCAACTTCCAAGGGTCACCATTACTATTTGAGCAGCTGCATGATAGGCATGGTAGCATTTTGGAGGCTGAATTTGGCATGGGGGATTTCAAATTAGCAGGCAGCAGCATGAGGGGAGCTTCACATGCTAGATCACCAGCGCTGTCTATGAGGAGGATTGATCTGTATTGGAGGTCTCAGCTTTTGGTAGAGTACTCCAAGGATCTTGGTGCATGCATGGTTCTTGATGAACCAGAGGGATATTTTATGTACATGGTGGATGATATGGTCATCCATTATTATGACAGTGTCTTCTTGACTAGATCTTCTAGTCTCAAGGAGAAACTATTACATGCAACACATGAGGAATTTCTAGCTATGCACTTTGATGCATATCTTGTCTTGCTAGAGGAGTTCACTTGGGAGGGCATTCAGCATGATCTATATCGGCATATGGATAGATGCATAGCCCATATGACTTTAGAGAGGTTGGCACAACCATTTCCCTACTCATTAGAGGTGAGGGAGAGCATTCAGAGGAGCCATTTCAGCTCAAGGATCAGAGTACATAGTAGAGAAGGTATATGCTCTCATTTTGATTTACCTTTATTTAATTTATATGGGAAACTTGATGAGCTAAGGATGATCACATCTCCTTATGCTCCTTATTATGATGTAATTGTGGCCCATTGTAGCAATGGGAATGGCTATTTTCATTATGGTTTGTGGGGGAAGCCACATGCTTCTTGGTGTGCACCATTGGCACCAATTTGTACTTTCATGTTTTCACCTTATGAGATGTTTGTGGCAGAAAAAAAGTGGCTGGGAAAGCACTTATTGTTTTTAGTTTTTATGCAGGTAAGAGGTGCACTGTGTTGGTCCCATGAGTGGAGCAGTGACCCACTCTCTAGTTGTCTTATGACAGCTTGTTTTCATTTCATGTTGCTTCCTTGTATTGCTGATGTTTATACATTCACAAGGAGAAATATTGTGAGAGTGTTGTATATTTTGGGACAGCCCATTGGGAGCATGAATCTCCCCATTTTACATGCTTTATATTTTCGAAGACACCATGGGAAAACCATGATTTCCACATTGCTACTTTTATCTTCTTGTGGGAAAAACCACTTGGAGAACTTGAGGGGGCATTTCATGGCTGATTTTCTTGATGGGGAAGCTTGGGCCATTCTTGGAGGCCATACCATTTCAGCCCAAGGATAGAGGTGGCCCCATATGTACCACAAATGGAGGGAGAAACATCTTGGGGATCAGAAGCCCAACTCTCCATTCAGCCCCAACACATTGCATAAACCAGGGGTTGAGATTTCTATTTGGATGATAGCATGGATGAGAGGATCATCATTGGGGACAAAATTTTCCCATGCATGCCATCACTCCTACCTTAAGGAGGCCATAGCACAGCAAGAAGGTTTCCACCTACACCTTCTATCTTTCCATGATGTACACCATTCCAGTTTACATACTTGGGAGGGGGCATTGGAGGAAAGATTTGTTGCAGGATATCTTCAGTTGTGGTGGAGATTGTTGATGAGGAGGCAATAGAAGAAAAGGGGGAGAAATTTTGGTCTCTCTATGCAGTTTCTTGAGGAAAAGCAACATGTGGGAGGGGAGGACTGTAATGTTCCCAAATTTTAGCCTCAAGCTAAAAGGAACATTATAGTTTTTATATTTTCATTTTGTTAAATAAAATGGGTAAGGAGACCCCTTAACCCTCCTTATATGGATAAATAACACTCCTTATGTGAAAGGAGGGTGAATAAGTAGCTGAATTAAGCACCTAAGGGTGTGAACATGATCAGGATCACTTTGATTTAGTCATCTTTGACTAAGTCAACAACGCTGTCAAAGAGGAGGAATCTTCATGACAAGGCAGTGCAGTTTTAGTGGAGGCTCCACTTGCATTAGCTAGGTAGCAAGTGTGGATGGGACCCATGGTGAGAGGAGTTCATTTTCTTTAAAAGGAGGAGATGGAAGCCCATTTTCATTATGCATTAGCTTATCATTTTCGTTGGGTCTGCAAAGACTTGCATCCCCAGGCTGTTTAGCAGGGTTGTAGTGTTCTTGAACCCAACGGTGTTCCTGGTCGGGAATCCATACCTCATCCTCAAGGAAGGAGAGGGTTTGAGCTCCATTTCCTCATTCCAGCATTTGGCCAAGCTTAATCCTTCAGCTACATCATTATTCTGTTGGGCAGAAAACGTTGAGTTGCTGGGTGCAGCAACAGAGGAACTCATAGAGTCATTCTTTGGCCTGTTCTTCAGTGGATATCTTGTGTATTATTTGGAGGAGCAGAAGAGGAGACTCCTAGGAATAATTTCATATCTTTGGCACCAGGCCAATCATTCACCATCTCTCACAGTGCAGTATAGGGCAGAAACTACGTTATTTTATGCAGGCAGTTGCTGGGAGGGTCATCTGAGCTTATTAGGAGGAGTGTTTTTGAGAAAAATGGATTGGCCCTTTGCTTGAGGAAATTATAAGAGGAGGGCATGAGTATTTCAGATCTTCCATAGCCTCATTCTCATTTTGGTTCAGTTGCAGTGACAAGTTATTTGTCACATTTGTACTTTCTCCGACATTTCTAGGAATCTCTCCTAGATTGGCTAGAAATCTTGTATTAGAGCCCATTATTCCATTCTCGGGCATTTCTTTGTATGTATAAACCATATTTCATGTATTTACATCTACATCAACAACTACTGTCCTAGAGACAGCGCAGTCACTGCTTTCCGGCATTTTGTGCAGTTGTTGCGTCTCTTGTATTTCATGTGTTAATATTTGGAGATTGATTCCCATTGCACGAGGGGTTCATTCCTCATGAGATTTCTGTATATTTCTACTGAGATACTAATAGATATTTTGTCTGCATAATATTTCATCTTATGACATATTCATATTTGCATATTTTCATGATTATGTTCATATATTGCTGTAGGCTCTCTATTTGAGTAGTTTCCTAAGGAGCCTAGTTTGGGGAGATCTGGATAACCCCTCTAGGCTCATTTCTTTGGTCTCAAATTCTGGAAGAGAAGTGTTTAATGTACTAAAAAAGGGATCCAATACCCCTTTCATCTTATTTTTACACTGCTTCCCTTATACATCATCCTTGAGGACCATATGTCGGAAATTCCTGAAATAAGGAACATTACATATGGACATAGCTTTTGCTAAAGAAATTCACGATTTTCTTGTAATTTATCTAGATGATATAAATATATTTTCAAAAACTGACAATGAACATCTAGATCATCTGAGACAAGTGTTTATCAAATGCAGGAAATTTGGTGTTTCTTTGAATCCCAAAAAGACTCTTTGGACTTGAAGAAGGTAAACTATTAGGGCATATAATCTCAAAAGAGGGAATTAGGATAGACCCAGCTAGAATAGTGGCCATCTTGAACATAATACATCCTATAAATATTAATGAATTGCAGGCTTTCTTAGGTAAAATAAATTTTCTTAGGAGATTCATTTCAAACTTAGCAGAAATAATTAGAGAAATTAATAACATGTAAAAGAAAGACTCAACACTTAAATGGATAGTAGAGGCCAAAAAAACCTTTGAATCAATCAAACAAGCCCTTACAAGAATGCTAGTCCTAATAAGTCCTTATTTCAAAAATATTTTATTATTTTTCTTTTGTTTCAGAACATACTATTGTTGCAGTCTTACTGCAGAAGAATGATCAGGTCTATGAACAACCCATTTCTTTTTTCATCAAATCACTAAGATATGCCACACTGAAGCATAACATAATGGAAAAGCAGGCACTAGCTTTAATGAAGGCTATCAAAGACTTTAGAGTGTACATCTTGTATTCAAACATCATAGCATATGTTCCAAATTCAGTAGTAAAGGACATTCTGACTCAGAATGGGCCTGATGATAAGAGAGGAAAGTGAATTTCCACCATTTTGGAATATGACATGGAAATTAAGCCCACCAAACTTATTAAAGGCCAAGGTTTAGCCAAACTCATGGTTGAATCAAACTGCCATGCCTTAGATATAAATTTTATCGCCCAATTAGATGACCATGAAGAGATGGTAACTCCACATATCAGTGAAGCCTTTTTAGATTCACCATGGTATGCAGATATCATATTTGTATTACTAAATTTACAAGCTCCTCCTGGATTTTCAAGAACTAAAGCTAGATTTTTAAAGTTAAAGGCAATGAAATTTTGTATCATAGATAATGCTCTATTTTGGAAAGATCATGCTGGAATTTTATTGAATTGTTCTCTAAAGATGAAGGTGATAAAGTTGTGGAAGAGTTTCATGCAGGTGACTGTGGAGGACACCTTTACTGGAAGTCAACTGCAGATAAAATCTTGAGGGCTGGTTTTTACTAGGCTACACTTTTTATAGATGTAAGAAAGTATGTGACCTCCTGTCACAAATGCCAAATCTTTGAAGGGCAGAAAAAACTACTACCTTTACCCCTTAAACCCATATCCATAGAAATGCCTTTTCAGCAATGGGGTCCAAACTTCATTGGTGAAATTCACCCACCCTCCTCAGCCCAATGCAAATGGATTTTGACAGCCATAGAATATTTCACCAAGTGGATAGAATACATTCCTTATAGGCAAGCCATTGATTCTGTCATAATCTCATTCCTAGAAAACAATATACTGTCTAGATTTGGATGTCCTCAAAAGCTCATTACGGATAATGCAGCTGCTTTCAAGTCTAAGAAAATGATTGACTTCTGTAAAAAATACCACATTGGGCTTGGCTATTCCACTGCCTATTACCCTCAAGGTAATGGACTTGCTGAATCCTCCAATAAAAGCCTTGTTAATATCATCAAGAAACTACTAGAAGACAATAAAAAGACCTGGAACAAAAGGTTAGTTAATGCCTTATGGGAAGACAGACTCACCACAAAGAATTCCATTGGTACATCCCCTTATCAAATTGTATATGGGATGGATGTTTTTTTTCCATCTTCTTTAGGAGTACTAGTGATAAAGAAGATCCAAGAACCACAGGTAGAAACCAATGATATCTAGAGAAGGGTAAATCAGACCATACACTTGCAGCAAACCAGGGAAGAAGTCTATGTTAAGTCTCAAGTTGTCCAAGATAAGATTAAAAATATATTTGACAAAAATACAAAGGAAGATGATTTTTACATATGTGAAAAAGTTCTTAAGTGGGATTCCAGAAGAGAAGAGAGAGGTAAACATGGTAAATTTGATTTCCTATGGAAAGGTCCCTATGTTATTTATGGTTACAGAGGTAACAATGCATTATTTTTGAAGGAGTTGGATGGATCAGATCTGTCAAGTGGACCTATCTATGGTAGGATGTTGAAGCATTACTATTCCCCAGAATAACAATAGTTCAGTTTTTTTACTTTTCTCATTGTACATAACATTTCAGAGTTTAGATTGGATAGGATGCTTTTCTTCCAAAGTTGAAGCTCAGAGAGAATGCCCTAAGCTTTGAAAGACAAAATATCAGAAGTATGAATAATGCAGAGCTCAGAAAGTAGTTCCAAGGCAAAAGAACAGTCAAAATTCAAGGCTAATGATCTTAAAGTTCTTGACATTTCACTAGGAAATTCCATCCCCATGTGGAGCCACTATTAGGGTCCTCTACTTAATCTTGTCAAAAATGCCACAATCCATGAAGGTCAAACTGCTTAATCTTGACCTTTCATGCTTTAAATTTCATGTTGATAGATAGAGAATAAAGATCTAGCCAAACTGTTTAATCTTGGAAGATCAGTAGTTAGGTAGAGAATAATAAGGAGCTCAACAGTTTAATCTGAGCCCTTGGAAGTAATAAGGTAAGAATTAGATAGTTTTTTGTTAAAAGAAAAATAATAAGTGTCTGCAAGCTCAAATGCACCCAAAGAAATGAAGAAAAAATGTTAGGGTAGATGATGGGTAGGCAGAAGCAGTTTTCACAAGGCATGGATAGCAGAAATTGATCATTTCCTACTTACTAATTTCCCTCTAAATTCATTTTCCTTGTAAAATACCCCTTTCCCTTAATATTTACTTCTTTCCCATTAGTTAGTCATTTTTCCTTACAAAAATCCATTTTATTTAGTTTAAAACACATTTATCTATTGGAAAAGTAAAAACTCTCTGTCACCGTTATTCCTGTAGTCACTATTTCTGTTCATTTTACATTAGCAGAATCATTGGCCCCTTTAGTTCCAATGGCTAAAACACTTCCTGTCACCTTAGCAACTACTTTAGCAACAAAGTCATCTACATCAACAACACAACCAACTGATGAAGCAAGTAAGTTAGTTAAAGCAATTTTGGAAATGTCTATTCAGAAAAATGATGTAGAAATTATATAACTGATATGTTATATGTCTAAGATTCTCCTAATCATACACTATTTGACTTCATGCACAATATAGAATCTATTCCACCATTGATCATTACTTGCGGAAATTAAATCAATTGAATGCACACGTTGAAACCAAACTATAAAAACTACACATGGATGAACAATGGGAACAGAGAAAGCCTCGAAGCTAAAACCCTGTAACCATTCCGTATATAATATATGTCATGCATAGACTGGTGTAACAATCTTCTCACATGTACAAAACTGACTGTTAACAAGCTCTTAGCATAATACAATTAATATGACACCAATTAAAGCCTTATCTAGCAAATTCACAATTTATCTTTGTTACAATACCTAAGTAACACCGCGAGGCATCACAATCCATACTAAAGGTTTAAATCGAATGAACCTGGAAATTTGTCCTTGTGCCTTGCTCACACAACTTCTACTGCACTCCAATCACTGGTGTTGCAAACTCACAACATAGTCACAATCGATAGTCAAATTTGCTTCTTCACCTACCTTTCCACCTCCACCTCCACCTAACCGCCCATGCAATCAAAGTTAACTAATGTATTATTCAGTTGATTAATGAGTTAATATTTAGTGAATTAATTATTAATTAATTCACACCACTCTCACTAGTGTATCAATCAGTTAGACTAGATACAACTAGCTCAACTGTGTCTAACTGAGTTAAACTGAACACAACTCCACCAACTACCTCAATAACTCCACCAAACTCTGTCACATGAGTTCTAACTGAAGTCTCTATGCAATAGCTCCACTTAACCCTCAGGAATAGCGTAATTCCTTCTGTCAGCTCCTGTGCCACATCTGTGCACTTAACTGAAGTGCTCCAAGAGAATAAGATAATGTTTATAGTCCAAATATTATTAAGATCTAATAATATTCGACATATCTATTTTTAGACTGGAAATCTAAAAATAGATTCCGCCTAATATGTCTAAAAATAGAAGTCCATATATTTTTCCAACTTGACCAACCATCCACAAATAGCATCCTGCAACTCATAGAATATGATCGACATGTCTAAAAATAGACATAGTCTAAAAATAGACTTTGCGCCAAAAATAGCCTGCGGGCCCACTTAGTGAAGGTGACTCTTTTCACCAAGCTCATCATCTTGTTGAATCTCAAGACTACCTCTCTCAAACAAGACAGATTATTCCACCTCGATCCCCGCTCGTGGTATTCAAATTTTTCTCTCGTGAGTGCCTTCGTCAAGACACGCATCCTCGATCTCCTAGAGAATGTAAGAAAGTAACATGATCTTCCGTCGCACAACAGTCCTATATGATGATACCGTATGTCAATGTGTTTAGATCTATCATGAAATACTGGATTAACCGAGAGTTTGATGCAACTCTGATTATCACAATATATCACAGTAGGATCTAAGTGTGAACCGAACAACCCGACCAGGATCTTCCTCATCCATATAGTCTCTGACAGCCCAAACGACACAGAAAATGCCTCCACCGTAATGAGCGTTTATTGATCTAAGAGGGTTCTTCTTTCTATACCAAGAAACTACCTCCACAATCTGGAGCACGCAAAAATCCTCCAGACAAGCCTTTTAGAATTCATTGGCCTCTGCTTCATGAGCATCCAGGCTTTCGCTAAACTTCCAACTAATCTGGACTGCCCCATTTTACAATCCATATCCCGATGTGCTCTGCATATCTCACTACATGATTCCTCGCCTTCCAAAAGAGCCAGGCTGAATCCATACGAAAGCTAAGTAATGTACAGCATATGTCCGGTCGTGTATTGAATATATACATGAGTGAACCAATCAACTGTCGATAAATAGTGGCATCCACTAGCTCTGCCGATGTAGCATCCTCTTTCCTCCAACCACCAGGAAGAGGAGTGTTGATAGGCTTGCAGCCATGCAGGTTGAACTTCTCCAGTATCTCCCGGGCATACTTTCCTTGAGACACAAACAATCCATCACTGCGCTACCAAATTTCCAATCCTAGGAAATAATGAAGGAGGCCCAAGTCCTTCATCTCAAACTCTTTTGCAAGATCAGCCTTGCATGAGAGTATCAACTGTTCATCACCTGTCAAAATCAAATCATCTACATAAAGTAAAATGATCAAAAACTTACCCTCCACCACAATCTGGTATAGGTTTGGATCTGCCTCACTATTGGTGAATCCAAGACTGGTGAAATAAATGTCTATCCGTGTGTACCAAGTACGAGGTGCTTGTTTCAACCCATATAGCGCTCTTTTGAGCCTGCACACATGCAACTTGCTGCTGAAGATCTTGAAACCTTCGGGTTTTTCTATGTACACCTCCTCCTCAATGAATCCGTTGAGGAATGAAGTCTTCACATCCATCTGATGAATGTGCCAACCCATCTGCGCTGAGAGAGCAAGGATGCTCCGTATAGAAGAATACCTTGCAGCAGGTGCAAAGGTTTCTTCATAGTCGATCCCCTCAATCTATGAGAAGCCCCAGGCAATAAATATTTCCTTGTACTTCTCGACACTCTCATCAGTAGCTTGCTTCACTTTGTAGTTCCATCTCGAACCTACCACTGATTTCCCTTCCGGCCTTGGGAAAATCTCCCATGCATTGTTTCTGACAATCGAATCATACTCTTCCGCCATGGCATCTACCCATGCAGGGTCCTCCACAACTTTTTCGAAAGAGGATGGTTCTGTCACAATACACTTGCTCATCAGAGCGATGTATCCGGTATATTGGTCAGGTGACTGTCTCTGTCTGCGCTTTGATGTAGGTGCTCCTACAATCTTCTCTGCATCAAGATTCAGTCGCTTAGCTTCTGTAGTGCGCTTCCGCCCTCTGATGGTTGGCACTGAATGAGTGGTTTCTTCCACTCCATGAACCTCCTCTTGTGGCTGATCCACATCCTGAGGCTCATCCTTAGGAACTAATAGCTCCTCATCTGCATGCAAGTGTGGCTCCCTCTCAAGCAAACAATTCATGGCTTTCTCCTCATGAAATTTGATATCCCGTCGCACAACAGTCTTGCGACTGTCTGGAAAATACACACGATAGTTGTGGGGTGTATCAGTGTACCCCAAAATATCCCAACCTCTGCAATCAGCTCCAGCTTCTTCCTGGCATCCTTCGTCACATGAATGTAAACAGGTGAACCAAAAATCCTCAAATGGGAAATATCAGGCCTCTTACCAGAAAACGCCTCCTCAAGTGTACTCATGCCAAGTACTCTATGAGGACAACGTTTTTGCACATAAACCGTAGTGTTGCATGCCTCAGCCCACAAGTGTATGGGAAGGCCCTGATCATGCAACATCGCTCGTGCAGCACCCAACATCGTTTCTTTTCTCTCGTGACCCGTCTTGATGTGGGCGAGTACCATATGCTCTCGTTCTTTCGAATTCCTTCTGCACTGCAAAAGTCTTTGAATTCACCAGAGATGAATTCACCACCATTATCTCTCCTAAGAGCCTTCACCTACTTCCCTGGTTCTTTCTCAACCAGTTCCTTGAACTCACAGAACTTTGAGTATGTCTCGCTCTTCTTCTGCATGAAGAAGATCCAACACTTATGAGAAAAATCATAAACAAAGATCACATAATACCTATGCTTTTTTTCGAAGATAATGAGAAAGGTCCACACACGTCTGTGTGAATTCTCTCAAGGATCGTCGTGGCACGACTATCCTTCTCATGAAAGGTGGCTTTCAAAAATTTTCCCAAAGTACATCCCTTGCACTGATCTGACTACGCAAGTGTACCTTTGGGAAGCCCGATAGAAATCTGCTGCAAAATTTTCAAAGCACCATGGTGAATATGGCCCAATCTCCTGTGCCATAGCTAGCCCTGATCCCAGCTGACCACTCCTTCTGCCTTGCCTACCATTGCTATGCAGCCATCTACCTGCAACTGATAAAGGTTCTTAACTCGAACCCCTATCCTCTGGGTTTCACCAGTTGCCTTACTGCGCAGGAAAGCCTTTCCCTCACTAAAGACAACATCATATCCCTTGTCTTCCAACATCGCCACAGAGATCAGATTCTTCTTCAATCTTGGAACATGCATGACATCCTTCAAGATGAAAGGTTTTCTAGACTCCCTCTCAAAGGAAATGATCCCGATACTAGTCACACTGTATCTACCATCATCGCCCATCTCGATGTGCACTCCAAGATCCTTCTCATCCAGATCACTAAAAAAATATTTGTCTCCGGTCATATGGAAAGATGCACCACTGTCAAGAAACCACATTTAACCCATCATAATTGAGACCAAGCATTCGATCAGTGAAAAATCTAGCTCAAATTGCGAGGCTAAGGACTCTCCAGCTATAGATCTAGCAGCCTGCTTATTTTTCTTCTTCTGTGGACAATTAGTGGCGTAATGTCTGTGTTGGTGATAGTGAAAGCACTTCACCTTGGACATGTCCTGCTTCTTTCCTTTCGCACCAGATTGAGAAGTATTCTTCTTTCTCTTCCCCTTCCTTGCTTTGGCAGCCAAAGCGCAATTTTCTTCATCTTCATTCTTCGATGAAGATCCATCCCTGGTACTCCGCCTTATCTCCTCCTGCACAAGATCCGACCAAAGTCGCTCCCATCCCAACAGTTTCTCCCGACCATTGACAGAGTCCTCATAGGAATGCCAACTCTTCGGAAGCCCAAGGAGAGCCAAGCTCACCAAGTCCTATTCATCTACAGTAACCCCCACACTTCCCAGCTCATCCTTACACTGGAAAAACTTCGTGAGGTACTTGGGTATATTGTCGCCTTTCTCCATTTTTATTTTCCTGAGCTTATCCTTGAGCGCCAACTTCCTCTGGTCGCTCTTGATTTGGAAAAAGTATGTCAAAGCTTTCCACATCAAGAATGTAGAAGCTTTGCGATGAAGGTTGGACACTATGTGATCCTTCACACCTTCCAACAGAATCCTTCGACATTTTGCTGTCTTCTTTTGCCATGCGTCAAGTGTGGCAGCATCGCTAGAAGCAGGTTTTGGAATTTCTGCATCTATGAAATCCTTCAACCCATTATCCTCCAACATCGCCTCCATCCTTTCCTTCCATGAAATATAATTCAAGCTGCCCTAAAGGGCATACTCCAATCGCAATCCGTTGAAAGACATCTCAACTTCGACACCAGGAAAACACTACTGCAAATTCGAATTCCACCAACACAAAACTCAACTGCTTCAATGATTTTCAATTGCTCCAATGATCAATAAGGCTCCGATACCATGTAGAAATTATATAACTGATAATCTAAGATTCTCCTGATCATACACTATTTGACTTCATGCACAATACAAAATCTATTCCACCATTGATCATTACTTGCAGAAATTAAATCAATTGCATGCACACATTGAAACCATAAAAATTCACACATATGAAAACAGTATTTTAACGGGAAAGCCTAAAGCTAAAAACCCAAACTATCTATATATAATATATGTCATAGAGATCATGTAACAATACTCATACAAAGCTGATCATATCAAGCTCTCAGTACAATACAATCGCTACACACTAATCAGGCTCGATCTAGCAAATCCATGCACCGATCTTTGCCACCTTCTAGCCTACCTCTACTGCGCAATCCCTACTGAAGAATGAACTCTGAATGAAATCAAATTGGTCCAGCCTTGCTCACGCAATCCTCATTGGCATCTCCAATCACTGGGTGTTGCAAATCATGCAACACTATAGTCACAACTGATAGTTAACCTGCTCTTTCACCTACCTCTCCACTGGTCTCCACTGAAACTGTCCATGCACTGTAGTTAACTAATGTATTCTTCAGTTGATTAATGAGTTAATATTTAGTGAATTAATTAATAATTAATTCACACCACTCTCATTAGTGTATCAATCAGTTAGACTAGATACAACTAGCTCAACTGTGTCTAACTGAGTTAGACTGAACACAACTCTAACAAATACCTCAATAACTCCACCAAACTCAGTCACATGAGTTATAACTGAAGTCTCCATGAAATAGCTCCACTAAACCCTCAGGAATAGTGTAATTCCTTCTGTCATCTCCTATGCCACATCTGTGCACTTAACTGAAGTGCTCCAAGAGAATAAGATAATGTTTGTAGTCCAAATATTATTAAGAGCTAATAATATTTGACATATCTATTTTTAGATTGGAAATCTAAAAATAGATTCTGCCCAATATGTCTAAAAATATAAGTCCATATATTTTTCCAACTTGACCAACCATCCACAAATAGCATCCTGCAACTCATAGAATATATTCGACATGTCTAAAAATAGACATAGTCTAAAAATAGATTTGCGCCAAAAATAGCCTGCGGGCCCACTTAGTGAAGGCAACTCTTTTCACTAAGATCATCATCTTTTTGCAATCTTAATAAATGAAATCAACAGACTTAAAGAACAGCTGAAAAGTCTGGAGGATGAAAAGAAACTTGCTCAGATTATGCACAAGAATGAAGAACAGAAAGTGTTACACCATTTTTTGGTCATCTAACCTGTTACTATTAGATGGACCTAAGTACACCATGTAAGACCAATCTTAACCTAAGTAAAATTGCTTTCATTATGAAAAATAACTTAGTAAAACACCTTTATTAAGTTGTTTTTGGTCTAAACAGGAAGACCCGTGAGGAAATATTAAATAAATCCACATTTGTTTGATTTTACTCAAGGAATAATTAGTTAAACAACAATTTAATTAATATTCCTGGTCATATTTAACCGAAAACATGAAAATTAATTAGATAAATTATTATTTATCTTATTATTTTCTAGGAATAATTATTTAAACCTTATTTAAATAGCATTCCTTGTTAAATTTGACTAAATCACTCATAAATAGTTAAATAAATCATTATTTATTTAATTATTACTCAACCACATCCTTAAAATGATAAATAAATCATTTATTATTTTATTATTTACAAATAAATGGATTTGACCCAAGTCAAATTCCTTTTCCCTCCAACAAAAATAATAAAATATTCCATAAAAGTTGGATCTTGATTTGGTTAATAATATTTTAACTATGCACCAATATCTAGACTAACTCAATATTTTGTTATAAATAGAAGGGTTTCGCCATTCATTCATCACCTTTTGTTGCCTAAAGATCACTCTGGATCTATACTTTTGGTTTGACTTTGATCCACCATTGTCATATTTTTTCTTATCTTTTTTCTTATGAGCTCCCTTTGAGTTCCATTTTTGTCTGGGTTTTCTACACCATCAAGAGAGAGGAATTTTAGATCTGAAGTGTTGAGGACTTACAAGAACCCATCCCATTGAGGAGAACTGGTAACATCCTTTTATGTTTTCCTCCTAGGTGCCCTTAATATAAAATTCATTCAACATATTATTGTCTTGTCTATTGGATGCATGGAGTAAATCTCATTTTTATTTACTGCTTAATGTATTTTGATGCATAGATATAGATTTTTGCAGCATTTATCTTGATCAACTAATTGCAGATCTGAAGATATTGGTAGCCATATTTGTTATTAGGGTTGTTTGTTATGCACAGTTAAAGTGGTCTTTTTTCATACACTTGCAATTGAGATTCATTAACAAAGAAACTGAAGAAATTAGAGAAATATCTGACACTGAAAGAACCAATGGCACAAGCCAAGTAGTAGCTATGGGCCAATATCATTGAACCTGTCAATGATATTTGGTCCTCTATTCAGGTTATCTATGAACAAAAATATCTAATCATAGCAACAGGTGAAGCCATCCAAAATATCAAAGAAGAACTTGGAAAAAAAACCTGAAGAGGCTACTGAAATCATCAATTCCTTAATTCCAAGAATAAGCAGGAACTAGAAGAAATTGGAATTAGTGACAGGACAGATACCATTCTTGAAGTCAGAAAGGTAATTTCAAAAAAGAATTTAATGATTCAACTTGAAGAAAAATTCCAAAACATGGAGCTTGGCATAACTAGATTTATGATGAAATTTGACATTCTGAGACAGAAAGGCCTGCCAAATCCTCTAGTTATTCATGAAAAATTGATGAAACAAGAGGATTATGATAAGAAAATGAGAGAAGTGGCCAAGGATCAAGCTAACCTTCCTTCTTCACAAGGAATTCCAACAAGGAAAGTTCTCTACAAGAGTTTTGAAAATATTTTTTACCTTCAACATGAGGTAAAACACCTATTTATCAAGAAGCCTACATTTTCAAAATACACAGAGGTATATGAGATATTCATAAGGATGGTGAAAATTAATTTACTAGAGGCAAAGAATTAGGAGAATTTGATTGATTTACTGTGAAAAGAACAACAGTAAAAGAGGGCATTCAAATGAAAAATATATCAGTCAGGAAAAGGTAAACAAAGCAATAACAGTTTGCAGTAAAAACAATAGTTACAGTCAAAAGAGTATCAGAGTTTAAAGAGTATCAGGTGAAATTCAAAAGCCTAAAGTCAAAATAGAGCTGAAAGTTAAAACGAGCCAACGTAAAGGACACTCAACTGCAGCCTTCATTGAGTAAACAACAAAGAGACAAATCATCAACAAATCAAAGACAACAACATTAAATTCAATAAAAGAAGGGACAATTTGCATTAGTTAGATAACTATCTCTATCTTATTGCATGAAGATATTTATTTTTCCATGAATAATTCCTAAGTTTGTTTTAGGATATTTTGTAAGTTTTTTTGTATAAATACTTCACATTTCGAAGTATTGAGTGTGGATGAGTTTCTAAGCATTTCTATAGTTGTACTAAGTTGAAACCTGAGGGTTCTTTGTACCATTTTCAAGTCAACAGACTGGATTGAGCTATAAAGAGATTATATTATAGGATTCATGTGTTGGGCCACTTCCGTGAAGTATTCTCAAATGTTCTTTGTTTTTATCTGAAGTTTTCACAATACTTGCATGTTTTTTCTAAATTTAAATGTATAACAGGAATGTTATTTTAGAATATGTTTAAAAACACTCAGTTTTGAACTGCTATGTCATTTTCATGTTTTCTACTGATATCCAGATTAGGGAATTATTAATTTCTCCCTAGTTTCAGTTGAATTCTATATTTTCACTCATTATACGGATCCGAGAACCCTTAATTTCTCTCTCATCTCGATTTAAACCATTCTCACCATCAGCCTAAGGATTTGAAGTAACTCAACTATATTTCCCTGTGAACACTTCCCTTTAGAACCTTAATTCTGATCTGACTGCTTGATACATTGACTCCATTAGCCCAATGGAAAACACACCTACATATATCCATCTAAACTAGTGATTCCACCACCAAACCAAACCCAAAATAAAATCCCAAGTAATCCCACATAACTAGCCTAAAATCAACTAAAATCAACAAAGATAAATCATATAGAGAGAGCCCTCTCTGAGAATTAGGAAGGATAGATCCTAAGGCTTAAAATTAGGTTTGTGGTTACCTATAATATTATTTAAACCAAAATATAAACAAACTTTGAGAATTATTGGAGTGATAACACCTCCTCCAGTCTCCATTCTCAGCCTTGGGAAACGAGGGAGTGATAACATTTTTGGCGTCGTTTCCGGGGAGCGAGGGATAAATATTTCTTGGGAAAGAACGACAAATATTAGCTCTTATTGTTAATGGCGAAAATTGGTCAGGAACAAGAATACTATGCATCTTTCACCTAGCGACTCCAGTGTCGAAAAATCAAAAATTTCATAATTTTCATGGCGACTACACTGTTCAAAGATCAGTAGCTTGAAGAAGTTCTTTGTAATATTCCCAAATGGGGAATGCAACAATACAATGCAGAAATATAGGAAAATAATGCAGATCATATTTTATATAGTAAGAGGCCAATATGGAGACCTTTCATTTGTTATTAGAGAAGAAAAACATGTGTAAGAAATGGCCCATAAGATGCATAACAAGAAAAGAAATCCTCCAATGAAAGAAATCCCTCAATATGAGGTTCTGCAACCATATATAAAGATTGGAAAAACCTTACAATGTTATTTTATTGGCTCTGCAATAGTTGTAGATTACACATAAGATCTAGAGAAAATAAGTGCATAAAATTTTAGATCTATATCAGATCCATGCACTATACAAGCTCCTCTAAAGAACACCCTTGGAGTTTTTAGCAAAAAACCAAGTACAAGATGTAGATCTGAGATCTAAGACTGAAAATCTACTGAAATATTTAGATCTGTAAAGTGTGGTTGAACTGATATATGTAATAGAATATCCTCCAATAGATCTCTAAAGTGAAGGGCAGATCCCCAACACCTAGAAAATCACTCTCCAAATGGTGTGCTGAACCAACCTGCAATTACACCTACAGGAATAACACATATATGGATCTATACTGTGCTGTAGGGATCAGAACATGGTTGGACTCATGCCAAGATCTGAAAATTATGCTCAAGCCCTCCAATAATGTCCTCCCGATTAATTAGAAACCTCCTCCACTGAAAAGGAGAACTGAAATGGCCTAGATCTGAAAGATATAGCCTCCACCTGCTGCAGCTTGCAAAAACAACCAACCCCTCAATAGGATCTATGCTGTAGTTGAAAGAAGAAGCTTGGCCCTCAACCAGATAGTGGACAATGCAGTACAAACTCTCCCAAGAGCTACTCAATGGGAAGAGGTGGGATTCTCGATCAGGAACACCCAATTCTAAACAACATTCAAGCTCAGCTAAACAAAAAGATAAATATATATGTCTAAATAGACCATATATTCAGAAAAATATGATAAACATCAACAACCTTCTAATGCTTCCATCCCCTTCCTTTTATAAGACAAGAGATTGCAAACCTTAAACCACTTCCAATGAGATCACTTCTTTCACACAAGGCATCTCCATCTAAAATTGCACTGTGCCTCATTGATGGCCACTCCTCCATGAAAACACTATAGATTTGGTCAAGGTTGACCCAGTCAAAATGTTCTAGCCCCTTTCACACCTAAGGGTGCTTGATTTAACAGCTAATATTTATCCGTTTCATATTTGGCATTGATTTATTCATTATTAAGGAGTATTATGGACCTCCTTAGCTATTTTATTCCTTAAACAAAGTAATAAAACAAAAATGAATATTCCAATTAGCTCATGACTAATTGGGAATATTACAGTCCTCCCTTCCCAAATGTTGCTTGTCCTCAAGCAACTGACAAGGTGAGTGCTGCATCTCTTCTCCTCCTCCATTGGTGACACCAACAAGTGATAAGTTTCCTCAATAAGCTAAGTGTTCACCAATCCATCCCTCCATGAATTTCTCCTCCAAATTTCTCATGAGATGTAAATAATCCATCCCATAAGGAGACAATAGCTCAAATGAAACAAACATGGTTTGCCCAATGTTCTCCCTGAAACATGCAACATAAGATACATGGAGAATCTCCATCCCATAGGGAACATACATACCTCCCATCCTCCATCCATACATTCCCATAAAAATTACAAGTACATCTTCCATGTATGGGATCAAAACTACATACATACAAACAAGCATTTGTGCATATGGAGGTGAGTCGTAGTCCCACATGTGGAACCAGCACAGTGCATCTCCTGACTGCATCAGATCATGATGTGGTAAGTGGTTTCCCCACCACTTACTTGCTTCCCATGTCATCTCACTATGGCTGAGAGTGTGAGATATATTTGGTGCTTTAGGAATGCACCCATCATGAAAAAAAATCTCCCTTTGTCCCCTAAGGGAGTGGCCATGTTCAGAAATTTTTGTGGCCCAAAGTTGGCCATGAAGTTTATAAGGTACAATACTCCTTATTGGAGTTATGAACTGCATATACATGGTGAAAGAATGCAAACAATAATCAAATGAAACATTATTTATATGAGCATATGAATCTCCAGCAAAATTACGCCTTAAACAAATGGAGTGGTGCATAGATCTGTCCCCTCTCTCAAAAAGAGAAAGAGATGGCTGAATTAACTCCTTCATAGATTTATGTTTCTGCCCCATATCCACATGGTACATGCATCTTTGAAAATTCTGATATAGTTCTCCTTAAAAGCCCTTCCAAGTGTAGCTTCTCATGATGATGTTGTAGAATCTCATGGAATATGTGTGGCTGAAACAGAACTCTTCATAGGCCCTTTGTATAAACTTCTCCTTGAGCTTGGAGGCTCTAGATAAGAATATTCTACCATGATAAGAGATGACTCCTTCTTGGACTGAATAGCCCTCTTCATGTAACTGGTCATCAAGTATCATGTATGTGTGAAGATCCTTGTAGTAATCCACCAACAGTTGGGATTTCCAATAAGGATCAATCTCCCATAATGACAACGCTGATGATCTATCAAAAAAAGTGTTTGTCATATGGCTGCTCTCCACCTTGAAATTTACCATGCCAAAGGTACATGTTGGAAGGTCATTCCTTCCATGCTTCTCCTCCCACATCACAGAATCTGAAGTGAGAGTGGGTAATGATGATATTGGGAGAAGATATCCCTCCTCCTTGAGCCTACCCAAGACTCCCAGCGCTGTATCATTGTCTTCCAATGCTCCCATCCCTCCTGGATCTATGCTTGGGGCATAATGTTATGAGATATCTCCCACAAGATCTTAATTACGTGGCCTCCTAGGTGGTTTTCCACTAGATAATAGTGTCCCATGTAGCAATCTCATGAGCATGATAGATGGGACTATAAGGTGCTTTCTTCCACGACGAAAATCCATCTTTGTTTTCTATGTGGAAGTTGTATGTGAGGGATATGTATGCATGCCTTTGATCATTTGAGTCTTACCACTCTTCTTATCCACCCATTCCATTTGCAAAGCCTCCCAATCAGTGGTGACTTTCCCCAAAGTAATCAACCATTGGACACCCAATATCACATTGGTGTCAGGTATGTAAACCATAAAGAAATGATCAATCAATGTATATGTCCCCATGGTGACTGATAAGGATGGGGAATAATTCATGCATTGCCTTGTTCTATCTCCTGGAACCAAAACAAAGAATCCCTCAAAATCATTAGTGGGTATTGCCCTCCTTTGTACTAGTTGGGCATCAATGAAATTGTGGGTAGCCCCACTATCAACCAAAACAAAAACCCTTTGATTCAAGATGGAACCTTGAACTCTTAAGGTCAAGTACTTGGGTACTCCTCTCAAAGATGCAAGAGCCCCTCCAATAGGTGCAAATGCTCCATTCCCATCTCTTGATGGTGTTGGTTCTCCTCCTACAGTGTTAGCGTTGTGACCTCTTCTTGGTTCATCTTCTTCTTCCTCCTCATCATCTGAGAAGACCTCTATGTAATGTGCTTTTCCAACTAAACATCTATGTCTAGGTGCCCATGATTCTTGGAAAGGGAAGCAAAGCTTCCTTCTTCTTATATCTCTCCGGACATCATCATCAAGAGGTTTTTTATTTTGACTCTCTTTAGAAGGAGAAAAATATTCTTCTTTTCCCTTTGAAGGAAAAGAAGGCTTATGCTGAAATGTTGCCTTTGATTTTGGAAAGGCATCTTGAAGGTTTATAGCCCTTTCAATAGCATCATGCAGGGTAGTGGGCTTGGTAGATTTAACAAACCCATGAAGAGGTTCATCTAAACTATCAATGAACATGTACACCCTTCTTGCTACATACAAATCAGGAACCATAATAGAAAGTCTTAAAAATATAGAGATGTAAGTTTATGCATTACCTGGCTGTTTCAACTTTGCAAGGCTCTTGAATGGTGCTTCTGGATCTCTTCTATCAAATATTTCCACTAGCCTTCTAGTGAACTCTGAATAAGCAGTCACATTGGCATGACCCAATGTAGACAAGCCATGGAACGACTAGTAATGTGCTTCACCTTCAAGGTGCAGTGCTGCAACCTTAATTTCCTCCATCTCTGGAACCTTGTTCAGCTGAAATTAGATTCCAAGTTTTTCTACCCAAGATTTGGAAGAACCCTTGGATGAACCATCAAAATTGAGTAAAAATGTCTGCCCATAATGTGGTGTCGATCATGATTCTAAATGAATCCACCAAATCTATGTTGATGCCTTGGTCTTCTATTGTCCTTTATTTGAAAAAACTCTTGAAAAATCAAGTGATACTTTAATCTCTGATTTTGAGACTCATATTCTTCAAAATAGTCTTCAAGGGATTCATTCTCTTGAAACGCAGGTTCTGACCTGATTTTGGTTGAGGTCGCAGGTTACAGGCTGAAAAGTGCGTCCAGGTCGCAGGTTTTGGGCCAAAAGGTGCGACCCCCCCGTTCCGGCTGTTTCGGCGGCATATTTTCTGAAAAATTGCCGTCTCAGGTGCGGCTGGTGTCGCTTACCTGCGCAATAGGGCGAGAAACACACGGAAGTTAGAAATTTTAGGTTTTTAGGGTTTTATGTGAGAAAAATGACATGAAAAGAGAAAAACTAAGCAGCTAAAAAAGAAGCCCTAGGGCCTGAAGTAGCTGGATATGCAGGAATATGAAAAACGACAGCGGTCGTAATTTAAAACCCGTGTGGAG
The DNA here is from genome assembly GCA_034641835.2 of Pinus albicaulis. Lineage (NCBI taxonomy): Eukaryota > Viridiplantae > Streptophyta > Pinopsida > Pinales > Pinaceae > Pinus > Pinus albicaulis. The sequence continues at coordinate 88,852,181 of CM076577.1, forward strand.
TCGCCATTTGTTAGTATGAATTCTTTGTAGAAGCGTACGAAAAAGAACCACTTTAGCTACGCATAACTAATAGCCCTAACAACAATAATGGCTGCAAAACATCTTCAGATCTGCAATTAGTAGTTAAAGTGCTGCAACAAACGGATCTATAAATGGAAAGACATTAAGCAGTAAAGTAAAGAGTTTGCTCCATGCATCCAACAGACAAGACAAGAACACGATTTTTGAATGAATTTTTATATTACGGGGCACCTGGGAGGAAACAAGAAGGTGTATCCAGATCTCCTCAATGGGATGGGTTCTTTGTAGTCCTCAGCACTTCAGATCTAAGCTTTCTCTCTCTTGTAGATGTAGAAAACCCAATGTAGAAGGTAGAGCTCAATGGGAGCAACAATGACAGAAAATGAGACCGAGTGTATAGATCCAGAGTGATCTAGTATGCAACCAAAGGTGAAGAATGAAGGGGAAAACCCTCCTATTTATAACAAAATATTGGGTCATTCTAGATCTTGGTGCATGATTAAAATAATGTTAACCAAATCTAGATCCACCTCTATGGAATATTTTATTATTATTTTTTGGAGGGAAACGGTGTTTGACTTGGGTCAAATCCCTTGATTAGTGAAAAATAAATAAATAAATGATTTATTTATCTTTTTAAGGAAGTGGTTGGGATATAATCAAATAAATAATGATTTAGTTGATTAATGGTGGTTGATTTGGTCATATTTAGCAAGGAATATTATTTAAATAATTATTCCTAGAAAATAATAAGATAACTATGGGTTTATCTCATTAATTTCTTTGTTTTTGGGTTAAACATGACTGGGAATAATAATTAAATTATGGTTTAATTAATTATTCCTTTTGGGGTTTCCTAATTAACATAGTGAGAGCAGTTTTACTTGGGGTAAAACTGGTCTTACATGGTGTACTTGGGTCCATCTAATGATGAAGGGTTAGATGACCAAAAAATGGTGTAACAGATTGCCCCCCAGCGTGCGAGTGTCAGGAGCAAATCGTATGACCGAAGTACGTTGTAAGAAGACAATCACTAGACAACAAAAGGGTATGTCAGAGAGGGAAATATGAGGTAGATAGTGTGCTGAAGGACTAGACCTTGAGGAGACGAGACTCGCAGGTGCAACAAGTCTCTGTTATGAGAGGGTACCTGTGCTGAAGGCGGCGGGGGAGGCATACCTATGCCCGCCGTGACAAAGTACAAAAGAATAGTGTGTCCAGTGAACAAGGGACCGAACCATAGAATACAGCTGGCATAATCAAGAGCCAGATAAAATACAATGAATAGTCTCACATACATGCTGTGCCTGGGATAACAGCCAGGACTAGTACAATATCATCTGAGTACATGAGATAAATACAACCCAAATGCCCCCTGTAAATGGGGAAGGGCTCACAAAATCTGACTGATACATGCAAATCATAGAGGTGCTGCAAGTGTCTAAGGCCAACATCATCAAAATCTGGAGCGGCATCAAAGGCTGCAATGAAGAGGTCATCCGGGCATGTGGGGGGCTACCTGCAGGGCCACCCCCTCATGAGGGCTGAGACATCTCACACACGCCCGGGAATCATCAAGAGCTGCTGCTGGGTCACTGGACTGTCCGGTATACGAATCTCGATCATGCTGAAAGGAGCTGGAGAAGCAATCAAGTCAAAGGGAGGTAAGAAATCCCCCTGCCTGATCCGAGGCACCGAACAAAAGTGGAAGCTGGAACCAAGGTACACCGCCCTCTAGACCTTGCTGCTGGAATAAGTGTGTTGAGGTCGACAGAAGGAGGCCCGCCTTAGGTGAGGCAATGAGAGATCCTCAACTAAGGCACGAGAGAATAACAATAGAGCGACGGACAGACTGACACTAATGATGATGGCGGAAATGGGAAGGGTGGAGTGGCGAATGGACGACTTCCCTTGTTAGAGCATAAAGGGCATGAATGACATGGCAGCGACTGACACAATATCGAAAGGGACAGGGGACAGTGGGGCTGAAGGTCATGAGATGCGACACAAGAGAGGAACCAAGCAAAAAGAATGGAGGGCTATAGTAGGGTGTCAAAAGGATGCAGGATAGACTCCATGAATGCAATGATGACTCAACTCGGATGCTCTAAGCAAGGGCGACTAGATAGTGCTGCCACACAATAAAGGCCCCAATGGGGGGTCATAGAAGCATGAGTACAAGGTGGGAACTCATGACGAAAATCAACACGAACATGGACAAGTAAGGGGGCGATATGGTGCCCCAAGTACCAGTGTCGTAAGTGAGGAAATTCGATTTTGAGGAGCGGTGAAGTGACCCTTCGTGGAAAAATGTGTCCGGGTGAAGTATCAAATCACCAAAAACTAAGTAAAACCCATTTGAGAGCTCGGTGAGATCTATCCAGCGGTGCTGACGGTTCGTCGAACGGGGCTACGGTGTGGTCGCAACAGTCGAAAGAAGAAACAGGGGTTCTCTTTTAATGAGGTTGTTGTCCCTCCAAAATCATTCATTTGCTATTGTTGCTGTGGTGAATGTGGAGAGGAGAGAAGGCCCTAAATCTTGCGGCGAACGTAGCGGACAAACCGACCGTTGGATTCGAGATCTGTCAGTTGGAGGTAAGAGGCTTAACCTTGCTCTTGCATTTTGATGGATTAGATTTTCAGTTTAGGGCCCAACACCCCAGAAACAGCCCCTCCCTCCTCTCTACGGCCGGGTCGCACCTTTTGGGGCAAAAGGTGCGACCCAGGACGCAGGTTTTGGGGCAAAAGGTGCGACCTGGTCCAGAAATGGGCAGAAAGCTGCGACCTGGGAGGGGAGGGGGGCTTGGTGCTGTTTGATGGCTGGGAGTTGGGTTTTTGTGTGTGGTTATGGTTTGCCCGATCTGTACCCTGACAAAAAGAATGTGTTTGTGCAGGTATGGCAGAGTTACGGGTCAACTGGAGAGAGAGGGATCTGGGAACCCTTCGGGCAGAGATCCAGGCGGATCAGGGCGTCCGTCGTGTATTGGCCAGATTTGGGGTTCTCAAGTTTGTGGAGAACCCGTTGATGAGAGCAGGGGAACCATTACTGGCCCGGATTATCAGTTACTGGGATCTAGATCAGGAGATCTTTGTAGTGCGGGGGCACAGGATCGAACTGACGGTCCAGGATGTGTACTTCCTGACCGGCCTCCCACCATTGGGGATAGTGGGAGACACGCAGCCAGTGTTGCCGCGGGGGCGGCATATCATGGAGTTTGTGGAACGCCATTGTCGACCGGGTTTCCAAGTCAAGGGACTCGGATATCGATCGGGGATCTAGAGAGGCTAGAAACCCGTGCAGTGGCCGCAGCTGTGCTGCAAATCCTGGGCACCCAGGCGTTCCATCACATCACCGGTGGGCAGATGATGATAGTGGAGAGTGTGTTGAGTGGGACCTACTTTGGGTGGGCCCAAATGATGTTGGTGTCGCTAAAGCGGCAGTTGTCGCTATGCAAGCGGCAGGTGAATCATGATTGCTCATATGGGACTTTGTTGTGCGCCTTCTTCTTTGAGAAGATCCCGACCTTGAGGCCTCGCGTGCAGCTTGCAGATGGGGGCCCGAGAGAGCCCAGGATGCGTCGTTGGGGACGACTACTCTGCAAAGGAGGAGGAGGGGCGGTCGGGCGAACATTTCGACCGGAGTTTTTTGCCCATTGGGATCGGATGCCGTTGTACATAGACGACTACCCTTATAGTGGGATGAGCTACTGTGGGGATCCGGATCTGCCACTTCCGCCTGGTCGAGTCTGGGGGCCCGATGGTAAGTGACAAATTGCTATTCTTATATGGGCATGTTTAAATTTTTTTGAATAGTAAATAATGATACTGATTCATGGACTTTTGGTATGCAGATATAGCACCGGTAAAACCGGCCGGATATATGGGACGACCGGCAGCGTCTGGAGCTACGGGTCCGAGTGGATCGAGAGCAGCGCAAAATGATGGTGCAGCCGCCCTGCTGGAGGACATCCGCCGTAGATGTGAGCAGCTGTTGACCGGAGTATCAGAGCGCGGGTGGCAGGATTTAGACGACCGGTACATAGAGCCATGTGTTGGTCTCCCCTCGGAGTGGCGAGGTATCATGCGGCGCATGGCGATGGCTGGCCAAACTATGCGTGATCTACATGCTGCAGGGGCAGAGCCATTGGCCCGGGAGCCTCCAGATAGTGATTAGGGACATATGGTGCCCCCTTTGATGTATGTAGGGGCAGGGGGTGCCTCCTATAGTGTAGGGAGGGGCATATGGTGCCCCCAGTTTTTGTTTTTGGTTTGTAACATGCTATGGGCATGTCGGATGTATATGTGTGGGGGGGGCGTATGGTGCCCCCAGTTTTTGGAACATGTAATGGGCATGTCGTATGTATCAGAGTAAATGGACTCATCAATATATGGTTTGCGACACATATTATGGATATGCATCGTCTTGTGATGGTTGATTTAATGTTATTGTCCTGTATGAATTGTGTGTGATAAATGCCAATCTAGAACATGGTTTGCAATACTATCTACGTAGTGATTCTGGTCTTTGGGTACATGGTTGAAAGTGATGGTTTCAAATGCACGTATTAAGACTTTCGCTCGTAAATAGCGTCGAAACAGCACAGGGTTATGCACACGATAAACGCCATTTAGTTGCATGACAAGAAGCAAGGAATCCAAGCGAACGTGCAGGTGGCGAATGCGATGCAGCAAAGCATCAGCTAGTAGGCCACGCACTGCATCGTATTCGGCCTGATTGTTGGTGGCAGAACCAATGCATACCCCGTTAGACAAAACGAGGTCATGCAAGGGGGTGAAGATGGCCCACCCTGCCGAGGCAAGATTCCTGGAGTAGCGACTTGCACCATCGGCGTAACCGATAAAGGATGTGGACGGGGGGATGCGCAAGGTGGTGTGACAAGACAATACATGAGGGGATGAAAGGAAAGGACGGCAGCGTGAGGAGGCAGAAGTCATCAAGCGGAAATGGCGGGGGGAAGGGGCAGGATGAGCAAAACTCAAACAAGGTGATGTATGAGGGCTATCGGAAACATGGCGAGGACTGGGGCTGCGAAGGTCAACAGAGACACCAGTGGAGTGATCTCGAGTATCAAGGGACACAATGGGGGAGGCGGCAGACGGGCTAGGTTCCAAGTGTCGTGAAGAGGAGGACAGGTAAAGAATGGTGACTGTAGACTCCGTCATCTGGACATCAGGGGGGGGAATATGGATGGGATCAGTGGAATCCTCAGGCTGGGCTGCAGCATACTGCGCGAGAATGGGAGAGGCGGATTGATTTTGTTCAACCTCATATTCGCGGATTACCTCAAGGGAGTCACGGTAATGCGTCAGGTGAGGACAATGATGGGAGTAGTGGCCATGGACACCGCACAAAGCACAAGGCTTGTTGGTGCGGAGAGTCTTGGGGTTCTTGGAGACGGTCGAAGCAGGAGTGGGAGTTTCGGGGACCGTAGTGTCGGGGAACGCGACTTTTACCATGGGGCGAATACGGGGTAACTCGGGACAAGCATGAGTGGCATGACCGATGACATCACATAAGGCACAAGGCTTCGAGGGTGGGGGAGGAGCCGAGGTGGTTGTGGTGGTTTGGTCTTTGGTTGCCCCCCCGCGGGCTTTTCCTTTCTTCCCGGGAGCCGACTCAGCAGGAGAAGGGTCCTGTGGAGGTGCTGGGGGCACGTTAGCTATGGAGGAAGCGAGGGGGACCGATTGAACCGGTGTCAAAGCCATGTAAGGTTTGGGGTGACCAGGGGGGGTGGCGGCTGGGGGGTCAAGGTACCAAACCGGAATACCCAAGGTCAAGTTAGGGAGAGAAAGGGTGGCCATGACGGGGACGGAATATACTCCGGGAGGGGGAGCCAAGAAGGGGATCTGTCCAGTAGGGTAATGACCAGGAGGAACGGCTCCAAGATGGTTAAGGCCGGGAGGGACCGATCCTGGAGGATAAAGAGGTGCGGGGGTGCCAGCTATAGGGGGAGGGCCAGAAAGGGGAGGTCTGGCTGGCTGAGATGGATGGCTAGGAGCGGGTTGCGGAGGGCGGGGAGGAGGGTGCGGGCTAGCTGAGGCAGGCCGTTTATGGGCAGCCTGAGATGATTGCATCATGCAAACATTCGACAAGCTGAGATCAGTAACGGGAGGGGGAGGAAGGTGAGGAAAAGTACCAAGCAAGGTGGAATCTTTATAAACGCCGGGGGAGACACTGGTCAAGGAATCGACAGTTTGCTTGTTGGCTACAGAAGAGATGGTCGTCTCGGAGGAGGACTGAGACGATGACTCATGATACGATGGCTGGTCAATGGTGACTATCTTCCCGTTATGTGGAAAAGACATCTTACGGAAGACCGCGGATGGGACAGCAGACATGGCATAGGTGTAGCTTCGCCCCAATAGGATGTTGTAGTCTAGAGGGGCGTCAATGACTTCGACATCAACACAAACAATCTTACCGGCGAGGGTGATGGGACAGTTACGAAACAGGCCAATAGGCTGGGAGGCATGACCATCCCACGCTCGAAGGGTGATCGTGGAAGGGGCCAACTCAGGGGATCCGAGTTGCTTCCAAACCGAAGCGGACATCACACAGGTGGATGCCCCCTCATCAATTATACACCGGGATACGGTGGCGTTCCGGATTTTGACTGGGATTTGGAAAGCAACGGAAGGAGGAAGAGGAGGGTGGTCCGATTGAGTGGCGTCGAAAACAATCATTTGGTCATCAGCAGGATCAACAGCGCCCACGGCAGATAGTAGAGCCTTCCTTTGAGAAGGGCACGACTGGAGGAGTTCCAGTGTGGAAATGGCAGCAGGGGATTGTGCCAAATCATCTACTATACTGTACGATTGAGCGGATCGACCGGAAGCAGCATTTCGGCGTAATGGACCCTTTGGAATCTTTGGGTGAACCTCAACTTTGGGTTGAGGGATGTGTAAGGGGCCACTGGATGTCGAAAGAGGCTCTGGAGAACCTAAAGATGGAGGCTCGGGAGCAGACTGAGCAGGGGGCTTGGGGTACTGGCGAGACCGAGTTTGAAGGTGAAGGTCGACGGAAGGGGACGGATCGGAGTGCATCATGAGGATCTGGTAGTCAGAGGAACCAGAAATGGACGAGGGTGTGGCGGCATGGCTGTCGGGGGGGTGGGTAGCCACGAATCCCTGTTGAGGGAAAGGATCAGTGAACACAGCTGGCTGGGTAGGGGCCACATTAGGAGGAGCGTGAGGGGAGGTGTGCTGTCCGCGCAATGTGGCTTGAGACTCCCACATCTGTCGCATCTGGGGTAAGAGAGGGCAATCGTGAGTGTAGTGACGGTAAACACCGCAACACGAACAGGGCTTGTTTGTGCGAAGCGGCCTGTCTGGCCTGAGTGGAATGCCTTGAGGCTGGTTGCTAGTGTTAGGGTCCTGACCAGAATTGGGTCCTCGGTTACCAGGGGCAGATGGGTTCTGGTTGCCTCTCCGCCTTCTTTGGGAAGGGGGATTAAACGCACCCTGCTGCGCAAATACTTGCCCTGGAGGGGGTTGTAAGGGCTGTTGCAGGTGGTGAGGAGGCAAGGGAGGCGGAAACGCATATGCTGGGGGAGCTGGCGCACCAGGCTGCGGATAAAAGTAAGGGTTGGGTTGGGTAGCATTGAGGTAAGCGGGAGGTTGGGCAAAAGGAGGAGGCATGCCGTATCCTGGATACATGTTGCCGGGAGGGGGCAGAGTGCTAGAGGTGCTGGCCCCTCCCTGAGGGAGGCCATGGCTCATAGGAGGGTGAGCAGAGGGGTGGGAAAGAGATCCAACAATACCGTCGGCGGAATGAGATGCCCCCGGGGCGTTAGCGCCACCGGGCCGGGGGATGTCAGGAAGACCGGTATAAACATAACCAGATTGAGCATAGATCAGGTCATATTTTAAAGCTATTTGGAGGGCGGCTTCTTCAGATTGAGGAAAATGAGAGGCGACATCTTTGCAGATGGGAGACGGGAGGGTGCGAAGGAACCAGTCCATGTAAACCCGATCTTCAAAGGGAGGGGCTCGACATAAGCTCCGTCTTCGTCGCCATTCCTGAACATGGGCAGAAAGGCGTGTGGAAGAGGATTGCTTAAATGAAGTCAAGAGCTCCGTACCGGTGTCGTATCGGAGAGGGAGCTGGAAGTACGACAAGAAGGCTTGGGCAAGAGTCTCGAACGTGGTATGGGAGGAAGTGGCCTGTTCGACATACCATTTAGAAGCTTCGGCGGTAAGCGTGCGTTGGAACAAACGAAGACGGATGGAGTCATCGGTAATGGAGTTGGAGGAACACCACATGTGGAAAGACCGGACGTGATTGGTTGGGTCTTCGCCATTAAGGCCCTCGAACTTAGGGATATCAGAGGGTAACTTGGTGGGCATAGTGGGCCGGGTAGCATTGTGGTGAATGGGGTCGTTAATCAACTGATGGAAATCGGGGAGGCTGAGGCCTGCAATGTACGGCAGCACAGGGGTGGCCGGAGTACTGGTTGTGACGGTTCCGCTAGAAGTAGGGCCGGCATTGGGGCCGGGAGAACCGCTAGCATTAGGCCCTGATCCGGACATGGTGAAGGTAAAAGGAGTCGGAGGGGGAGAACCGGAAGGAGAAGGGGGATCCGATGAATCAGGAGAGGAGTCGGAATGCGGACTCGAAGGTGGACTGGCTCGACGACGACGATGCGGAGCAGGTCGATCAACCGGAAACTGAGGGTGAAGGCCAAGAAGTCTCCGGGAAAGGCGCCTTGGGGGCGCAATGATGACAGGAAGAAGGAAACCGACAAGGGCAGAAAGGGACAGAATCAAGAAGGTCAAGGGCAGATAAGGTGCAGTGACGATTGATTTTAGAGTCTTTGCCAGGCGGTGTAAACCAGGCGCTTCTTCACTTAGGGTCAGTGTGTGGTGTGCGTTAATTTTAATTTTTAAACCCTTGCCGTTGTTGAGAGCAAAAAAGTGTGCAACGTAGCTGAAAATAAACCTACAGAGAACAGAATAAAAATGCTGAAATAACAGAAAAATAACAGCTACATATGCATCTATCGAACCCAAGAAAGTGGGTCTCTCAAAACTATGCTGAAAAGAAAGGGAAAAACTATGGAAACACACACAAAGGAAGCTCAACAGATCTAGGGTCAAAGGGGACAGAGATCCGGAGGATAAAGCTGCAGATAAGGGGTGCAGATCACAGCCAAGAGACAGGGGCAAGGTGGCTGGAAAAAAAGGGAAATCAGCAAAAAGCCGGGAGGGGCAAGGCAGAGGCCTTTAGGGGAGGTCCAAACAAAACGACAGAGGTGATTTGAAAGGAAAAGAGGCTGATTTCGATGGATCTGGAAGTGAGGTCACAGATCTGGAAAAAGAAAGGGCTGAAGCTCTGAAACCGACGGCTGAAACAGCTGAAACTCTTCCACAAAAAGTGGAGGGTACTAAAGCCCTAAGGGGCTGGGTTCCCACTTAATGAGTAAAAACAGATCAGATCTTGGTCAAGGCGGGCTGAGACAGAGGAAAACCACAAACGGAGAATTTCTGCAGTAAAATTGAAAAAATTACGGAGGAAAAATCTTTGCTGGAAAAAAAAAAGGCAGTCTTGAGTTCGACACGATTTTGGTTGGAGTCGCGGGTTACGAGTGAAAAGTGCGTCAGTCGCCGAGGTTTTGGGCCAAAGGTGCGACCCCCGTTCCATTTGTTTCGTGACGATTTTTACGAAAAATTACTTTAGTCTCGGAGTCTGTTGGTGTAAAACACAACGCAATGAGACGGCACGGAAGTTAGAAATTTTAGGTTTTAGGGTTTTATGT